>OY755039.1:110149189-110355714 GCA_963576565.1 Aspidapion aeneum
GACAGAGACAGACAGACAGAGACAGACAGACAGAGACAGACAGACAGAGACAGACAGACAGAGACAGACAGACAGAGACAGACAGACAGAGACAGACAGACAGAGACAGACAGACAGACAGCGCAACAAAAAAGTTTCAAAATCATCTGAAACGCAAAGATATATAAAAATTTTTGAAATCGGGGCAACTTTTTTTTTCTCGAAAAAATTCGGATCACCATAGGTCACACTACTATAGTATAGTATATGTGTGAGCTAAAATCTACGTCACCAGGTTGCCTTAAACATTTGTTTTATGGAAACCCGATGACGCAGCTACAGTCATCCAGTTAAGTTTATATGACTTATTAAATTCTGAGGGCAACCTGTTTAAAAGTATATATAGATTTTGGGGTTAGGTTGATTCGATTCGGTTGCTTTCTTTTTTCTTTGGACATTTTGTCCTTTCGATCTTTTATTCCTTCGAAATTTTGTCGATTTGATCTTTTTTATCTAATCTTTTGTCTTATCGTTTTTCCGTACTTTCGCTTTTTTAATTTGATCTTCTGTCTTTCTGTTTGTACTTTTGTCTTCCGCCACTGTTAGGTAATTATTTAGGCATCTTGGAGAGGCCCCATTCTGATCATAAAAGATAAGTTTTATAAAATTGTGTAATAATAGTAATGCTTGACAGAAGAAACCAAGAAGTAGTTTGGTGGTATGAAGAAGCAATTGAGATTGTTAAATTGATATTCCGATCTTAATGTATTTTATCTGATCCTTTTTAAATTAGTTTAAATTATAGGACTGGCAATCACTTAATTTTAAACAATAAGGAACTTAAAAGTAGATAGGAGTAACGCCGTGTTTCACTGCAATTTTTTCATCGACAACTTGCAACTGATAGATACACAATTCAAAGGTACATGAAAAGGATAGCCAGTACGCTACGCTTTGGCTAGCCACCATTTCATTGGATGCACGGCGTTTGCTTTCTCTGCCTGGCACACTTAGATCATATACCTTCATATACTTTGTCTCGCGCACTCGAGATTTTTAAAATAAAGAATTGAATTGGAACACCCTATATTTGAAGGTATGCAATGGCTAAACTTCAATTAAAATAATTATTTCCTTTGCTGATTGACCGTTTAAAGGACAGACTTATCAAAATGCTTTTTAATACAATCAATCATATACATAGTATCCAAAGTGAAATCGAGAGGTGGTCAGTAAAAATATAATATAAAATAACCAAATTATGGGCACCTAAGCTCACACGATTCGACCCCCACTCTTTTTTTTGGGCTTATGTCCGGCGAATTTTATTCGTTTTTAAATGGCACCATCTAGAGCCCCAACCCAAACTAGGTACCAAATTTCATATAATGCGTTGGTGGTTACAGGCAGACATACCTACAGACATACATAGGTACAGACGCAAAGATATTTATATATTTTTTTAAATCAGAGCAACTTTTATATTTTTGACACAATCACCATAGCTCACACTACTATAGTATAGGTATGAGCTAAAATACTCTGCCAATATATAGGCCCCTAAGCTCACACTAAGTACTATAGTTATAGTGTACGTGTGAGCTAATATAACTAAAAACTGAAATATATTTTATTCAACTCCAGACTAAATTACCTTTCGTTTGATACCACATAACCACCATGTTTTGAATTAAACTCAAATTTTTGAAATCTACCCCCACCCTTAAAAAAAACAAGAACTAAAATGTATTTTGTTTAACTCCGGCCTCAATTACCTTTCGCTTGATATCACACATGCCATATTTTCACGTAAACTCTAATTTTTGAAATCTACCCCCACCCTTTGAAAAAAAACTAAAATGTATTTTTTTTTATTTCCAGACTCGATTACCTTTCGTTTGATATCACGCACGCCATATTTTCACATAAACTCAAATTTTTTAAATTGACCCCCACCCTTTTATTTGGCTTGTGTTCGGTGGATTTTGTGTGACCCAAGAGCCAGCCTAGATACCAAATTTCATTGAAATCGGGTAAACCGTTTTTCAGTTATGCGCGTTGGTCGTTACAGACAGACATACAGACAGACAGACAGACATACAGACAGACAGACAGACGGCGCAACAAAAAAGTTTCAAAATCATCTGAAACGCAAAGATATATAAAAATACTCTGCCAATATATGAGCCCCTAAGCTCACACTAGGTACTTTAGTTATAGTGTACGTGTGAGCTAATATAACTAAAAACTGAAATATATTTTATTCAACTCCACACTAAATTACCTTTTGTTTGATACCACACAAGCCATGTTTTGACTTAAACTCAAATTTTTGAAATCCACCCCCACCCTTAAAAAAAACAAAAACTAAAATGTATTTTGTTCAACTCCGGACTTAATTACCTTTCGTTTGATATCACACACGCCATATTTTCACTTAAACTCTAATTTTTGAATTATACCCCCACCCTTTTTTTTTAAATAAATTAAAATGTATTTTGTTTAACTCCAGACTTAATTACCTTTCGTTTGATATCACACACGCCATATTTTCACACAAACTCTAATTTTTGAAATCTATCCCCACCCTTTTATTTGGTTTGTGTTCGGTCGCTTTTGTTTATTTTTAAATGGGACCATCTCGACCCAAGACCCAGCCTAGGTACCAAATTTCATTGAAATCGGCCAAGCGGTTTTTGAGTTATGTGCGTTGGTCGTTACAGACAGACATACAGACAGACAGACAGACAGACAGACAGACATACAGACAGAAAGACAGACAGACAGACAGACGGCGCAACAAAAAAGTTTCAAAATCATCTGAAACGCAAAGATATATAAAAATTTTTGAAATCGGAGCAACTTTTTTTTCCTCGAAAAAATTAGGATCACCATAGCTCACACTACTATAGTATAGTATATGTGTGAGCTAAAATTTGAAATCGGAGCAACTTTTTTTTTCTCGAAAAAATTAGGATCACGATTGCTCACACTACTATAGTATAGTATATGTGTGAGCTAATACTGTCAATTTATGGTCACCTATGGGCCTATCCTTAAATTATGTAACGCAAAAACTCCGAAATTTTTACTCTCTCCCTCCCCTTTGTAACGCACCTGTAAGGAAACCTCTGACCCCTCTACAATATTATGTAACGTTTGCTACGACCCCCCCCCCTACTATGCATATATTTTTCGTTTATCTGTGCCCCTGTACAAATAAGTTATTTCCTTAATAAAATTACAAAATAAATAATGAAAACAAATTAGATATAAGCTTTATTACATTTTAAAATATTGATACCCTCACAAATAAAAATAATTTCAACATTGTAAAAAAGTGTCAAATGGCAAAACTAAATCCATAGACCCCATGTATTTCTAGCAAGTATGAAATTATAAAGTTGGTTTTTCTCTTTTTGAGGCAACTTAAACGTCAATCGGCTATAAATAAAATTCGGAGTACCCTGTATATTTACAATCCGTTGAATGGATATTTATTTCTATACGTTGCAGACCTATACCTTGATTTTTATTCAAAAATAGGAAACCAGAAATTACGATTAATTAATTTGACTAAAACAATAATTGTGAAATTATGCGAAAATATACTAGAGAAAGTACAAAGTGGGAATTTATTTGTAGCATAAACCCATTCATAACTTCTTTTTGCTGCTAAACGACATGTTTACATCAAGTTTATGGTAAAATTACATGTAATTCATTTAGTTTTGGGGCCATAACATTTGCACTTTATTGCTCAAATACCCACCTATACAAAATGTTTACTATTACCTATTATTATTAACAGTGGCGCACCCAGTGGGGGGGAGCTTCGGGGCCTGGGCTCCCACCACAAACCTATTATATTTCATAAATAAAATCCGGCATCATGGTCTCGCCCCTGCCGCCAAAAATGTTTCTGGGTGCGCCACTGTCATTAATACCCGCATTGCACATATTTTTCTTAAGCATTGGTTTAGCATAAAATAGTATTAAAATTATCTTATTTTATTAACTAACTTATTGGCGCCAGTAGGCACGTACAGGTGATTTAAAAAAAACTGATACGACTCTTTAAAGCACTTTTTTTAAAATTTGAGCAGTGTATTCTAAGCCACCATCAACTTTATCAACACTCGGTATCAACAATATGAAAACTGTTAATGACAGCAAAATCATCTGTTACAAAATAATAAATAAATAAATATAGTATTTAATCATAAAATTGCTTTACATATGAAAAAAGAGGTAAAGGCCAAAATGTTTACAAGTTGGAAAATGTTTGGTCCTTTCCAGCGGCAGCACAGCATTTTAACGTAAGCGGAACAACACTTTGTTCTATAAATAAAAGATAGATAAATTACCAATTACTTGAGAGGAAGCAAGGATGATCTGGCAGGTCAAGTTCGGGAAGCTCAGGTATAATTCGAGTACTCTAAAATGACCCTTTCGAGAGAGCAAAGAATGCAAGAATTTTTTTACAGTTTCTAGGCAGCTAAGCACCTATTTACCGTAGAATTCAATCATCAAACCCCAAGTGCCGAACTGCAGCAAAAAAGACCGAACTTACTTTCTAAATGTATTATTAAGCAAAGATAATAAAGATATTCAATTCAAAATTAAATTTAATTTAACAGAAGCAAGCACGTTATTTCTAAAAACGACCAAAAATATATTTTAGCTAGTTTTTATCAAGTTTTAATTTATTTATTTTATAAACATTCAAAAGGAAATAAACATTCCTCTTATTGAACGTTATAACACGGATCACCTAACAAGTTATAACACTAATGTAAATTGTAAATGTCAACCTGATATATATTAAATATATACTGCTTAAAATAAAAAAACAGTTTTTCCAGTAGTATCAGATTTTTTTAAAATCTTTCGCGTTTTGTACAATGGCAAAGGATGGGACAATTCGTCGCCGCCTACTCACCGCCGCTAATATGTCCCCGGGCCAACTCGTGCCGGCGCCGACCTGATTCGTCGCTGACCCAACTCGCTTGCGACCCGATTTACAGCCGCGTCTACTTGCCGCCGTGACAACTCGCCGTCGGCCGCCGTAGTTTCAGTTTGCAATTTAGTCAGGTGTTTAGAGTTCCGGTAACAATGCAATTTAGTGTTTTTTATCACAAAAAAATTCAAAATGGCGGATCCAAAATGGCAAACTTCCTTATTTACATTTGTATGAATCGATATGCGTGTATTAAATTTGAAAGTTTGAGGTGTTCAAGGTCGCTGATTTTGATTTTTGAACTAAACTTGAAATTAATTAAAATGGAGAGTTGTAAATGGAGGATTTATTTGGAAAAAATCCGTCATTTTGGATTAGCCATTTTGATGTTTTCCAAAATTAATTTAAAAAGCATTAAACACCACAAACTTCAAAAATATCGGTTCATAAATGCAGTGCATTGCATTTTTAATTAAAAATCATAGTCAGTGACATTAAACACAACAAAGTTCCAAATGTAGTACATTATTAGTTTATGGTAGTACGTATCCGTTTTAAGTTTGATTCGAAAATCACAATCAGTAACCTTTAAGATCATTTATTAAATATCGGTTATTAAATTAAAAGGTCCGCCATTTTAGATCCGCTATTTTAACGTATGTTTTAAGTTTAATTGAAAAGTCATAATAAGTGCAAATACATTGTATTTTTACATTTTATGTTATAAATAAGTTAATAAATATTCCATGTTGTACAAGCGCCATTTGGATTTTTTTTAGATTTAGGTCAAAAAATGTATTACTTAGCTTTAACACCTTACAGTTTCAAATTTCAGACAAACTGATTTATAAATAAAACCTCTACCAATTTAGATTCGCCATTTTGAATTTTTTGTGTTAAAAAATATTAAATTGCATTGTATCGGGAACTTTATACATCTATCAAATCAGGGCTATCAAAACGGACGGGCCACAATCCTCCACTTTGTTGACGTCACATCGGGGGCTGATTTTTATTTGATGGTCACATCACGACACAGCTGATTGTCTTTAAAATATTAATGATGAAATGACGGTTCAAGAATATTTGATTTGTTTGAAAATAAAGCCGGTTTTGAAATTGTTTTTACTATATTCTTGCAGAACAAATTTTTTTAAATGTATAGTAATCCAGTGGCGCACCCAGGAACATGTCTTGTGGGGGCCCGAGGCCTCTTGGGGGGGGGGGGCCGAAGCCTCACGATGTCGACTTTTAAGCTATTTTTTGTGTTTTTTTTTCTGAAATAAGTCGAAAATATGTAAAAAAATCTAAGGCTTGAAGGGGGGGGGGCGGGGCCCGGGGTGCGCCCATGAGTAATCCTTAATTTTTCAGAGCCGCCTCATTAGTTCACACAAAAATTAAATTTAAAGCAGAAGCGAATGTGACAAACACAGATGACAAAGTCAAATACATGTCAAATATAACAGTTGGCATGCGGTACATGGCGGGTAATTTGAATTCAAAATAAGGAATGCTAAATCTTGAAGATTTTAACCTTTTAATCATCTTGCATCCTTACAAAAGTTTGGTGAAATATCGGGATGGTGTCTGAGAATATTTCATTGAAATTTCGCGGAAATCTGTAGTGCCATTTTGAAAATATCATAAAAAAACGTCTAACCTCCCATAAGGCCCAATGTAAAAGTCAGCCCCCCGAGAACAGCTGATTTTTCAGGGTCATTAAAAAATAGAGGCCAATTTTTTTGTTGGCCTTGATCAAATATAAAATCTGTAGCTCATCGGAAAATAGTTGAAAAAGCTTTGTCGCAAGATTTTAAACAAAAGCAAAAAATATTGCATTCAAACACTACGGAGGCGCGCGGAGGCGAGTTGTGTCGGCGGCAAGTTGGCCACGTAGCTAATTGGGTCGGGTGCGAGTTAGCCCGGTGGTAAATCGAGTCGGCGGCGAGTTGGCCCGGTGCCGGCCGGCGACGTTCGGCCACGGCTTGTCGGAAGTGGCGAATTGTCTTAGAGCCTGACCAGAGGGTGTATTCAGTGTGTCAAAACTAAATATATTTTGGGATTTGGATTTAAAAAAAAATAAATGTCAAAATCTTTGACCCTGACGAACTTTGACGTAATGACAAATTTTATGAAAACTTTATAGGTTTTTGAGTTATCGTGTCCCAGACAGGCAAAAAGACAAAACCATCACAAAACTTGGTAAAACCATTTTTGACTCAAATAACTTATTTTTATTGAAAACAAAAGTTTTGTTTTTGACGACCTCAATCGCCCTCCTTATCTATATCGTATGGATGACGAAAAATAGGTTTAGTTGGTTTCAGTTACAAGGTTTTCAATTGTGTAACCGATATTTCCATTCCAACTGCTTAATGCACAAAGTAAAACAATAAAATATTAACTAACCACGACGCTTTTCGATTTTTAAAATAGTAATTTTTAGTGGTCGGTTTGGCTTGGTTCGAAGTAGTGATGTGTTGATTTTTGGCAAATTGCTTTTTAAAAACTGATTTTGGGACGTATCAGCTCTCAACTGCTATTAATGGCAACTTCTTAGTACTGAAAACCAAAATATTTTGGCCATACAGTACTAACGAAGCAGTACTAAACGAAAATATTAATAAATGGATCCATGGTGGATCTGATACCTTCCTAGCCCATTAGCACACTCCAAGTGAACTCCCACGCTATATCAGCCTACCAGTTTTTGTAAATATTTTAGAAACGGAAGCTTCTACTAAGTTTTTCCTAATACTATAAATTATTGTTCTACTATAATCCGAAAACCGCATATTGATACGATGCTCCTTTAAAAAGTTTGCATATTTTTAATTTTAAAACTCAAAAAACTGCTATTAACTTTCAGGGAATTTACACTTTCTACACCATTTTCCCTGAAAATTTAATGAAGATCGGTTAAACAGTATAGGAACCATCGTGGGCCGGACAAACATATACATAAACATCAGTCACGTCCACACACAGGTAGACGTCACGACGATATTGCTAGGATAGGTCAAAATACCGCGAAATAACAAATTTTGGGCTGTATCTCAAAAAAGAAAATCGTCAAATACCTTCTCTGGTTATTGCAGCGCGGGTTAGGATGTAGATGATGACCTTTTATACTAAACCCTTAAGTATAAAACTGCTTTTGAAAAAAGCTGTGACTGCTTTCCCATTATTAGTTCGTACCTTGTCAGAAGCTAAAAAGTACCCATTTCCCTACTTGAGGAAAACAAAAATTCGTCAATTAGGTAAAAACAAAAATCTGGAACAGACACATTAAATAAAAATGAAGATACTAAGAACTAAATAATTGAAAATTTTAGAGAGTATACACTTATAAATTATGAAACAATTCAGTCAGGTTTTAAATAAATGAACTAAAATAGAGTACAGCGTGTCCCATTTTCGATGGGATTAAATGGGAAACTCGGCTATTATTATAGATATCGATTTTCTGATTGCACCTTATCGTACTGTTTTTTTGAGTCCTTAAAAATCAGTGGCGGATCCAGGGGGGGGGCACTAGGGGCACTTGCCCCCCCCGAGAATTTTTTGAATATACAAAAAATGAGTAAAAAGTAATGTTTTTGCTAATAAAAACTCAAAATTTTTGCCTGCGGCGCATGAAAGTGTCTATTGTTGTTATCATTGAAATTATAACCACTGACTAATTCAATAAAATGCTGCTTAAAAAAATATATATACCGTTTTTTACCAACAGAGAATGTCACCTAAAGTGCCCCCCCGAGAAGCACCTCTGGATCCGCCGTTAAAAATGGTGTAATCAGATTTTTGCTATACCCCGTATTTTCGCTAATACAGGTAGTTTCTGAAATAATTGCATTTTTAATAGTCTCTTATATCTCGCTCATTTTGGAAGATATTTTTATTCTGTAAAAACCTTTTAATGGCAACTTTTTAAAAAGAAAATAATAACGTTGTTTAGTTTTTGAGATATGGTATTTATCATAAAAAAATCAAATACGGACCTAGATTTTTTTTATTACTATTTTGATTGGTTTTATGCTATTATTATTACAAAATATTAATAAAATATTTTTTTTTGTTTTAAGGTTTAAAAAAAAATTATATAAAAAAAAAAATTAGTCCGGACCTGAAAATTTCCAACATAAATATAAATTAAAAATTGCTAGTTGAACGATTTGTAGTTTGACTGTTTTGATACTTAATTAAAATGGTTTTACGTTCATTTAAAAATTTGTTTGAACCAAAGTCTATGACAAATACAAAAAAAATAACGAATTACTAAAAATAACAACTAATTTTTCTTTAATGATATAAATGTTCAAACTGATTGCCATTATGTGTAAGACACAGTTGGCATTTTTGAGTATTTATTCTTAACGCATTTTGCATACAAATATTTCTGCCGTTTAAATATTGGGATTTTGATGCTTACCACATTTTTCAAAAATTGGTTTGGTCGAGCCATTTTAGAATAATTGAGAGTGAGACATTCACAAAAATGACAAGTAAAATGATTATGTCAATTCCGCGCTTTTGATTTTTAATGTTGAAGTAAATTTCATAAGTTGCTGTGCTGCCATCAAATAATTACTATGATATTATTTTTGTTATAAGTTTTTAACGTTTGTTACTTTATTTAAAAATCTTTTAATTGACGTTTCAAAACATATAAACTAAAAATCGTTTAGCTAGTGTGTCTTGTAATTTTTAATTTATATTTCCCTTGGAAATTTTCAGGTTCGGACTAAATTTTTTTAAAAAATATTAAATATTATTTTTTTTAACCCTAAATCAAAAAATATTAATGTTTTATCATTTTAAGATAATAATAGCATGAAACTAATCAAAATAGTGATAAAAAAAATCCAGGTCCGTATTTAATTTTTTTATGATAAATACCATATCTCAATAACTAAACAATACTTAACATAATTGACAACGTCGTTATTTTGCTCTAAGAAAGTTGCCATTAAAAGGTGTCTACAGAATTAAAATATCTTCCAAAATAACCGAGATACAAGGAATTATTAAAAATGCAATTTTTGCAAAAACTCCCTGTATTAGCGAAACCACGGGGTATAGCAAAAATCTGATTACATAATTTTTAAGGGCTTAAAAAAAGAGCACAGTAAGGTGCAATCAGAAAATCGATATCTTCAATAACAATCGAGTTTCCCATTAAATCCCATCGAAAATGGGACACGCTGTACAACAAGCACAAACATACAGGCTCTGGTAAATTATATAAAGGAAATAAAATTTAAAAGGCGCAGCTAAAACAGATTTTAGTGGCAATATTATTAATTAAACTAACAGATGACTAGTAAATTTTAAGTAAAAAAAAACCTTTATCAGATTTATTTCGTTTTTGCTGGTAATACCTACTAATTCTTTAATTTCTATTCTCGCCGAAAAATCTTCTTACCTTTTTTGTACTATGTAGTAATTTTCTGAATAGACGATTTGCTTAATTACGTTTGGCATTTCCAAAACGTAATAATGCGTCAAATTTCACGCATATTTGTTAAACGAGGTGTACGAAAATTAACTACTTAACTAGTCTGCTATAAGAATATTTAGCGTCTGGGGGTTGTATGTACATAATGTATTTATCCAGAAGTATGTCTTAAGGAGGGGCCCCAGGCCTTTGGGGGGGGGAGACTCCATGATGTCGTATTTTGTGTTATTTTATCTTTTTATTCATGAAATATATGAAAAATATCTCAAAAAACCTTAGGTTAGGAGAGGGGGGTTCGGAACCCCCCCCGCCCTGGATGTGCCCATGATTTTTTATTATCTGTTCCCTGCTGACAGCGGCCCATATACACACTTCCATTAACGAGGTATATCGTGTCATCTTTAAAAACTAGTGGAAAATCATGTGCGTCAGTGGCCGTAATAAACGGAAAAGGTTTTGGTACATACCTTGCTCTGGAGCGTGACGTCACGATAAATGTCGCAGTTATTAAATAATCTATTCTGTAATTTCAGTACGTTCTTTAATAGCGTTTTGTAAAGTTTAAATCTAAATTTTATTAAAGCCAATTTTTGTTTGTTTACTACTTTTTGGTAACAGCCGGATTATTCTCTACTCTCCCTACGACTTCGGCAAAAAAAATTGTTATAACAAAATCGGATCTTGCAAATTTACCTAAAATATTTTTGTTTCTGTAGTTTCGACTAGAAAAATTGCATTGGTGAAAAACTATGATTAACAGATAAAAATTATACCATGTTCTAACTCCTTGAGAAATTCTGCATAATTTGTCCCCCTCGCATGTACCTCTATGTCACTTCCTTACCGGAAGGCAAAGGTAATGAAAATGTCGCTTTTTATAAAAAAAATAATTACTGCTATGTAGTAACTAAACCTGTTCTAATTATTTTTGACTTATAAAGAGAAGCTTAAAACATGCAAGTGTTTTGACTTTTTGTTCAAATTTATATTATTTCAAAAGAGAAAATTAAAAAAAAACCCAACCTAAAAACTTCAATTTCTTTAAAAATTTAGATACAAACTAATCAATATTTTTACCTGGAGTTGTTAAGCGATATTAATTTAAAATATTATTGAAATCCGTAAGTCAACATTTGACTTAGTTTTAAAGATAATTAAAAATAACATTTTATGTGGTGATATGGGGTCTTATTTTAAATTAGTTTTATATCACATCTGTTATAATTTTTGACAATTGATGTTTATTGACTTTTAATTTTTTTAAACCAAAACAACGAAAGTAACCAAACCGCAAACAAAGTTAAATCTTTAAATGTGGGTTTCAGCAACTTATTAAAAAATATTATTTAACAACTTTAAGTAAAAGTATTAATGGGTTTGTATCTAGATATTTTAAGAAATTTAAGTTCTTAGGATTGATACTTTTCTAAAATGAACAAAACGTCAGTAGATTTTCATTTTTTGGGCTTTTATTAATAAGCCGAATAAATAATAAGAACAGATTTATTGATCACGTAGTAGTAATTATTTTTTTTAATCAAAAGTGACATTTTCATTGCTTTAACGTGGGATAGTGTCATAGACGTACATGTGGAGGGTTCAAATGATGCAGAATTTTTCAGGGAATATGAATATGGCATAATTGATGTATGTCTTTTTCATGGCTGCCTTGATGTTTTAAAGAGTACCAATTTAAGTTTTTAAAACTTTTAAACGCATATATCTCGAACGAAATAATCCCAACATATATTTTTGAAATCAGAAGGAAAAGATCTATAAAATTCTAAAATAATACACAGGGTGTTCCATTAAAAAAAACATAAATATTCTTTGTAAAAAATTATAAAACTTTTGTACCTACTTAACATATTTTGATATATATTCAAATAAACGTTTTACATATTGGAAAACCCCGTACCAATTACGGACATTTCTCCTGAAGCAAGCTCGACGCTCTACGATCATTGTCCGTGGGTCGCGGTTTTTTTATCGAAAACACTTTTATCGAATCAAGTTTATCAAAGACATTTTTATCTAAAACTTTTTCCTCAAAGGACATTTTTATCCATTTTTTTTTATCGAATGACATTTTCATCGAATAACGATTTGATTGAAAACATTTTCGATGCGCTGCAGCAATATACCTTAAAATAGAATATTCGAGAAAAATGTACTTCGAAAAAAAAGTTTTTGATAAAATTGTGTTTAATCAAAATAGCATTCGATCAAAATGTCATTTGACGAAATTGTTTCCGTTAAAAACGTTTTTAATAAAAAATATTCGAGAAAAATGTCATTCGATAAAAATGTTATTCGATAAAAAAGTTTTCGATAAACTTCATTCGTTAAAAAAAAACCACGACTCATTGTCCTGACATACGAGCCCTAACAACTATATGTTGAAACAAGTAGTTATTTTGCGAAGAAAATGCCAGTTTATCAAAATTATTTTATTTTTTTTTTTAATTGTAAATATAAAATCAACAACATTTTTTATCATGTATAGATTTATTTTTATGGTTTAATTATATATTTTGTGTTGATTAATATTTAAATAATTGTTTGATAATCAAAAAATGCGGACAAAATATTGGAACGTTTTGCTTTTCCTCATATTTCTTGAAATCATTCAGCCTGACGCGAAGGAGGCTTTGAAATAAAACATAGTAAGTAGGTTGTCATGTCAACAAGAACTGTTGTGCGTCATTTATAATTAACAACTGTCAGTTTTACTACGGGTAAAACACAATAATGGTACGTGGAGCTCCTACTGACCTTAAAGTTCGAGAAATTATTATTAATCAGTATCATAAAGGAAAAACAATGCGTGCAATTTCCAGTGAACTGGCTATAGCAACAACTACTGTGTTTAATATAATTAAGAAATATGGTGAAACTGCTAGTATTGATGTTCGCGGTAAAAGCCCAGGCCGTCCAAAAGCTGTTTCTCAAAGGAATGTAAGACATTTAGTTAGAATATGCAAGTCAGAAAGAAGAAATATACTACGAGAAATAACCGCAAGGTGGAATAAAAAACTAGGATGAATGTTTCCAGGGAATGCAGTCGCAAATATATCCACCAGAGCGGTCTTAGTTTTTATAAGGTATGTTTGATAGGTACTTCTTTGCGGAATATTTTTTTAATTTTTTTATTTATTCGAGTAGGCCAAAGAAAAACAATTGTTGACGAAAACTCAAAAAAGAAATCGTTATATTTGGGCCAAATCAAAAGTTTTAAGGACAAAACAAGACTGGGACAAAGTTATCTATAGCGACGAAAGCAGATTTGATGTCTGTGTGGGAGATTACTGAAAGCGTGTGATTCGGGAAAAAACAGAAGCATTCTATAAAGATTGTCTTAAAAGAACTGTAAAGTTTCCACAGGGCATCATGGTATAGGGAGTTATGTCGGCCAAAGTGGTAGGAACTTCACACTTTATTGAAGGCACAGTAAACGCAGCCAAATATCAATATATCCTTGAACATTCGCTTTTACCAGGTGCAGCAAAATTATATCCATTCATGCCATACGGATAGGCTAAATCTACCAAAAAATGGATGGGAGAACATGGCATTAAAGTTTTGTCACACCCCTCTAGCAGCCCGGATCTTAATCCAATAGAGACACTTTGGCACAAAATGAAACAACGCCTAAGAAATGATCCTTAGCGTACTTTACCACAACTACGTGCTAAATTGCAAGAAATATGGGATAATTTCACCCCTGAATTCTGTGCAGGACTAGTTGGTACAATGCCCAATAGAGTTCAGGCTGTTATTCGAGCTAAGGGCGATGTTACGCCTTATTAATTTTTATTTTTATTTGTTAAAAACCACTTGTTCCAATATTTAGTTGTCAGCATTTTTTGAATATAAAACAATTAAATAGTAATCAACATAAAATATATAATTAAACCGTCAAAATAATTCCATACATCAAAGAAAATGTTGTTAATTTCATGTTTACAATTAAAAAATAAATAAACAAAAGAATTTCAGTAAACTGGCATTTTATTTACAAATTATCTGCTTGTTCCAGCATATAGTTAGGGCTCGTATAATAATAAATTGACACATAGAACCTTTTTAATCGAAGTCCCAATCGAAGCTATTATGAAGAAATTCTGCAGAATATCATAAATTGGTGGAATCATGTAATGCTAATTTTTTATGGGAAGTTCAAGAAATGCAACACAACAACAGATATAATATGCCTTGTGTACTTTCACCTTTTGCTTGCTTTCTATCGGATTCTGATTATAAAGATTTCGAATTCCGTTTTAAACCGAAATTTATGATTTTTTAAAAAACTTATATTATCACCTTTTTGGTCTGCAAAGATACCTGTTAGATAATCCTAGTCTTTACTCTTTGACAATGATTAGCAATTTGAAACAATTTTTTTAAATTAACAGATGATTTTCCTGAACTATTTTTTTATTTATTTAAGCACTTTACAAACTATATAATCACTTGCTATATAACTATACTTACTCAAGTAAAGAGCCTTAAAAACAAAAAAGTTTTAGCAAATTTCAAAACTGCACATCTCCTAGGGGAGGGTGGGCCATTGAAGCCACCCCAAGAGAAAAATGCATTACAAATTTCTTAATATAAATGTATTTTTTTACAAACATAAATTTTAGTACCCGTGAATTTAAAAATCAAACAAGTTTTCGTGGCTAATTGGGTAACAATAAGTTTTTTTTCTCTCATATTTTTCCGTGGGTAGCTCAAAAGCTTAACCTCACGGGGGTCTAATGGACACCTAATAAGTGATGACAGTTAACTGTTTCGTCGTTATGGGACTCCTCAGAACACTGCTTGGTCAATGTGACACCCTTGCGAAGTTTATCAGACCGTTTTATCTCTCATCCTACGTCTATAGTAAGTTTTTTTAGATTTTGCAGGTTTATGAATAGGATATTACAAACTTTAATATATTAATATTAAAATTCGAAAAGTCAACTTAATATAAAATAAACAAAACAGGTGTGATGAACCCAGTTAAACTATTAACAAAAAAAAAAATAACATCTAGTTGGTGAAGTAATCTAGAAAAAGTTAAAAATGAGTATCAAAACCGCAGTTAAACTGTTAAATTAAAAACATCTAGTTAATAAAGTGATCTAGTAAAAAGTTAAAAGTCAGTATTTTGCGTAACAAGATGCAGGTTGTAGAACTGCATAAAAACTTTTAGTAGTGAATATATAAATCATAAAAGAAACGAGACATTTTTAGAGCAAGAAAATTGGTGCTGAAAGGTAAAATGGTAAAAAAGAGACAATATCATTAGAACGATGGGATCTCCAGTACCCCTCACAATATCTGAGGTCCAAAAAGGTGTGCACAACCTTAAAAAGCGGTAAGTCTGCCGGACCCGGAAATACCCCAGCTGAACTTATTAAATATGGCACTGAATAACTGTTTTGGAGATTACGGAATCTTTTCCAAAAATATTTAAATGGAGCTGTAGTACCAACTGAGTGCACAACGTCATATATATCCACAATACACAAAAAAGGAAGGAAAGATATATATGACAATTACAGAGGTATATCTGTAACTAGTACGCTAAGCAGAATATATGGCAAAATAATAAGAAATAAAGAGGAGAGCGAATATAAAGATATGGAGGCAGAAGAACAAGCCGGTTTCAGGGCGGGTAGATCGACTTCAGATCATCTCTTTTGTGTAACCCAAGTTATTGAAAAGAAAACGGCATACGAACAAGAGCTGCATCTGCTTTACGTAGATTTGCAGAAGGCATATGATAGTATACCACTAAATCTACTTTGGAAAGCGTTGGAAAAGACAAACATAAGCGTACAACTAATTAAGGCCATCAAAGAGTTATACCGCAATAGTAAGGCAAAAGTTAAAATAAAAGCAAAACTAACCAAAGGCATTCAAGTAAATAAAGTTCAAGTAAATAAAGGTCTCAAACAAGGTTGCTGTATCTCGCCTACGCTCTTCAAGATATATTTGGAACAAGTCCTTAAAGTCTGGAAGAGAAAATGCCAAAACATGGGAATTCCGTTGGACGAAACCACCTTGTATACTTTATGTTTCGCCGATGATAAGATAGTAGTGGCTCAGGATTATGACGACCTCGAATATATGACACGAAAACTAATAGAAGAGTACAATAAGTGGGGACTAGAGGTTAATATCAATAAGACAGAGTATATGTGAATTGTTGGAACGAAACAGGATCTCATCTTAAATACTGGGCAGCGAATTCAGTCCTGTAATGAGTATAAATACTTAGGTCTAAAAATTACAGCTGACGGAACACTAGACAAAGCTATAAAAGATAGAAACGTACAAGGAAGAAAAGCAATAACTTTATTAAATGGAATAATTTGGGACCAAAGTATATCAAAACATAACAAAAAGCTTATATATAACACCATTGTAAAAAGTATTATTACATACGGCTCAGAAGTATGGCCAATCAAAGATAGAACAGAAAAAATGCTTTCTGCTACGGAGATGGACTATTGGAGAAGAGCAGCAGGGAAATCAAAAAGAGAAAGAGTTACAAATCAAAGAATAAGAGAAATTATGACAGTGGGTGAACGTACTTTAGTGGATGATATAAGAACCAAACAACTAGTGTGGTACGGACATGTACAAAGAATGGATGATGGAAGACTACCTAAACAAATATTACAATGGAAACCAACTGGCCGAAGAAAACGAGGAAGGCCGAGGAGAAGCTGGAGAGAAGGAATAGACAGTGAAATAAGAATAAGAGGCCTAGATGATGAATTATGGGCAAACAGAAACGAGTGGAGATTGGGTATCGGAAGACGTAGAACGTTGTGAAACCGATAAATATATATATATATATATATATATATATATATATATATATATAGGTAAAATGGTGCCTTAGATATAAGAAACAGTAACTCTTATGGTGACTTCTGGACTATTTTTTTTATAGGAACTTTTTTTTATAGGAACTTGTAAAACCTAGGCTCTAATACCAGTGTTTTGGTATTTAAAAGGAAATGATATGCCTTTTACACCTAAATCGAACAATTATGTGCTAGACCCAAATTAAAAACTATATTATGGTTAGACTCTAGGAAAAATTATGTTTAAATGTTTAAAATTGTTAATCGATGTTATTATTCAAAATATTCTATTGACATTGCTTTGTTTTTGCAAATTTTGCACTAAAGTTTTGAAATGAAAATATAGGTATTTGTAACAGAATTTAAAGTCTTTTAATATCAGTTCTCGTCTAAGCTAAGTACTCTAGAACGCGTACCTCAAACGAAATTTATTGTAACCGCAGATAGGCAAAAGATGAATTTCTCAGTTCGACTTAACCAGCCTAAATGCGGCCTCTACACATACAGATGTCAGAGTGACCACTTTGTTCCAATATATGGGGCAACTGAATTAAAAGAAATTCAAAATTTAGATTTTTAGGGCAAATAATAAAACATAACCTCAATATAGTAGAATTTTTATAGATATGCAGTAACGTCATTTTCTGGCATATTTGTTTATTCCCTAGTAACACCGGACGTCCCAGGAACGTACTTTTTAGGTCACAACGTTCCCATACCTAAAAAGTACGTTTTAAGTCTTTTTAGGTCCCCAATATTTCCATACCTAAAAAGTACATGTTTAAAAACTACTAAAACGTACGTATTCAAAAGGGCGTAGCTCCCTGAGGAAGCATTTTTGGATCCATATTTATAGGAACTTTTTGCCTTATTTTTATGGAAGGATTACGCCCCCGAAAGGATGCCGCTTACTTTTGAATCATCCTGTATACTTAAAACATTGAATTCCACAGGCTTTTCTCCAATGACCACTATGCCCCACTCTCCACTATATGTTTTTCCCAAAGTTAGTATTTTTTAAATAAATCTGGACAAACCGTACATTTATTTTCCTTAGATTAATATTTGAGATAAAACAATTTTTTTCAGATAGGTACTGTATTCATAACACGACAGACAAAAAGCTATTTTGTATAACGTTGTGTAATTTAACATTTTGTGAATAAGAAAAATGAAATTAATATAAGGTTTAAAAAGTGTATCTAAAAGAGGTCAAAACGTGAGAATTTTTAAACTTAATTACACGAATTTGATAGCTCAAAGTTGATTTCGTAATTTTGTCTAGGTTCAACTTAGTACAGTCTAGAACTTTTTCAACAATATCAGGGCTCTCAACAGATAAACAGGAAAATAATATGAAAAATATGAAACTTTTTAATAAAAGCATGAAAAATATGAAAGAAAAAACAATATGAAGGAAATATGAATAAAAATTAGGTTTTTTTTGGTCCGGTTCAGCCAAACCCAATTTTTTTTAGGAAAATACATTTACTAAGCAAAACTATATATATTTTTTATTTTATTAATAAAGAAGTTGAATAAGGCGTGGATGGGGAATGGCCAAACAAAAACAAGGCAAATTTTTTAAAGGTACAAAATTATCTCGCCATTGATGTATTAACAAGACTGAAGAGGTAATTTTAAATTTGTGTTTGCATTAACAGTAGTGACTGGAGTAAACATTAGAGAGTTATTGGAAAAAGGCACGGATAAGACCAGGCCCCAATAAGGCCAGGTCCAATTTAGGCAGTTTTACATTGTAAGATGCTTCAATAATGACTTACCAGCTGTTTTAAGGCTCGAACTAAATAAGGCGGATTGATTTATCCTTAATTAGGCCAGAACCTATTTATTTTAGGCTTTAAAACAGCTGATTACAATATAATTAAATATTATAATTAAAGAATCTTACAATACAAAACTAAATGAGGCCTGGCCTTATTGCTGCCTGGTCTTATCTGTGCCTTATTCCAAAAGCCAGTGGCGTATATAGAAAAAAGTTTCGGGGTGGGCCCGAGACAGTTTTGGGGGGGGCCCGAGACCTCTTGAGGCTGTATTTTATGCTATTTTATGTTTGTATTCATGAAATATGTGGAAAATATCCAAAAAAACCTTCGGGCCGGCCCCCCCCCCCCCCCCGTATATACGCCACTGCCAAAAGCTCTCTTTTAGCCCCTCAGTTCATCTTCATTGGGGAAAATATGAAAAGGTTTTTTTTTAAAATATGAAGTTTTATGAAGTCTGAAAAAAAATATGAACATTTTCATAAAATATGAAGATGCTTAAGAAAACGTTAAATTTCACACGTGTTCAGAAATTTTTCCGCACATGTGTGGAAAAGTACTTTTCCGCATATGTATGGAAAAGTGTACGATGACGTTAACTGTCATCATACTTTTCCGCACATGTGTTGCAAAGTACTTTTCCACACATGTGCGGAAAAGCAGCTTTATTTGATTTGCGCAACATAAAAGACCAGTTTTTACAAAAGTTAGTATAGTTCAACAGTGTTCGTAGGAAAATAGCGTACACAACTCGATAGAAAGTACCTTTCTTACACTCGTGTGTTGTTTCACTCGGCTAGTTTCACGTCACGCTCGTAAAAAATTTGTTACTTTCTTCTCTTGTTATGTAATATACTATTTCACTTGACAAA
This sequence comes from Aspidapion aeneum, assembly GCA_963576565.1. NCBI lineage: Eukaryota > Metazoa > Arthropoda > Insecta > Coleoptera > Brentidae > Aspidapion > Aspidapion aeneum. The sequence continues at coordinate 110,169,109 of OY755039.1, forward strand.
TGAAAAACAATGCTGTATTTTTTTTTGACATGCGACAATTCTGCCGTCCCAAAGAAAAAAGCCGCTTGTAGCAATTTTACGTTGTGAGAAAAACGGGTTTAAATTTTTATAGTTTTTTATTGCCTAATAGTTTTGAAATAAGAAGTAAAAAAAATAAAACCGCATCATCATTATTTCAAAATTATGACATAATAAAAAAGTATAATACTTTAGACCCGGTTTTCGCAAAACGTAAAATTTCTACAAGAGGCTTTCTTCTTAGAGACGGCAGAATTTAAATGCAAAAAAAATATATATTTTTTTTTAACTTTTTTGGGAAAAACAAAAACACATAACTTTTTTTATTGAAACATGTCAAAATATTATTTCCTTGTTTTTCGAATTATGTACCACATGTGGGGTTATTTCATCTAAAGAAGTTGTATATGATCAGACAATTTTTGAGTCAGGAAGAATGCTCGTGAAAAAATTCAGTTGATGTGTTTTTATTTTTTTTCCCAAAAAAAAAAACAATATATTAACTCGTGTTCTATTTAAAGTCGCCACCGTGAACAAACAGGCAGGTTAGATTTTTTTTTTTGGTTTGGTTCAGGGTTTTCCCTGATGGATCTGATACCTTCCTAGCTAGCCTATTAGCACACTTCAAGTGAAGCCATGATATATGAGCCTTGAAAAGTGTTTTGTAAATATCTCAGAAACTCAAGCTCTTGTGTAGTCATATTCCGAAACCCGCATATTGATACGATGCTCCGTTAAAAAGTTAGCATTTTTTAATTGTCAAAAGACTGTCATTAAGCATTAATGGATGGACCAAAATCTAATCAGCTCGTTAGAGCGTCGAACAATATTTTACCTAAAAATTTAATGAAAATCGGTTCAGCGGTTTAGGAGCTATTGTGTTACAGACAGAAATAAAATACGAGTACACACACACACACACACAAAAACATTTTTTCTTCGAAAGTAATAGCCATTGCTACGAGGGCTACGAAGGGCTGTTTTTTCTGGTAAATATTAAAAACATTTTTTTAAGCACTCACTGAAAAAAGGGTCACTTCATAAAAAATACCAACTTTATGTAATATCTTAAAAACCGAAAGTGAAAAAAAAGAAATTCAGTTTAACCGTTAAACTATTTATGACAAAAAGGTATAAAAAATAAATTTACACCAAAAAAAAACTCGAAAACAGCTTAATGTATCAAGATGCGGTTTTGACCTTTGAACTTTTCTTGAGATTTGAGCGTCGCCAAAGCGTTTTTTTTATTTTCCCTGAAAGTACCTTAAAACCCCCAAAACTGCGCAAATTCGAACACCTTTTTATTGAAATTCAATAGATATGAGATCTTGGATAATTAACTTTAAAACAATGTAAACTTATGAAGTTTTCTAATGACAATTATTATTTCTTTCAGATTTGTGCGTTTATATGCGTTACGCATCATGTAGAAGCTAAAACGAAAAAATCCTCTCCGGACCCAGAAAAATCTACCGAGGCCTCACCTGCAATCGTAGCAATACAAATCGTCGATCCAAATGAAAATTCCACTAGCGTCAAGCAGAAAAAGCGAACGATAGATGAAGCTTTGGGATACGGTTATAACAGTTACAGAAATCAAGCTAAAGCAAAGTATGTGACTTATAAGTATTCTACCCATGATATACCACCATATAAGGGACAAAGTTTTTTAAATACCAAATATAAAACTAAAAACTATGGACCATCGTCTCCCAGAATAGAAGTAACAAAATCAGTAGAATATAGACTACCAACCGTTACAGAATATAAACCACATGCAGCGCCAGCTTATACAGTTGGATCTAAAATTGAGCCAGGTACAACTCTGTTTTCAACTATTAACACGAAAGGTCAATTGGGTGACCTAAGTTCTGATGTACCTCAAAATAATATAGAATATAATAATGATCAACCTGTGCCTGTTATCATTCTAAGAGTTTACCCTCAACAACTAAATGATCCTCATTTGTTTGCCAACCTACCAAAATCACATCCCTATTCATCTCAACTTAATAACGTTAATATTCAAAATCTGTTAGTTCAATATTTAAAGACGTTACAAAGAAAGTACCCTTATCAATATCAAACATCTCAGCAATCTTACCATTCGCCAACCCAAAGGCCTTATGTAAAACAAGCACATACGTACGTTAAACATAATCGCAAACAAAAACCTCAAGTTTCTCAACCAATATACTATCAACAACAAACAGAAGCTCCAGTTCAGCAATATCATCATCAAGATCAACCACAGACTTACCAGTATTATTCTCAGTACCCAGCACAATCCCAATACGATCAGCCCCAACAATATCAGTATCAACAACAAGGTTACGATCAACAAGCTTATGATAAACAACAATATTATCAACCACAACAAAACATTCAACCTCAATACCAACAAAAAGATTATTATATTCAACATCAAACTTATCAGCAAAATCCCGATGAAAATCAGTACCAAATCCCTGCAGAGCAAGTCCAAGACGAACCCCAACAGCAGTATATTCCCCAAGAATATGTTCAGCATAATCAACAGCAGATACCAGAAAGTAGTTATGGAGGATCTGGGCAATTGTTGACGCATGAGAACTATCCTAGTGACCAGCATACAAAAGTGATTTTTAGGACAGAAAAAGGTTTGTTTAATACCACACTAAACTTATATTTGTAATCTATAAGTTAGAGCTCTTCCTATTCAAATGTGTATTTTCATTCATGAAATAAAGTTCACGTACCTATGCGTTTGCTGAGAGACAATCAAGTTTTATGTCAGGCGTTTGTAAAGTTTATTTATGCCAATTAAAATGCAGAGTTTGTTTTTTGATAGTTTTTACGCCCGGAGTTTAAATACTAACTTACTGTTTGTGGGCAACATAAGAAGTGTTGCCACAAATGCCTCCTACGTGGAGCATTTTTCAATTTGAAATGAATTTTAAGGAAAAACGTCCTCACCCCACAAATTTCTGATAGGTTGAGAAATAAAAAGCGTAGTTTGGATTAAACTATGCTTAATTTATTTCTAAAAACCATCAACCCGACGCGTTCCGGCTTTACTAGCCATTTTCTAGCCATAATGGTGGCATTATAATAAGTGTTTGTTTGTTTTCCAAAATTTTGGTTTTAGAAACTTCTATAACCCTTGAAAGTGGCTATTAAAGCCGAAACGCGTCGGGTTGATGGTTTTTAGAAATAAATTAAGCATAATTTAATCCAAACTACGCTTTTTATTTCTCAACCTCTCGGAAATTTATGGAGTGAGGACGTTTTTCCTTAGATTCATTTCAAAAAGTATTGTATTAGTATACGTGTCACTATATCTGGAATCGGTTGTAAATAAAGCTCCCAAGAATCACTAAGCCTAGATAGACACCAGAACTGGAGTCTAACAACACCTATCTTTCCTTGAATCCATCGTTTATAAACAAATCTGTTCTTATATCATTTTTATTTTAGGACAAGTCAAAACCAGCCAGACCGAAACGCCTCCCGAAAAAGAGATAAAAACAATTAATATTCAAGTGCCAGACAACATAGCAAAAATTGAAGTAGAAGAAAGCGAACGCCCATTCTTACCCACCCCAGCTCCTCATGTTCAAAGTACTCAGCAACAACAGGATGAGCAGCAACAACTCGTTCAGTATCAAACTTATCCGCAGGAATACGCGCAGCAACAATACTACTCTGCCGAGCAACAAAATCCGGTTGAAAGTTCAGGAGTCGAAAGTTATCAAAGCCAAAAAATGTACACAACTAGAAATGCACAACCGCAACCCGAAATTATTACAAACTCCGATAGAGGGCATGTATACAATAACTTCCAAGAGGAAGCACAAGTACGTGATACACAACCAGATCAAAATCCTGGGTATTACTATTATCAACCTACCGCTCATGGAAATCAAGAAGTCACTAGTGATTCTTTGATAAAATCAGAACCAGAAAATTACTACACTAGGGAACATAAATCAAATCCAAACCAAGAACAGTACTATGCTGCGCCTAGCACCCTTAAAACTCCAATTGTTGTGGCTGACGATGGTCAGCAATCTTCTCAAGTCGATCAAGTCGGCTATCCTTCAACTGTTAGTTACACTGTTGCCAAAAGATCGAGAACTAAAAAGAGGAGAGTAAAAAATACTAGCAACTCATCCTAGATTAAGAGATGTTTTTCTAAAAGGTGTAGTTGTTCTTGGCCAAAAGAAAACTTTGAAAGAGTTAACAAACTTTATACCATATGCGTAAAAGCGATACCGGTTATGAGGAATTCCGCTTAGAAAAAGAAAGACTAATTTAGCAAGTGTTTAGATAAAATGGAAGCAATTTCTCCTCATCGTCACTCTCGACTCATGCTTCGCCGTTCATAGGCCGCGTCGAGAATTTTATTGCATTGTTTTTGGTAGGGATAAAGATGTTTTCTTGATTAGTTTTGGTGTGGTCAATGATTCAGTTACTCGGAGAGACCGCCGTGATTTGCCCAGATCGGGTTAAACCCTTATGTTTCTATTCTCTTCTAAACACCTGTGAAATTCGTTGTTCTCTTTCTAAGCGAAATTCCTCATGGTCAGTATAGCTTTCATGCATATTGTATAGAAAAAGACAATAAGACTAAATTATTACAAACTATAAAGACACAAATGGCTTAACGCTACAGTCAAATGAAAATTCGGGGATTTAGTATGGTTAGCATTTTAATCTAAGGTTAGCTAGAGTCCCTGTATGTTGACATATTTGGATGTATAATCAGGGCTATCAAAACGGACGGGCCACGATCCTCCACTTGGTTGACGTCACATCCGGGGCTGATTTTTTTTTTGATGGTCACATTACGACACAGCTGATTGTCTTTAAAATATTGAAGTTGGAATGACGGTTCATGAATATTTAATTTTTTTTATATAAAGCCGGTTTTGAGATTGTTTTTACTATATTCTTGCAGAACAATTATGTTTAAATGTATAGTAATCCTTAATTTTTCAGAGCCGCATTATTAGCTCACACAAAAATTTAATTTAAAGCAGAAGCGAATGTGACAAACACAGATGACAAAGTCAAATACATGTCAAATATAACAGTTGGCATGCAGTACATGGCGGGTAATTTGAATTCAAAATAAGAAATGCTAAATTTTGAAGATTTTAAGCTTTTAATCATCTTGCATCCTTACAAAAGTTTGCTAGAATATCGGGATGGTGTCTGAGAATATTTCACTGAAATTTCGCGAAAATCTGTAGTGCCATTTTGAAAATATCCTAAAAAAACGTCTGACCTCCCATAAGACCCAATGTAAAAGTCAGCCCCCAGAGAACAGCTGATTTTTTCAGGGTCGTGGCCTCTATTTTTATGTTGGCCCAGGGCTATCAAAATGGACGGGCCACGATCCTCCACTTTGTTGACGTCACATCCGGGGCTGATTTTTTTTTGATGGTCACGTTACGACACAGCTGATTGTCTTTAAAATATTGAAGTTGGAATGACGGTTCATGGATATTTGATTTTTTTTTAAATAAAGCCGTTTTTGAGATTGTTTTTACTTTATTCTGGCAGAACAATTTTTTTTAAATGTATAGTAAGCCCTAATTTTTCAAGTTTAAAGGAGAAGCGAATGTGACAATCACATATGACAAAGTCAAATACATGTCAAATATAACAGTTGGCTTGTGGTACATGGCGGGTAATTTGAATTAAAAATAAGAAATGCTAAATCTTGAAGATTTTAACCTTTTAATCATGTTGCTTCCTTACAAACCTTTGGTGGAATATCGGGATGGTGTCTGAGAATATTTCAGTGAAATTTTGCGGAAATCTGTAGTGCCATTTTGAAAATATCATAAAAAAACGTCTGACCTCCCATAAGACCCAATGTAAAATTCAGCCCCGGGAGAACAGCTGATTTTTTCAGGGTCGTGGCCTCTACTTTTGTGTTGGCCTTGGTTGGCCTTGAGATAATATATCCAAATATCTCAACTACAGGGACTCTAAGGTTAGCATACTGCTCAAATCAAATTCAAACCATAAAGACGTGGTGACACATCGCTTAAAATTCAAAATAAAAAAAATAACCATCAATTTTTTAACTGAGATGGTAAAAAACACGGAAGAGAGAAAAGTAAAAACTGTAGCAATGAATTTTACGTTTAGCGATTTTTTCGTCTAAAGATTTTGTACCAAAAAAAAAACAAACTCCTAGCCAACGTTAAAAAGAAGACCATTAAAAATAAGTAAAAAATACCGTGAAATACCAAAAAGAGAATATCTACAATCACGATAACTAAACTCTATAGAGCTTAATTACCATGACCTACAACAATTGTTTCAGCAGATGAAATTCAAAAATTGAAAAGATAAACGTCCCAACAACCTATTCGTAATGAAAGATATATATAGTACGTATTTAGCAAAATGGGAAAAAACACACAAATACTCAAAAAAAAAATAAGCCCAGGTTTTAAAAAAGGGGTGGACAAGTAGTCAGGGGAGTCATGGAGAACATGATTACAACCACTTTTTAAAACTAGAGATGTGTTTTTTTCAAAAATCATTATGCCCATATCGAGTATGCTCTTTTGATCAGTAGTATTCTATAGTTAAGGCAAGATTTCGGAAAATCCACATTCTAGAAGCATTTTATATCACTTTTTTGCAAAAGGTCAATTCACCCTATTGTTTGCCACCTCGAAATATTGACAGGGGCTGAGATATTCAAGATGGTGTCCAACATGGCGGCGAAATTTTAAATTGCCGCTGTAAAGCACAAATTGACACAGATGTACATTCAAAATATGTATTTATATAAAAATATTATATTAGTTTTTTTTAAATGACTGCAAAAACCTCAAAAACCCCCCAGACCGCTCAAAACCTGAAAGTTTGAGGTTTTTTAAAATTTTCTTAAAAACTAAGCTTCTAAGAGCAAAATTTGTTATAATATACTTTATTGTAGACAATAAAATTCCCTTTTTAATAAGATATAATTCAATGGAGTTAGACTGCTAACAAACTCTCCAGCGGCGTCCGTTAATTGAAGTGATTTAAAAAAAAATTAAAAATTCCAATTTTTCCCAAGATTTATTCGAGTTTTTTAAAAACTAATGTCTACAGGAAAACATGTGCTATATTTTGCTATAGTCAATAAAATTTCCTTTGAAATGATGTATGACATGATCGGATTGGTATCATAATTAAAATTTTGGGGGCATCCGTATATTAAATCAATTAAAAAAAAAATAATAATAAATCATTTTTGTTACATGTTTTATCTAATTTTCTCAGAAACTAAGCTTAAGATAAAAAAATTAATACTTTAACACACTACTACTTTATTGTAGACAGTGAAATTCCCTTTTTAACAATGTGAAACTCGTTGGGGTTTGAGTTATAACAAACTCTACAGCGATGTCCGTAAATGGGGGTGTTAAATTTAAAAAAAACATGTTTTTCACAGGATTTCTTAATTTTTTTTAAAAACCAAGTTCTTTATCAAAAAATGTGTTCTATACTTCGTCATAGACGAGAAAATTTCCTTTCAAACGATGTATAACAAAATGAAAGTTCTCAAATACCAAATTGCAAATAATGCAAGGACCTAAAACTATAAACAACAAGTGAAATTAAAGAAAGAAAAATAAGAAAAAAGTTTTCTGCTTCGGCCGGGGATCGAACCCGGGACCTCTTGCTATCTAGGCAAACATTCCACCACTGAACTACCAAAGCCATACATTTTTCGGAAACTTCTACCTATGCAGGCTGCGGTGTCTCAATACAAGAACGAGAGACTCTCAGGGTATTAAGCCGACCAAGTCATCCAACTGATCTCTAAATTCTTCTTTCCCACTGTCAAAGGTATGATAACTCAAATTAGACGTAAAGATCAACTTCTGAAAGCATGAGATCACCTTTTCGTGTGTTAAAATTTCTAATTGCAAATGGGCGATTTGCCAATATAATTATCAAATACCAAATTGCAAATAATGCAAGGACCTAAAACTATAAATAACAAGTGAAATTAAAGAAAGAAAAGAATATAAATAAAGGGAATTCTGTTCTCCAGACAAAACTCTTCTTTGCAATTTTTGATAAAAAGGTTAGTTTTCAAGAACATTAAAAATTTGAATAAAACTGACAGGTTTGGGTGGGATTTTCTCCGTCCCTGTCGATATTTCGAGTTGGCAACAGGGATATTCGGATTCAGCGGAGTCGAATTAGGGGGCAATATTAACCAAAAACAACTGTAGAGGATTTAAAAAAAAAGTAAACGACGAGTTACCGAACACACAAAAATTCTTCTTTTACCTTAATTTTACATGTGCAATACTAGATTTAAGTTAAATAATACTGTAAATATGTTGGATGTTTTATAATAAATATTAAAATTCTTTGTTCTTGTTTTAATGTCCTAACGTTAAGGTAAGATACATTTTTGCGGAAGGGAGTTAGGTGTGCTATAATACTGTTAGTCTAGTCATTATAGAATTTTAGCTTGCAAAAGTGGTGGCGTCGCGATTTTGTGCGCCTAAAATAATGATAAATAATACAAGTTCGGGGAGTTCGGTTGTGTTTTATTAGAATATTTTTTATTTATCCGGTTTTTTTTAAATTTTGAAATTGTTGTCCCTTAAATAGAACAATTTATCAAAAACCTTAATTTATTTTTGGTTGACTTAATATGAAATGACCTTAAAATGGCCAATCACATGGCATAAAACTATTTTAATATTAAATTTGGTATATTTCCAGGTTAAAATGTTACAATAGCAATAACATATTATTTTTAAATAACTAATCTATTTACAACTAGACTAAAAAATTTACAAAAAAAAGAAAAAACCAAAATGATTCAAATTTTTTTAAAAATGTAATTGAAATCCAGATAAAAATTCGAGCTTTTAAAAAATGTAGAAAACTATCGGCTTTTTCTTAATTTTACAACATGACCTACAAAAGTAGAACTTAACAAAATAGAATCTGATATTTTTGATAAGGAACTAGGTATCAGAGTCTATTTCAGTTAATCTCGTGCTTTAAAGGGATAAATTTTGCAATACGTACCGTTTGTTTCACTATAAATTTAACCCCTTTTTGTTCTTCGTTAATAAACCGTATGTTAAAAAAATGGAAATTAAATTGGACCAATTTCTAAAAAAACTTAGCAAAATTATATTTCTGTTTAAATGTCAACTTTTCAAAATTTCCGCTGTCCTCTTTCCAAAATATAGGGCTTTTAATTTTCGATTAGGGTAACTCCACACAAATTACCATTTTAGTAAATAAAACTACCCGTAGAAGTGTTTATTAACATAGACATATTAAATATTTTAAAAATTAAGCAAAAAATTCAAAAATGTAATAAACATTGCCATTAAGAAACCTCCTTAGTTAAAGTTTGACATTTAAACTGACATTTGGCAACCTACGTATTCGAAAAGGTGGCAAAAATATATACAATTTTTACCTCTCCAAGGTTCCGAAACCCAGATCTTGCATGTGAAAAATACGTGTGTTCGATATAGACCATAGAAAATTTGGGCGGGTCAAAGAAAATGAGATATACAGGGTGCCCCATTTAAAACGTTCCACCCGGGGCTTTTCAAGAACTGCTGAAAATTTAAAAAAATGCCCAGACACGTCGGTTTTGTTTGTGGGGGAACTTTTTCGCGATTTTGGGTCATCTCTATCTATCACCCTGACGGGGGTGCATCGCACCCCTTGATTTTGGATAGGAAAAGTGATCGAGTGATACCTCGTTGGAAAGGTCTTTTAATTCTTTATTAAGAACTCATTTTTTTTTTCATATCGAAGGACCAGTTTTTGAGTTATTTCATTTAGAAATGATTAAATGAGCAATCTGAACTAACCGCAAAATTTCACTTAGACCTACACAACTGCATTAAAATCGTTATAAGGACTACGTAATTCATAAAATCATCCCTTCTCTTGCCTTCAAATTTGACCATAACCTGGGTGAAAATTCCAATTTTTTAAAATTAAATTAATTCTTTTTCTTTCTTCTGTTTTACTGGAATCATTCCACGGTTAATTTTTTTAGAATACCACAAAAAAGCAAATGATAAATTTTTCGTTGTATTATTTTAGTTTAGTTAGTTTCATTTTAATTGTACAAAAATTGTCTATTCCCTTCACGAACAAATTGGGTTTTTCACCTAGGTTATGGTCAAATTTGAAGGTAAGAGGGGGGGATGATTTTATGAATCACGTAGTCCTTATAACGATAATAATACATTGTTTACAGATAATAATACAGTTATGCAGGTCTAAGTGAAATTATGAGGTTAGTTCAGATGGCTCATTCAATAAATTATAATTCAAATAACTCGAAAATAGTCGTTCGATATGAAAAATAAAATCAGTTCTGAATAAAGAATTGAAAAACTGTTCCACCGAGGTATCACTCGACCCACTTTCCCCATTTAAAAACAAGGGGTAAAACGCGCCCCCGCTAGGGGTTGACAGATAGAGATGTATCAACATCGCGAAAAAGTGTCCCCCTCGCAAACAAAATCGACGTGTCCCGGCATTCTTTAAAAATTTCAGCATTTCTCGAGAAATCCTGGGTGGAATGTTTTAAATGGGACAACCTGTATTGTGCAATTCTGCCAGTTCTTTACTCCTAATTGTAATAAAAATCGACTGCACAGTCTGACTGACTATATAACTTCATCGATAGGTATTTGTTATTTACTTGCGAGATTTCCGTCAGTTACTAATAGTACTAGTGTTTTTATTATTCAGAACTGCCTAAAAAGTGATAGTGCGAAAGAAGCAATACTAGTGACATCTTTGCGAGAAGCCCCGAACTGATTGTAATAATATGATAAAACCACGGAAAAACTAGCGTGTGTCTACATTTACCACTTTTAACTGTAGTGGCAACATCAGCCTATGCCCGTCTCTTTTTCTCTCAAGTCATTTTCTATCTGTCTATACTCGAACACCTGCAAGATATGGACTTAATAACCCTGTATAAAAGTTGACATAATAACGAAAAAAAGTGGGGATGATATTTAAAATATGGTCAACTACTCTATACGTATATTGCACCTTAGTACAACCCAGTAGGACATATTGACATTTTCCAAGTTAGTTTTCCGTTTTGTGTTAGTACAAGGACTTATAATAAGTCATTTTTTAGTAAATAAACAACCACTGGACCAAAAAAGAGGTTTGGTGTTTGCAAGATCTTACAAATAATTTATTTTTACACTTAAAATAATGTTGTACCTAAATCAAGAAATATTAAAAACTTTAAATTACCACGCATAAAACTTCGTATCCTGTCCGCATCTAGCATTGCATTCGCAGTTTAACTGATCAATCAAAAGAAAAAATCAGGTTATACTGGGTTACCAAGCTTAGATCTTGCATGGAAAAAGTCGTGTGTTCGAGTTAAGGAAAGAAAACATTGTGCGGGTCAAACAAAAACATATATTTGGCGCAATCCTGCCTTATTTACTTGTATTAAAAATAATTTCCTTACTCGACTGTACAGCCTGTGTAAGGCATTAAACTACTAAACTAGCGATTGGGTATGAACTGTGAGTTACGTTACGTAGTTTGGTGTTTTTATTTTTAAAATTTCGTTTGCAAGGGAAGAAAAGATTTTAATTATTAAATACCACCTAAAAAGTGATGTTGCGACATCTTTGTGAATAGCCCCGAAGTGATCGTATTCAACCCTATAGCTACGTTTACATTTGAAGAGTTTACTGGTGGAAAGTACTGGCAGCCACTAAACTAGCCGGCCCCTCAACTCTTGGAAAGTACTTACGGGAGAGTAGCAAGTGCCCTTTCTTGTAGTTTACACATGGCAAGTTTATTGGCTGCCAGTACTTTTCGCCAGTAAACTCTCCAAATATAATTGTTGCTTATGCGACGTTTACATTTGGAGAGTTTACTGGCGGAAAGTACTGGCACCCACTAAACTAGCCGGCCTGTCAACTCTTGTAAAGTACTTGGGGGAGAGTAGCAAGTGCACTTTCTTGTAGTTTACATATGGCAAGTTTAGTGGCTGCCAGTACTTTCCGCCAGTAAACTCTCCCAATGTAAACGAGGCTTACATACCATATAGGGGAGAGTGTTCCACAGTGAAACGTGTTCCACACTGAAACAAATCGATTTTAAAATTCAAATACCGCGCCAATTCAACGTAAGCTGCGCGTCAGACAAGTTCTTGGTTCCCTCTACTTGTCACCTTAACCTTAGTGTGTTTATAACCGCAGTTCCGTTTAAACGAAAAAAAGGCTGTTTTTTGTGGTCCAGAGTAAATTTTAAGTGTGATAGTGTAAACCCCGTAAGTTCACCAATTATATTATTTAAGGTTTGCTAAAAATATTCTCGGTCAAGTTATATATTTGCTTATAATTTACAACATATGTTCTTTTCCCAAATCTTTTAGGTTAGATTTTATTGTTTATTATGTTCTAGAGTGCTCAGTGGTCCACACTGAAACAAGCCTAGGTGGGGCACAGTGAAACTTGTTTCACTGTACCCCATATAACATAACAATATTTTAATTATTTTTTTTTCAGTTGTCCATATAAGTTTAAGATGGCTCGTAACCGTAAGCGAAAGACAGACATTGGCACTTTTACTCAAGAGCAGATGAAAGCAGCTGTGCGACTCGTTGTCGAAGAAAATGTGCCTATAAGACGAGCAGCAGAGTTACACAATGTTGCTTATGTTACTTTATTTAGGTAAGAATTAAAATGCAGTTAAGGGAGATGATTCGCTTCTTCGAATCAAAGACCTTAGCTTCCAAAATTGCCACGTGACTATACAACATTATCGGGTCAAAAAACCATCAGAATTTGCTGAAATTTAGATCGAGGGTACAATTTAGAAAAACCAAGACTTGTGCGGCGTCCTTTTTTTTCTTTGTCTGTTTTCTCTTTTTAAGAACAAACAAGTAGGTACGCCGAGTCGGGTTTTAGTTTCTATAAAATGTAATGTACAAAATTTTAGCAAATTCTGATGGTTTTTTGACAAAACTCTTAAGCGTTCTCATTTCTTATAGGTACTTTATTTTTAATTTTAGGTACGTGCGCAAAGTTAAAGCAAACCCTGACTCAGACATCGTTTTTCGTCCCAAATATGATGTAAGGCTAATTTTTACACACGATGAAGAGCAAACCTTAGTTGACTATCTTTTAACGTCGGCAAAAATGTGCTATGGACTGACTTCACTAGAATTCCGCAAACTCGCGTATGAATCAGCAATAAAAAATAATAAGGACATACCAAAAAAGTGGAACGAACAAAAAATGGCAGGTAAAGAATGGTACCTTGGTTTTAGGAAGAGGCATCCAGAATTAAGTTGCCGAAAGCCAGAGGCTTGCAGTTTATCTCGAGCTACATCATTTAATCGACACAACGTATCAACTTTTTTCAAAAATCTCGAAACAGTTCTTAAGCGTGAACCTCGTTTCAGTGACGGCAGTAGAATATTTAACTTGGACGAAACGGGAACCACTACAGTGCAAGCTCCTCCCAAAATTCTTGCTAAAAAAGGAATGAAGCAGGTTTCGCAATGTACAAGCGGCGAAAGAGGAGTTCTGGTAACAACTTGCAGCATTATTTGTGCTGGTGGTTATGCCTTACCCCCGGCCATGATATTTCCAAGAGTTCATTTTAAGGACAGAATGATCCAAGATGCTCCATTCGGTACGCTGGGATTAGCTACTCTCTCAGGATGGATGAACAGAGAGCTGTTTCCTCAAGTAATGAAGCATTTTATAAAACATTCTTTTAGTTCTTGTGACAACCCTAGCCTTTTAATCATGGACAATCACGAAAGCCATTTGTCAATGGAAACCTTGGATCTTGCGAAGTCGAATGGGGTCACAATATTGACTCTGCCTCCGCACTGCTCAAACAAACTGCAGCCTTTAGATGTAGCAGTCTTTTCATCATTCAAAGCGCATTATAACAATGCCATGCAAAGCTGGCTTCTTAATCATCCTGGTATTCCTGTAGATATTTATAATATCGGAGGTTTTGTAAAAGTTGCGCACGAGAGGTCGATGACACCTACAAACATTAGCGCAGGATTCAAAAAAACTGGAATCTTGCCTTTTGATCCAGAAATATTTACAGACGATGATTTTCTCATGTCGGCTGTTACTGACAGACCAGAAGTGCACTCGGAGGCAGCAGTTACTCAAGAGTTTGAGCAAGAAATAGAAGACCACCAAGATAACGCGAGAACTGATGAGCCATCCTCGCATAACGAAACTGCAAATAAATCTTCTTTTATTTCCCCACAAATCTTTCGTGGATTTCCAAAGGCACAACCAAGAAAAAATCAAAAATTGAGAAGGCAAGGAAAAACAATTATTGCTACGGACACTCCTGAAAAAGAGGAGTTAGCAAAAAGAGAATTGGGCAAAAAAAAAATAAAAAAAGCAGCGGTTAATAAGGTGAAAAGGAAAATCACAGATCCTGATGATGAGGAAGAACAGGAATGGCAAGAATCATCAAGTGACAGTGAATGGTCCCCTGAAGAGCCAATTCCAGACATTACTGAAGAATTAACCAGGCAACCAACTAAAGATGATTTTGTTTTGGTACAGTTTACAGCCAAGAATTTGGTACACTTTGTTGGCAAAGTAATGAACGTATTAGCAGAAGATGAATTTGAAGTTTCATTTATGAGAAAAAGCTCGAAAATAGTAGGCAAATTCTTGTTTCCCACAAACCCGGATATTTCAGTTGTTCAGCTGGCAGATATTAAAATGATTTTACCTCAACCGATCCTATCTGGTTCGACCACAAGACAAAATTCCTATATCAGTTTTGAGATAAATCTAAGTAGTTTTGATGTTCGCTAAAATATTTTAAGTAGTTTTTTAGGCCTAAGTGAGTAAAATTTTGATAATACTTGGCTTCATTTTGTATTTAACAATATATTTGCATAAAAAGTATGTGTTTCATTGTACCCCACCGATAGTTTCACTGTACCCCATAAGTGGGTTACACTGAAACAAATTGCATGATAATAAATTATGTTAAATAAACACAATTAGTATTAAGCAATTATTGCCAAACTTCTTCCATTATGGCGGCAATATAATATGCTTATTGATGGTAAATATATTTTTAACATAAAACAGATTTTTCTTTAAAAAAAAATTATTCAAAAAAAAATTGATCCACTGTGGAACACTCTCCCCTACCTATAATACGAATGGACTGGGAAAGACCTCTTTTTTTAACCAATTCGAAGTTTTGAGTTAAAAAAATGACTTTGTTGAAAGTAAAGAAGTTTTCGCAGTTGCTCTAGAATCTAGAAAGGTAATGTTTAATACGAATTTTCATTCAAAAACATACTTAAACTTAATTTAAACTAGTCTTTTTTTAATTTAATTAATTATAACTAGGACATTAGTTTACCGGTCTGAAATACCTACCTTAAGATCTTTATTTAGGTCACCACCTATGAGGTACCCACAAAACACAAGCACAGGGTGACCCAGGAAAATTTTGCACTATTGCGAACTTTATTTTAAAAAATCTTATATAGCTCGTAGGTCAAATTACAAGAAAAAATAAGTAGCATGCTCGATTGTTTTTATGATTTGACCATCTTTAAAGAGCGTCAAAAATTCTACAACATTGCCAATTTAAGCTTTTATCTATTGTTAATAATAACAAGGTTGGCAATGGTGGACACTTAACTTGGAACAGCCTGTATATATGCCAGTACGAAAATCTACCGATTTTTTCTTGTAATTTGACCTACGAGCTATATAAGATTTTTTAAAATAAAGTTCGCAATAGTGCAAAATTTTCCTGGGTCACCCTGTACATTATTTATAGTACCTTTTGGTGTTTTATGGGTACTTTATTGGTGGTGACCTAAATAAGGTCTCAAGGTAGGCTGAGACCTGTAAACTTATGTCCTATAGTTATATTTTATTAAATTTAAAAAATACTCGTTTAAATTAAGTTTAAGTATGGTTTTAAACGAAAATTTGTAAAAAACTTGTTATAGATTCCACCTTTCGCAACTTATAGTCTAACCTTATAGCAATTGCTTTACTTTCAATTAAGTCATTTTTCTAACTCAAAGCTTCGAATTAGTTCAAAAAAGAGGTCTTTCCCAGTCCATTCGTATTATAGGTATATGGTATGTACAGACAGACATTACTATAAGAAAAAAAAACGGGAATAAAGCCTCGTTTACATTTGGAGAGTTTACTGGCGGAAAGCTAAACTAATAACATCGCCATTCTGTTGCTTGACATTTTGCCATGCCACGACTCCTGCGGTAAACTATCTAGTCAAGGATGTTGGTCCTGTAACATCTGTGCCTCTGCAAATCAACCTCTAAATTTAAGCCATTTCGTAGAAATTATGAAGGAATTGAAAGAACTGAAAATTACAGTAGCCGATTGGGGCCAAGAAATTCGTGAAATGCGTAACAGTTTAGCTACATTGGTAACAGAAAATCAACTAAAAATTCAGAACATTGAGCAAGAACAAAAATCTAATGGGATTAAAGTAGACAAACTATCTTATGCCAATATGGCAACAACTAACCCTGATCAATACTTTACAGAAGCTAGAGACCGACTCAGGCGTGAAAATAAGTTAATCATCTCAGGTCTTCAAGAAACAAACAAGGACGAGATTGAGGTTCAAAAACTACTGGACTACTTATTTCCCAACCAGAACGTTGGAGCTCATAAGGTTTACAGGCTAGGGCAAGCTACAGAAAACAAAAATAGGCTTACAAAACTCGAATTTCTAACACCAAATATAACTACACAAATTTTCAAGTGCAAAGATAAGTTTGTAACTAATGAGCTATACAAGAATCTGCGCCTTAGATCGGACCTTAATAAAATGCAATCCGAAGCTCTTTCAAGCCTTAGAAATGAACTTAATAAGCAGACTAAAGAAGGAGAACAAGACCTAACTATAAAATACATCAGAGGTTACCCACAAATTGTCAGGGTTGAACCATCAGCCAAACCTGGCAGAGATGAAGATGACTTACCGAAAAGAGACCCAGGCGTCAAAATGAACAGAACTGTATCTAACTCATAAGCAGGCGAAACCACCAAATCCAATAAATAGCAACCATCCTAATATTTTATATTTATGGCAAATAATCCGTGACCCCAAACCTTATCAAGCAAGCGATATAGCTAAAACTATTGGCAACATTTGAGCAAACAGATATTTTTTAATTTTGGAATGGTAGTAAATGTACTTTATTATTAGTTTTTCCTTTTATTTTACTTTCTTTTTTTTTCTTGTATAGGCATAAGCCAGACATCATTGGTACAGAATGTATATCTTATAGACCAATAAAGTTCTTGAATTGAAATTGAATTGATTCAATTAAAAAAAAAGAGGTCTTTCCCTTTGAATATAATGCGATTTTGTCCATGTTTTGCCGGGGCTAGCCCCATCTCACTCTGGAATCACTTCGCCAGCATTGCGCTTATGCGACTGGCCCGGCTATTCGTATTAAAGGTCGATGGTCTATAATCGACAAGGCAGCCTTCTCCCATGCAAGATCCCGGCTTAATAACCCTGTAAGCTCTCGTAACCCACATAAACATAAACTGGAGCTACCGCGTTTTAAAAAAAATTAGAAAAGCTCATATTTTTCCTAAAACTAAAAAACGACACACTTTGTGATTTTCGCATTCTGTTACAGTGTTAGAAAAGAAGAGAACATGAGTTTTAAAAAAAACTTTTTTAAAAGCGCGGTAGCTGTGTATACGTAGCTAACTAAGTTAAAAAAAAACGTAGTCTGATAATAATTTAGTTTAATGTCCCTAGCCAATTTAGAGTACATAATAGTGTATTCAAACATTTTTAAGGAGCGGCATAAAAATATTTTAGGTATCCACTAAAAGCATTGTTTTATTGTTTTTTGTAGGGGTTAGGAACTATTTCTACGTCCAAAAACTGAGGAATAGTAAATTTAACTAAACACTATTTTTCGCCTGTTTCCACTGAAAATAAATAAATCTTTCCAGAAATTTGCTAGTGTGTTGATGTTTTGAGGTTTGAGGTATGAGGTAGAGCCGCGGGACTGTAAGCGCGCTGGTCGTTTTATAAAATCTGGGTGCAAAAATCCTTAAAAGGACGATGTAAAAATATTAATTTTTCCGAGCCACACAAAGACAATATAGAGGATTGGCACTCACCTTTTTAGTTGTTTCCGTCGTCCAGAGGAGCTCCTCTCGCTGGCCCAGTTGTTGCAGTCGATCCACACTAGAATCACTTGTTTGTGTAATGGTTTAGTTTGATTTTCTAAGAATGTTATTGGATTTTTTGGTTAATAGAATTTATCACCCTGCTGCGTGGTGATCTCGATAGAATACGACAGACGAATCTCTTTTTGGTTACGCCTTTTTGCGCAGATTCATTTTTCGTAGATGGCGCTAGCGTTTTGCTTGTGCCAATGAAATTGAAATTGTGTGGGTTTTCCGAATACGGGAATTTGGCGCAAAATTTGAATTTAAAATTAAAGTTGCACGAACATTTTCCGCCCACTTAAAACAAAGTTTTACATTGAGATTAATTGAATAAAAAATGGCTATATAAAAAAAATATAAGTTAATTCAAAACCTTAAAGGGTAGGTTATTAAAATCCGTTTTAGGTTTATAGATTAAAAAGAAAAAAAATGAAAAAAAAAATATATATATATTCTAGATAACGACACACGAAACAAAAGAAGTTGCTTGGGAGTTTAGTGCGCATCTAAAGGTAGTGGGCACAACTTGACCACGGGACGAGTGAAAAGTCCGTGTTGTGTTTTAACAGTAGCAACTCGAATGTGATTATCCCGACCAGGATGTAAATTTTTCGTTATGAGTTTGAATAATGATCAATTGGGTTAATCTATGAGATTTCGGCAATAATAAGGGATGTTTTGCCTCAAAGGAGAGTTGAGAATGCCGTAAGCGTCCGCCCACTCTAAGGAAACCAAATTCGTCCAAAAAGGGAGCGAGTTTGCGAAACGGCTTAGGTAATAGCTGAGTATTTTGAATTTTTTGAATGATATCCGAAAAACACTCTTCTTGGACCCTTCTAACTAAAACAAGTAGAGCCTTGTGTAGTTCAAAACCGGAAAAAACGCCGGATAAAAGGTCAACTGAGGTTTTTCGATTGTGAATAAGTCTTAAAAAATGACAAATGATTTTTTGAATGGTATTTAAATTGGATATTTTATCGATTAGTCTATCAAAAAAGTTTTTATTTTGAAGTTCTGCCGTCAGCACCACTGAATTTTCCGGTTTTTCTTCTTTGAGAACCTCGTCTGGAACTCCCAAAGAACGTTCATTTATAAACCTTTGAATTTGCCACTCCGTAGTGGGCAAGGTAATCCATGGAGGGCCGTGAAACCAAAGAGGGTGATTTATTAAGTTATTAGGCGACAACCCTCTGCTAGCGCAGTCGGCAGGGTTTTCGAGTGAAGTAATGTGATACCATGGGACTTCGGGGATTGTTTCTTGAATACGACTCACGCGGTTTGCCACAAAGGTCTTCCACTTGTGAGGTGAAGATGTGACCCAATGAAGCGTGACCTGTGAGTCCGAGAACGCAAGAATTTCATCGATTACGAGTAATGATGAATAGGTGCGAATAACTAGTTCGAGTAAATCAGCTAATAGAGTAGCTCCAAGTAGTTCTAAACGTGGGATTGAAATAGTGTGTAAGGGAGCAACCCTTAACTTGCCCATGACTAGAGCAGTTTTGATAATTTTATTTGGTAATTCGACGCGAACGTATACGCAAGAAGCGTATCCTAGCTCGGATGCATCGCAGAAACCTAGCAATTGACATCGTTGAATATTATTCGAAAAAGTGGTTAATTGATTATTGAATTGATTCCAAAGAGTTTTGATTGGATCGGGGGGTATTTCATCCCAATCAGTTTTGCATAACCAAAGTTTTTGCATAATCACTTTGGCTAAAAACGAAACAGGCGATAAGGATCCCAAATTTTAGCGATAGCTGATAAAATATTCCTTTTGGTGCAAGGTTTTTCACAAGGCGTACAAGAATACGTAAAAGTATCTGTAGAAGGGTGCCACTGAAGGCCCAACACCTTAATCGATGTTGAAGAATCGTCTTCAAAGGTAACAGGGATCTGACAATCAGCGGGCGACAAATGTGAAAGAAGTTTCGGATTATTTGATGCCCATTTTCTTAATTCAAATTTTCCCAATTTAAGCAACGCTATGAGATCCTTTTGAAGCGATAAAGCACCTTCTAGAGAGTTAGCTCCACAGCAAATATCGTCCATGAAAATGTTATTTAAAAGGACCTGGGATGCTTCAGGATAATTCTTAGCCTCCAGGATGGCTAGTTCTCTAAGAGTTCTAATGGCTAAATAGGGACTTGAACTAACACCAAACGTCACTGTATTAAGCCTGTATTCCTGCAGGGGTTCATTGGGATCAAATCGCCAAAGTAGCCTTTGGTAGTCCCGATGAATTGGATTGATTTGAATTTGTAAAAAGTGCTGTTTTATATCAGTCAAAAATACGATAGAATAAAATCTGAATTTTAATAGAATTTCGGAAATATCGGATTGTAATTTTGGTCCTATTAAAAGAGTTTCGTTCATGCTTAGGCCTTTCGAACCCTTAATCGAGGGGTTAAAAACCACCCGGAGTTTAGTCGTTGATTTGTCAAGACGAAGGACTCCGTGATGTGGTAAATAAGAACATAACTGAGGTCTAGGTTCGGATCTTGGAATTAAAGACATGTGCCCGTTTTTGAGATATTCTCTCATAACATCCGAGTACATACTATAGAAATTTGAATTTTTTATTAAGCGAGATTCAAGAGACAAAAATTGACGATAGGCCACTGAATATGTGTCTCCTAGGTCAGGAGGGTCAATGTGACGAAAAGGCAAATTTACAGTAAATCGGCCCGAAATATCTCTAGTGGTAGTTTTTTGGAAAATCTCTTCACATCTTTTTTCTTCGGGTGAGAGAAACGTTTTTGACTTAATTGATTCTAGTTCCCAAAATCTGCGAATATTAAAGTCGAGAGACTGCTCACAGGAAGTAAAGTAAGAATTGACTTGAGGTGAAATATTTATGTTTTGAGTTTGGCCCATCAAGACCTACCCAAAAACTGTTTCAAAAACGGAGGGTAGGCCGTGAGGTCCTGGAATTCGTCCTGATTGGACGATTTCTGTGTAAAGTTGTGCACCTAAGAGTAAGTCAATTGGACCAGGGTTGTAAAATTGGTTATCTGCAAGCTTTAGATTTGAAATATGACTCCAATTGGATGAATCTACCTGTACTGAGGGCATATTCGAACAGAGTTTCGGTAAAACGAAGACTTGAATAGAAAAGGTAGGCTCTTGTTGGCCTAGGGCTCGAATAGTGCAAGTAGAAATGCCGTTAGTGGCCGACGAAGATTGATTTAGTCCCAGAACAGGGATCGAAATTTTGTTTCTTGGCAAGCCTAACCTGTTAAGACAAGCTTCGCTTATCAGGTTAGCTTGACTACCGCTGTCCAGAAGTGCTCGGACAGGTTGGTAGTTACCCCGACTATCGAGTACCTCTAATTTTATAGTCGCTAGAAGCACTGTCGTCCGGGGCGTCAAGGTGGATAACGAAGAGTATTGATTTGTAGATGTACTTGGATTCGAATTGGTTTGAATTGAATTTGAACTGGGTTGAACAAAACTAGGGTTCTGTTGGCTAAGACTTGAATTTGAATTCTGATACGATAAGTTTGTGCCTGTGCTAGGCACGGCCACTTGATTTGAATTAAAACTTTGATTTAAGTTCGAATTTTGATTTGAATTTTGGATTTTAAAACTTTGATTTAAGTTCGAAATTTGATTTGAATTTTGGCTTGAATTAACAAAGGATTGACTTGAATTCTGACGGATTGAATCTGTCATTTGCAATAGATGAATAAGACTATGGTGTCTATGTCGACATACCCTGCAGTTGTAGGTACTACTGCAGTCAATTACTTGATGATTTGAACGTAAACAGTTGATACATAACGATTGTTGTTTTACATAAGTAAACCGATCTGAAGGAGATTTGGAGATAAAAACACCACACTGCGAGAGTGGATGAAAAGAATTATTGCATAATTTGCACTTATAGGGTTGTTGGTTTTGTCGAAATTGAATATTGGATTGTTTATTTGATACTTGTGAGTGCGTATGCGCTAAAAGATTTGATGGAGGGCTTGATTTGTACTGATTATGTGAATAAGAATTATATTTTTGGTTACTAGAATTCGAATAATTTGGTTTTTGCTGTTTGGAAGTCGAAGGTTGCATTTGCATATTTTGGGGAGATAGCTGTACTGTTTCAAGAGTTTGGCATTGGCATTGGTTAATAAGAAACTGAATTAGATTTTGATATGTTGGAATCTCGGTAGTACTATACTTTAATTCGAAAGCGGTTCTTGTGGTTTGATCGATTTTTGATAATAAAATTGAAAATAAACAAAAACACCACGACGTTACTGGAAATTCAAGATTTTCGAGCGCCGCAATATTCTCAGAAAAGGTATCTACCAAGACTCTAAGATCCTTTGCTGACTGGTTTACCTTTAAAGAATTTGCATAGTAGATTGAGTTCCAGTAGGTACTGGCTAAAAGTATTTTATTTTGATAGCGATCTGTTAATACCTTCCAGGCTATTGCGTAATTATTTGCCGTTAATTTTATAGAACTTAAAATATTAAGTGGTTCACCCTCAAGAAAGGTTAGCAAATGTTGAAATTTCCTTATATCGGAATAATTAGAGTTTTCGTGAACCAAACAAGAATAAACATCGTAAAAGGTTGGCCACTTTTTTACGTTTCCATTAAAGCAAGGTACCTTTAAAGGGCCCAGATCATCGCTACGTGAATAGTGTGTAGTTGCGGGGGTAAAATTTGAATGAACTGAATCGGAACATAAACTCGAAAAAAGAACTTTAGCTTGGTGGTAGAATAGAGCCGTATCTTTCCTAATTTTATCCTGTACTTCGAATTCATCATCGTCGTCGTCCTTCAAGAGACCTATGATGTCATTATGAATGTTTTTAAATTGTTCATAGTGATCATCTAACGATTCGTAAAACGCCTTAAAAATTGGCAAGGAAGAACTATCTGATTTAGCTTTTGTTCCCAAGTTATACGTTTCCGTAATACGAGATATTGAAACTTTGCGTTGATTCTCAAGCTTTTTTAACGACATATTGTTAATTAAAAAAATAAAAAATATTTAAAAAGAATAAAACTAACACTTGACCCCTATTGAATTTAATCAGTCCAAAAGAGTCCAACAAGCATATATTTTATTATCGATTTCTCGAATAAAATGCAAAAAACTTATCAACAGCTGTTATCCTAGGTCGCGATTTTTCTCCCAAAATAAATGCACACAAACACCTACTTGTACCTACTACCGCTTCTCTTATTATTTACAGGTAAATACTAATTCTACTAGATGTGTTTGTTTACCTGTTAAATAAGAATAAAGCATTTAACTCACAAGCACTTTTGTTGTTTTGAAAATAACTATTTATTTAAACAAATTTCGATTTTTGAATCAAAACAAACGACGTACGAAGTGCCAATTTCGGCTGCAATGAAATGTGGGTGGACCAACCGTTAAGCCACGCAAGGGGGGACGGAACCTCCTTCCTAAACTGGACACGGCAACTAAGCGAGCCAAAATGGCGAGGCGAAAAAATCTTTAATATTTTTAGCAAACAAATTTTAAAAAACTATCTGGGTCGTGGGACCAGAAAATGTTGGTGTTTTGAGGTTTGAGGTATGAGGTAGAGCCGCGGGACTGTAAGCGCGCTGGTCGTTTTATAAAATCTGGGTGCAAAAATCCTTAAAAGGACGATGTAAAAATATTAATTTTTCCGAGCCACACAAAGACAATATAGAGGATTGGCACTCACCTTTTTAGTTGTTTCCGCCGTCCAGAGGAGCTCCTCTCGCTGGCCCAGTTGTTGCAGTCGATCCACACTAGAATCACTTGTTTGTGTAATGGTTTAGTTTGATTTTCTAAGAATGTTATTGGATTTTTTGGTTAATAGAATTTATCACCCTGCTGCGTGGTGATCTCGATAGAATACGACAGACGAATCTCTTTTTGGTTACGCCTTTTTGCGCAGATTCATTTTTGGTAGATGGCGCTGGCGTTTTGCTTGTGCCAATCAAATTGAAATTGTGTGGGTTTTCCGAATACGGGAATTTGGCGTAAAATTTGAATTTAAAATTAAAGTTGCACGAACATAGTGCAACATAAAAATTTTATTCCACAATGTTTGTTTTAATTTTCTGTATAAATTCAGGTCATGAAGCTTAATTGTTTCAAATTCTAGATAGAGTTTTGGACTAAACTGATTGTAAATGAACCTGTTTATTATTCATTCAGATAGTGAAAAATGTATAATTATTTATCTGGGATGGGGAAAAATTTTGTGTAAGATGGTTTTTTTTACAATCAATGTCTCTATTGCCTCTCTCTCCTTCAAATCATTCTGTCTCAAAATACTTTCCGCTTGATTCTATAAAAAAAAAATAAGAGTAAAGTTATAGGTAAAAGGTGTACACCTGCTGCTGCCATTTTTGTACTTTAACTAATGCCGGCCCTTCACTTGGCGTAGCGTATTTGCATATTTGCTTTATTTGCCCAAAAACGCTATATTTGCTTTATTTGTCTTGGTGCTAACAGCAAACAAGACTTGTCGGTTTTACAATAAAAGTCAAGTATGCCAAATATTTGCGTTTAGCATCTACACTTGGTTTCCTCATATAGCTTCGGTGCAGTGCATTGTGTTCAAAGTGATTTTTGTTGAAAAAATGGATGGAACTTATGCAAATAGAACATAGACATTATGAACTTTTGTAGTGTAGTCAAATAACCGATTATCCACCTCATTTCACCCTATCAACTCGGATCGAGTCCAATTTATTTTTCTGTTGGCTACGATATCTTTTCTTTTATTTCCAATAGTTAACATGCTGTTATTAATTGTTTCCCTTCCAAAAGTTATTTGGACTTATCTATAACACAGACAATCGGCAAAAAAATAGACACTTAAAGTGGATACACACTTCGAATCGCGTATTCGTTTTCGTGGCGAGGTGAATGTCGAAATTTGATTGGTCAGGCGGGCGGTCGATACTGTGCCTACGGAGCTGGAGCTTTACGACACCTAATCAGTGCGGATCTCATGCAGTGAAGCGATGCGACGAGCTTTCAAAACGGAATCCTGACCAATAAGATTACAGTATTTCCCAGTTACACCAAAGGCAACGCGATTTAAAGTACGGATACACTTTAAGGGTCTTATATTTTAGTGGACACCCGAAAATCTCCATAAAAATAAGCATGTACTGAACACCACATAGAGTAAACCTTTTAAAAACACTGAAAAATTACACTTGCAACCTGCAGACTTTTAAATTAAACTGTGCTATGAGACACTAGATAAATAAATATAGAACCTTACAAAGGTTCCTTCCAATTTATTGGTAATTAATTGTATATGTATTCCCTAACAATAAATAAATAAAAATATAAAATAAACAATGAAATTTCAAACAAAAATATTGTAAATCATAAAGAAAAATTATATTTTTCCTAATAGATTAGAAACTCATATTGCATTGACTTATCACATAGAAGAAAAGTAAGGAAAATAGCCCCATAGACAAGCTAGAAACAAAACAAAATAGTATCTTTTGCAAATATATTATAAGACTATATAGCGGGTATTTCATAACTCAATCAGTGGATTATTAAACCAAGAAAGAGAGAAGGAAATACCCAGAGCTTTTCTATGCAAACCCGATATAATGTTTGTCATTGGCTGAATTTCAAAGAGACGATCGGGCGGGCTGCTTCCATAGACCTATAATAAGAATGGACTGAGCACGTCGTATAATCGCAACGCTGGCGAAGTTATTCCAGAGTGTGATGGGGCTACTCCGGGCAAAACACGGACAAAAACGCATTATATTGTATGGGAAAGACCTCTTTTTATAATTAATTTGAAGCTGTGCGTTAGAAAAACGACTTGAAGGTCAACAAGTTTTTGCAATTGCTCTAGAATCTAGAAAGGAAAAGTTTAATACGAATTTTTATTTAAAAACATATTTAAACTTAGTTTAAACTAGTCTTTTTTTAATTTAATAAAAATATAACTAGGACATTAAGTTTACAGGATAGGTCTAAAATGCCTACCTTGAGACCTTTATTTAGGTCACCACCTATAAGGTACCCACAAAACACCGAAAGGTACTATAAATAATGTACCTAGGAATATTTTGCACTATTGCAAACTTTATTTTAACAAATCTTATGAAGCTTGTAATGATAGGTCAAATCACAAGAAAAAATAGATAGCAACAGATTTTTTCATACTGGTATAAATACAGGGTGTTCCAAGTTAAGTGTCCACCATTGCTAACTTTGTTATTATTAAAGACAGAAAAAAGCTTAAATTTGCAAACTGGTAGAATTTTTGACGCTCTTTAAAGATGGTCAAATCAAAAAAACAATCAAGCATTGTTTTCGAGTTTTTTATAAGTTTTACTGATAAGTCTTGAAATTCCAAAGGAAAATAGTTTTTGATGTTTTTAAGTTAAAAATAACGAAGACGTTTGAAATTCAAAATTAGATACAGGTTGTTCAATTTTTAAAAAATATGTTTTTTAAAAACTCGAAAACGCAATGCGCGATGGTTTTTTAGATTTAACAATCTTAAAGATCGTCAAAAATTAAAGTAGTTTGCCAATTTAAGCTCACTAGGTGGTGACCTAAATAAAGGATTGAAAGTAGGCATTTCAGCCTGTCAATGTCCTAGTTATATTTTATTAAATTTAAAAAAGACTAGTTTAAATTAAGTTTTAGTATGTCTTTAAATGAAAATTCGTGTTAAACTTTACCTTTCTAGATTCGGGAGCAATTGAAAAACTTTTTACTTTCAATAAAGGCGTTTTTCTAACCCCAAGCTTCAAATTAATTAAATTAAGAGGTCTTTTCCATACAAAATAATGCCTTTTTATTCGTGTTTTGCCAGGGGACTAGCCCCATCTAACTCTGGAATCAATTTTTGAGCATAAGGCTCAGTCCATTCGTATTATAGATCTATGGCTGCTTCACGGTTTTTGTTTACTTGATGCGACCAATGAATCTGGTACAATTCGATTTTGCCCACTTCAAAAATGCAATGACTTTCTTATAAATCTATCTATACTCTATATATATATTCTTATAATATATTTGATCCGCTGAAAGGGAGATGTTCTGGGGGTCACATTTTTCTTCGATAATTTCGATGCTATTTATCACTATTTTTAAATAAAATAAATTGTTTTAGTTTTATTATTTTTATTTTATCAACCAGGTTAAGTTGTAACAGTTCAAAAAATTAACGCCAATAATTTTTCCATAACTTTTGTATAACTTTGCTTTTATTCAAGCACGATTTTACTAAAGTTTTTCTAAAGGCAAATCGTATTTAAATGATAATTCCAACTTAATTTTTTTCAAGTTTCTTTAGTGAAAAGATTTCAGTCACATTGATTGAACTGTTTAATAGTGCACAAAGTTAGTACTTTCTGCGTATTGCGTTTAAGTAAGTATTTAATATTATTGCGTTGTGTCTCTGTTTACTTTTCTTCTTCTGTGCTTCTCTTCATATTCGAAAAGTTTTTATAAGTCAAAGCATAATTTTTACAATACAACCTACGAATTACATTATGAGGTGACTTTGTTATACTGTGGCCAAGGGAAAGAAATAATATATACACTATCCAAAGATATATAAAATTTTTTCCTCAATTCTTGTACTGTTGTAAAAAAGATATAAAAAAAGATCCAAAACATTTTGCAAGAAAATAATGTCTGTGGTAAAAAGTAAGTTTATGTGTCTAAACTTAAAAAGCATTTAAAAAACCTGTAGAAACCTGTATCGGAATAAAATGACAGTTAGAAAAAGCTTCAGAAATCCCAGAAACTAAAAAAACTGAGGGTAGGTATGCATCTTTATCTTACTTTATACTGACTACCCATAAGGTGGGCATTTATAGCACACAGGTGTCTTATTTAAAAATCTGGACTATTTCAATTTTTGTCCATCTCCTATCGGACCAATTTTTACGTTTTTCTGAACAGCCGCAGCCGGTCCAAAAAAATCTGGTCCAAACCCCCAAAGTGACAGTCAACCCCAAACATTTATCAATAACTGTCTTTGTGTTTTGAAATATAAAATATCTGACGCTATGGATTTTAAAAAAAAATTTGATTGGTCCAGACGAGGTCTGAAAGGAATTTGTAAAAATCGGTCAACAATAAGGTCACTTTTTTTAAGGCTTGATGATTTAAAACAATTACAACTTTCAGACCACAAAAATGATTTTTTTCTACAAGTTTGCCTAAATTTGATACATAGATATTTTAAAAAACGTAAAATTTAAATATTAAGAAAATGCAGGACGCATTTTGATTAAATTAAATTTCAAAAGAATGCCTTTTATAGGGTGGTAAAAAACAGCACATTTTGTTTTTGGGTGTAATTTGGTTGGTACTTGTTCGATTTCAATGAATTTTGACTTATTTGAGAGCTAAGGCTATATCAAAAATGGTTTATTTCTGGTTAGTTTTCTAACCCACTTGTTTTAGACTATATGATTAAATTACTAAAATTCACAACAGTACAAAGATGACGGACGCTTTTTAAAAATGCCTATTTTTAACTCCCTGTAGAAAAATACGTACGCCAGTGTCTATCCTAGTAAGGGTCCATTAAAAAGCCCTCGTCCTTGTTGTTTTTAGGAAGGTATCTCCTGTTAAAATTGGTCATGAAATATGAAACATAGAATGCAATGGACAAGGCGAGTTTTTTGTTTAAATTTAACAAACACCTTAATGAAAAAAAAGTAGTTTTTGACATGGAATTAGCAAAACTCAAAATCTATGCTTCTTATTATGCTACAAAAATCAAAATTGACAAATTTAAACAATCGCATTAATTGTTCAACAAATCTTGTTAAGTTTGAAACAACACTGATTTTTTTTAGAAGTTAATTCTCACCTTGTTTATTGCATGCTACGTTTCGTAATTTATGACCAATTTTAACACATCATGCCTTCTGAAAGACGCCAAAGACGAGGTTTTTCAATGGACCCTAACTTGAAAAGACACTGGCGCCCATAAATTTGTTGCAGGTGGGTCAAAAGTAGGCATATTTGAAAAGTGTCATCATTTTTTAATTTAAACGAAATGTCAATTTTAGTGATGGGTTCGTATAGTTTAAAGCTTTAGCTTTTCACTAAACCAAAAGTATTTGAAGTCGGACAAGTACTAGGAAACTTATACCCAAAACAAAATGTGCGGTTTTTTTGGTCACCCTACAGTTAAAAAATCCATCACACTATAATTAATTCTTACAGCTGTGGTTTTTTTTGCAAAACCAAGTGGTCTACTCGGGGTACCACCTATTAAAAGGCGTTTGTGTCAAAATGTTATGGTATGATTGGTTTACAAAATTGTTTTTATAATATTTCTGTGTGAGATAAAAGATATTGGCCACAGTAAATGTACTGTTACTTTAATTATATAATTTTTTACTTGCCTAAAAAATCACTCATCTTAGCCAAAGTTTAAGTCTCAGTGCGTCGACGCCATTTAGATAGTATCTAAAAAGCCTTTTGTCTCTGACGAAACCCAGTTTTTCATACAGCTTCAGTGCGGGTTTGTTGGTGACTTCTGTCTCTAAGACCACTTCATCGGCATCACCTTAAAAACAGTATTTATTCAAGGACCCCACATAGTTTACATCAGCGTTTCTCAAACTGGGTTCCGCGCGCAAGAAATTACTAATATAAAAAAAAAATATTTGTGGTATCACCCAAAAATGAAATAGTCAATAGTGTCATGTAAATAAAATAAATATTCTTAGTTGAGTATAGTAAGTTTGGGAATTGGGACAATCACCTGCTTACTCTGCGAAATGGTGATGGTCAATGATGGTATTCCTTAATTACTCTTCATTTTAATTGTCATCAAGAATAACTGATGTTAAGTGGCTACAATGTTTGGCATATCTTGCAGATATATTTTCAGGCTTTAATAAATTACAGTTATCACGTTAGGGAACTTCTACTGTCACAGTTATCTCACTACATGACAAAATCCAGGCTATGTTAAAAAAAATATAGTTTTGGGAATCTTGTCTAAATAGTGTGACTGAGTGCTTTCCAACACTGCATGATTTTGTGTCCGAGTCAAAGAGTTCATTACAAGCAGAAATTACTTCTGAGGTAACCAACCATCTTCAGAACCTGCAAGTTTTAATCAAAAAATATTTTCTTGATTGGGTTCGCAATCCGTTCTCAGTATCAATCGAAAAAGCTCATCAAACTCATACTGTAAAACAAACTGAACAGCTAATTGATGTTTTAATTCGGCTACTTTGTTTGAGTTTTGGGTCCAGCTTAGAAGTGAATATCCAGAATAAGCTAATTTTGCTGTTAAAAAATTGTTGTCTTTTGCAACAACTTACCGTTGTAAAGTAGGGTTTTCAAAGTATGCTCTTACAAAAACCGACTTAAGAAATAAACTAACACCTGAAGCAGATATGCGCATACAACTTTCGTTCAAACATTAAACGCGATATTGAGAAATTTGTCTCAAACAAACAGGCCCACCCATCGCATTAAGTTTTAAAAATATAATAACAAAATATTTTTAATACTTATGATAGTGTTTTTACTGTTTCCGAGTTAATAATATATTACGAACCTACTTGGTTCTTACATGTTATTTACTCTTTATTTGAAAGCTTGAAAAGTAGTTTTATTGTCGATTTTTTTACGCAAAACTAAACATTTTGTCTTATATTTAAGTACTTAGGGAAGGGGTTCCCTAGAAAAGAAAAGCAAGCTTTAGGGTCTCCTCACTCTACAAAAGTTTGAGAACCACTTAGTTTACATGAACAGTTACTTTTGATTGGATTTCGCGGTTTAAGATTCCAGATATCAAAACTATGCATTAGAACAAAACGAGATCTACACCCTATATCATTATTTTTAAGACAACTTTTGACAATTATTTTTCGTTTGCCTATGCTATTTGTTATGGTAAACAGCTGATAACTGTCAAAAAGTTATCTCAAAAATTATGGTATGGAGTTTACCAGGCAAGCGCGTATCTGGGTCAAAATCTAAGGGGTTACTCGACGAAAAAATTATTTGTAGTGGGGGGTAATTCTTCTATTTTCCCTTTAATTATTAACAAAAAGTGCAATTTTTTTTCTAGGGGGGATAATTACCATGTTACCCCCTTCAAATTCGCGCTTGCTACCGGGGGGGGGGGGGGTGGACTTCTTTGGACTTGGACTATTCCATCAATTTTAGTGAGACAAACTGCACATTACAACAAATTGATCATGCTTTGACCAAAAATATTTTTTGGTGTGCTATCTTAAATTTGAAGATGGCAGACAGAACCAAACATGACTCTTCAAAGAAGCTTGTTTATTCTTATGTAACGGAAATTTGTTAGGGGACTAACATAGTTCGAAATAAGGACACTGAAATTAACACAAAAGTGGTAATGTTATTATTTTATCATTTAAAAATTTATCACTAATATTTCAGAAACTATTTATCAAAACTGTGACATATGGGGTATTTTTGGAAAGTATATTCCAAGCCTAGTCTATTAATTAAATAATATAAGGAGCATCCAATTTACAAAAACTATAAATTTGAGGGCCAGTCAAATACGGTAAGCATCAGGAATAAAGTCAAGATGCAATTTAAAAGCAAAAATTTCGTGAATTCAAACACAATTTCTTTTTTATTCCTACATCATTTATTAATTGTCTAAAAGGGAGGGCAAAAATATAATGAGACACCCTGTACTCTAAAAAATAGGTCAGCCAAAAACATAACACCAAAACCACAAGGTACATTTTTTAATAATCAATATTACACTAAAGAATTTCAGTATTGTCAACAGATATTTATATGCATTAGCCAAACTCCTTTTGGCATTGCTTTCATATGATTTCTATGGCAAGGGGCTAGGTACATTTTTTTAAAACTTTTTAAGACATTCCTGAAAACATTAGGTCAAGTTTTATGAGATTTTTAATAATCAGTGGTAAAAACTACAATCTTTTTAAAGAATTTAAGTATTGCCAACAGATTTTGTCTGGCAATGGCCAACTTTCTTTCAGCAGTGACTTGCTGGGCAAAGGTCTGGAAATTAATTTTCTTGTTAAGAAATGTGAGCTTGTGACTCACCCATTGTCATTTCATGTATAGCCATTTGGACTAAAGTTGAGCCAATTTTCAACTTTCTATAATTTTGATCAACAGCCAACATTGCAATATATCCCCTCCTTATTACTTTGCGATGGACATCTAACTTACAAACTATTGCTCCTACACACTCATCTTCACACATTGCCTAAAAAAAAAATAATTATAAATTACACATCCGGATTTTTTTATTAAATTTTGTGATATATATCTGCTAAACCCGAGGCTAACCAGTAATTTGAATTTAACAAAAATTTCTTTGTTTGATAGAGCCATTTCTCGTCTATTAAGGCATTGTTTGATTAATGATTCAAACAACTCTTAATGCCATAAAATAGTAAAGTCTATGAATAAGCAAATATAACTACTTGATAGAAGCAAAACACATTGGAAAAGCTTGTCCCCATTTAAAATTATTTGAAAAATGTATTTTTAAGTGTTTTAAAATGACCCATGTCAAGAGAAAAACAAAACTTAATTCTAATCGAGAACACCAACAGAACTTTTAATATTTAATTAATGACATGAATCAAAACTTACCAAAAAACATAATTTTGGCCAATTGTGAATAAAATATCTGTATGTATAAATTGAGTACGGCTCTGATAAGTCTTTTTGAATAATTTTCATTATCATAGGCATTTGTAATTCAGATTCATATTGAACAAAGTCAATTTTCTTATCACAATTGCTTTCTTCTTCAAATTTTTTTTCAATATCTAAGTGCTCAATGTCTTTACATAGGTCAGAAATTGAGCTGTTTATGTTAATTTCACTAGGGATTTCATGTTCTTCACTTAGTGATTTAGTTGGAGTCAAGTCATTAGAAATATGGTTTTTAGTAGTGCTAAATTCACTATTTGCTTTATCTAACTTATGATTACAATCTACATCCACTATCTGTTGTTCTTGATCAATTATTTTTAGATTATTTACATTGTTTACAATGTTGGGACTTTGGTTATTTTCTGTGCCCTTTTCCTCTGATTTAAGGTTGTTATGATCAATAGCATCAACAATGTTGTTTGTGCAGTGGTTATGATTGCCCACTTTTGGAATATCCTGCAAAAAAATAACTTATATGTTTTTGTTGAAATGATAGCCATGGGTTTAGACAAACAAAACAAATTTAACAGGGAGACAAGCCAAGAGAAGAGCAACCTCAACAAGGAACCAAAACAGTATAAGAAAAGCACAAGGAAAGGACAAAATGACAAACTCACCTCTGCAGCAAGGATAATTCAAGGACTATAAATTAATATGAAAAACTGTTTACCTGTCATGAGGGAACTAAAGCTAAGGTGAAAAAATTACCTCCCTTTCTCTAAGTGCTATTGCGCCACAAAGTATTGAACCATCAAGACTGAACAAGACGGACACTCCTGGGACCCAATTCTTGAACCACTTGGATTTTTTGTCGTATACAAGTAAAATTCGAATGGTGGTTTCGAGTGCTCGAAAAACTTGTTATTCTTGAATGCCACTCGAACGCCAATTCCGTGTACGACTTTTTTTTTCGACTACACTACTTGGCAACGCTGTTTTCGTATAATTTTGGCCAACCCAACGCCGGTATGTCCGCCTAAACTTGCCGCGATGAAGTAAGGTTGACAGTAGATGGACATACTACCGCCTTTGTTTTTGCAATTTTTTTTTTAAAAGTGATTTATTTTCTAGATATATGTTTTTGTTTTAATAAAAAAAGAAGGTGTGGTTTATTTTGGTAAAAGCAATTATTGTGTAATCATTGGTAACAGTAAGTACCAAATTATAGTAATGGAAATTTGGGGCCTAGGGGCATCTAACCTCTTTGAAGTGTGGAAATTTGGGGGTGAAATTCACAGTTGAATTTTGAGACTGCTTAAAAGAAAACAAATAAACTTCATAAGTATTCTAAAGGGGTCTTGAACTTGAGGCTTTGTTTGTAATGAGTGGCCAGTGTTTGATGAACTTGCATACATCATGCTTTGACAAAAATTGAACAAGTGTTAAGTAACATAGGGGTTTTTACTGAAACATTTGGAGTTTGCATTTTGTCTGTAGTATAGAAACAATTTAATTTTTGTGTTTTTTCTCAGTTTCTTTTTGAGTAGAACAGTTTTGCCTTTTAGGCCGATAAGCATAATAAACATTTCAAGTCATAATTGACAAAATCAGTAACCTTTGTTCGAAAAACCCATTTTTTTATTTAAATTTGAATATCTTTACCTGTCAATTAACTGCAAAAAAATTTAAAACTGTTGTAGAGTAAAGCAGCCCTCATATGATCAGTATGATTTGATTTGAATATGTACATTATTTTTGTAGATGTCTTTGTTTTTCAAAAGTTATAAACAAGGTCATATATAAAAATCCTGCCAGTAATACGGATCCAGTGAGGTCTGCTGTGGTACACTCAATGAAAAAACTTTTTGTTACAGGTTTCTCAGAGAAGACATGAAGATCATTTTTGAGGTGTGAAGCAGTTTTTGCCTAGCAGTCCTGTTGCAATGATGATCCTACTAGAAATACTCAGAAGCAATTGGTGATCTATTAACTTTTAAAGAACTTTTTTAAATAAATTATAAGTAAAATAAAAATAAGTTTATTGTAGTTTTTATTGTAAAAAAGACTATTCAACTTCTTATATAAAAGCTTATACAGTGAGAACGAGCAATTTGGAATACATTTTCTAGCAGGTTAAATTAAAATTTTTTAGTATAAACCAAAAATGCCTACTGAGATTTTTAATGAGCAATATTTTTGATGATTTTTTTTGGACAGAACCCCAGAAAGGGGCCCAAGAAGATACAACTTGTGGCACCTTGTTGGAAAGCCTATTGAAAAAGAAAAATTATGGTTCACTTCTTTTTGGAAATCTGTGAAATAAAAAAACACATTTTTTATTAGTTTTTGAACAAAGTGCTACAAGTTGAGTCTACCAGTTGCAAAAAAAATGTTGGTATTACTGGACCTCTTGTCAGGGGTCCACCACCTATTTTTTAATAAAATTATAGATTTTACTTTGAATAAAAATAATTTTCTTTTTGTTAATTTTTAAAAATTATTTGATACCCTTTCTAACAAGGTGCCTTAAGGGGGGTCATTCCATCTTAAAAAATAATTTGTATGCTAGTGGACCCCTTTCTGGGGGTCTGTCCAAAAAATATTCTGTAAAAATATTGCCGGTTGAAAATCTCAGTTAACATGTGTTTGGATTTTTTCAAAAAACTTAAATTTAACTGACTAGCAAGTTTATTCCAACTGGCTTGTTCTCACACTGTAGTCATATTGCATAGCATTTTTTAATGCACTTGACAGTAAGTACTTATTATATACTTTGAAATGTAAATAAAGAAAAATAATGTTTTTATATTTTATATTTATTTTTGGCCAACATAGAAAAAGTCAGAAAAAATAGTGAAACTGGTAAAAGTATAAGATTAGGTTTACTATTTACATGCAGGGGATTTTCCTACTTGAAGCAGTTGGGTCCTTATATTATCCAAAAATTAAGCAAAATAAGATAAGGCATTGTACCCAGGGGGGAATCAAGAGGTATCAATGCCCCACAAAATAGTTGATAAAGTGTGTTAAAAGACACAAACAAGACAAAAAAATTGCACAATACTCAAATTTTTATTGAAACTTTTTAATCCCCTGTCCCTGTTGTAATTTTTTAAATTATTTTTTCCACTCTCCCCCCCCCCCCCAGTCGTAAGGCATTTCCAAGAAAAAAAAGAAATTAAAAAAAACTGAGTGTCACAAGAGGCCACCTCTTTGTGTCCTCAAGCCCTTTTATTGCCAAATCGCGTCTTTTTTCAGAAGACCTCCCAGTTTTTTTTTAAATAAAGAAAAATTAAGCAAACACCAAAAAATATATTAAAGTAAACAAAAATGTTAGGTTAGATCACTCAGATTTGTATATGGAGATTCGAGTAGACTTTACCACTCGACTCTATTTCCGAACGAAAAACTCGTATACGAGCTTTCAAGAATTCGAATGGTGAATATCCGTATAGGTTTCGCCGAATCAGTATACAGATTTATTTCAAGAATTGGGTCCCTGAATCATGTACTTTAAAGGGCCCAATCCGAGGGGTGAACAGCTCTCACAATCGGTGTACACATTTCTCACAATCCTTCACAATCTTTACACAATCCCTCCCAATCACCCACAATCTCTCACAATCCTTCATAATCTTACCACAATCCTCACAATCTTTACACATTCCCTCACAATCTTAGCAAAAGATTGTGGAAAAGATTGGGGATTTTCGCAATCGGCAATCTTTCACAATCTTAGCAAAAGATTGTGGATTTTCACAATCGGTGTACACATTTTGGGTTAGCTGTTCACCCCTCGGCCCAATCCTACCTTTTCAACTATCTCCTCAGCTGGCTTTTTGCCACCTTTGTTCTTCCTGTTTCTTCTGCTCTTCTTGGGGTGCACTAATCCATTTACTAAGCCATTCTTACCACTACTGGGGTGCAATTGGTCCCCAATTGGAGACTCATCGCTAGAAATACAATTTTCTACCACTGGGGCCACCTCGGCAGTCGTGTGACTCATTTTTCGAAAGGGAATCAACAAAATATTGGGTGCTACGCAAAAAAAGACGTTTTTTACATAGCGAGAGTCTTTTTAGGCCTCCGAAGACCACACATTTTGACAAGTTTTCTAGCAGTGATTTGACAGTTTTGACGTTTTGAGGTTATGATGTCCCACATGGCTAAAAGGCCAGTCGGGGGCAGCTTACAAATTTCGAAAATATGGTAAAGGTCCAACGATTATAAACACACAGGATTGCTTATTAAGCGAGACCAACACTGCCTGCTTACGTCACCAGCGGACCAGTTGCTTTATTTGTATTGAGAGTTCATGTGATTTTAAGGTGTTTTTGACGTTTTTACCTCCGTTTTTTGCGTTTTTTCATTAATTTGACGGTGTGGTTGACTATTTAGGAGGTAAATCTGAGGGCACGGCAGTGCCTCGTCAAGTTCACGCGCCGTACCATCTTTTCTTGAAACATTTAAGCCGATATTTAACCTATCTAAAATCTCAAACTTTGCAGAGTCGCAGATCTCCATGGATTTAACAATCCCTCCAAGTTTTATGGAATTCCAAAAAGTACTAAAGTACTTACGAAATTTTAAAAAACGTCGAAATTCTCACTCACTCACTCACTTAAGTATAGATCATCAAAATTCTAATGTACTTCCAGACATGCTACAAAGCTGAAATTGGGCAGACTAATAGAAATTATGACTAAACCCCTGGAAAAAATAAAAAAACCCCAAAATTCTAATTTACTCCCCTCCCCTATACATGTAAAGTTATGTAAAAGTAACATTGCCCACTTCCAGAAATGACAGACTGATAGGAACTATGATAAAACTATAGAAAAAAATTAAAACAACCCAAAATTCTAATTTACTTCCCTCCCCTATAAATGCAAAGTTGTGTAAAAGTAACATTGTTCACTTCCAGAAACGCTCGAGAGCTGAGATTTAAAAGGCCGATAGAACTATGATAAAACTATAAAAGAAAATTAAAAAACCCCAAAGCTTATTTAACTTCCCTCCCCTATAAATGTAAAGTTATGTAAATTAGCATTGTCCACTTTCAGAAACGCTAGAGAGCTGAGCTTTGGAAGACTGATAGGAACTATGATAAAACTATAGGAAAAAATTTAAAAACACTTTTTAATTTACTTTCCTTCACTATAAATGTAAATTTATGTAAAATTAACATTGCCTACTTCCAGGAACACTAGAGAGCTGAGCTTTAGAAGGCTGATAAGAAGTATGATAAAACCATAGAAAAATATAAAAAAAACTCAATATTTTTAATAAGGCATTGCAAAAGTTTTGAACAATATCCCACATATTTTACTGCTTTAAAACTTAAATATTATCCAAATCCTTTAAAAAAGCAGTGAAATCATAACAAAAACATTCCATGTAAAAAAAAGCCAAGTACGCGAAAGTGGTATTCTGTAAAAAGAATTGAGATAAAAGTGAAGCCAAGTTCTACAATACAAATTTCAAAATAAATGGTTCTTACTAGTTTGGAAATGTTTTTCTAAACTTGGCTATTACGGCTGCAAATGACTCTTAGGAAATTGAACGTAAAGAAGTTTGGCTACAATAGCAAAGTTTAAAAAAACATTTTCAAACTAGTAAGAACCATTCATTTTGAAATTTGTATTGTAGAACGTGGCTTTACTTTTATCTCAATTCTTTTTACGGAATACCACTTTCGCGTACTTGGCTTTTTTTACATGAAATGTTTTTGTTATGATAAACCTTTAGAAATGTTAATTAAGTGAATTGATATCAAGAAAGCACATTAATTTATTGTTGAAATAAAAGCTTTGTGTTCCCTCTTTCAGTGTAAAAATATAAATATATATACTTTTATACTATTATATTTATATTAACTTTTTTGATTTCTGGAAACTCCTTGCTAATTAAATTAATCACATTAAAGAAAATTGGTAATTATGCCCCAAACGTACTTCTTTTATTAAACTGATTATTGGAAAGTTTATTTTGTAGACAGTTTCTCCAACTTTAGTTTTAGTTTTTTTCTTAAGTTTTTTTAGTCTCTTCAGAAACATGTTACAGGAGAAGGAGTGACAACGGGCGCTGGGTGGTATAAAAACAACTCATAACACAAACAATGTAAATCATTTGAAAAAAAACTTATGAAAATCTATTGATTTAAAGCATAAGAAATTGAAAAACACATCTTATTTGGCTGTTTTCTCTAAAAACTGACTGGTTTTTGACATAATAATATAATAAATATTGCCATTTTAGATCTGTTATATCAAATAAATACCTTTCTGTTACTACATAATATAAGTGTATTTTATTATATCCGCAACAAAAACAATATATTATAAAATTCAGCTCTCAGAGCAAACTCTTGATTTATCAAATCATTTGTTTTGAATGAATGAAATTATTAATTATATTTACTAACACGAAAAAAAAATTTGTTTGCAAATAAGCAAGAAAAAACTCACGATTGCAATGTGTATTAAATGAAGCGCGCTGAGCAGAGGTCCACTAGTGACGTAGCAAGGCGCCGCCTACCGCTGAAAGATTCGAGCTAATAGGCAATCCTGTGTATTTATAATCGTTGGTAAAAGTCAGCTGTTTTGTGCTCTAGAAGGAAGAAGTACGGTTATAGCGTTTTACAAAGTTTTTTTACGAGTCGTTAAATACCGAGATGAATTCCATCAAAGGAGCATGCGCCAAAATTAACGTCAAAATGTCTAATTTAAATTATTGGCGCGAATACTGGGATTGGCGCGAGATCAAAGAGCTTAACGTATAATAAAAAATTCAAGGAATAAAATAATGGTCAATTCTAATCTTTAGGTATGATTTTATGTAGGTATCGGGTGGTTTTTTATAACCTGAGCACTCAGCAACTTTATCATTGAAAATAAAGGGGTATAATAAATTGTAGATTTTTTTTGGTTAATTATGACAACTTTAAAAGCCAACATAATTTTTTTCTATCCGTCACCATGTACAGGGTGTCCCAAATTCGTTGTTTTTGGGAGGTTTCGGGTATTTCTAGAGGGGCTAAAAAAACCTGATCCCCCTTTGCGACACTCAAATTTCAAAAGAAGCTTAAAGGAGAAAATCGCATTTTGATATAGCAAGCCGTTTTTAAACTACGGGGTGTTTCTAAAAAGTCTGCATTTTGGGAAGGGGTCTATAACTTGTTTATTTATTAATATTTTTTATTTCTGTGAAAACATTCCTAAGACACTTTTTTAGAGGAATTAAACTGTTAAATTAAATTTCATTTGACACCTTTAGTTTTTGAGATATCACATAAAATTAATTTTTTTTATTTTTACCACATATTTTAGTTTGCTTAATGGGTTTTAAATATTTTAATATTATAAAATTATAAAAATAAAAAAATAATAAAGAGGTGATTAAAAAATAAAAATAAAGAAAACAATAAAAGAAAATTAAAAATAAAATTAAAATATGATGTATCACTCATTTTAAAGGAAATTTTAAGCTGATTTTAAAAAACGAATAAAAAGAGAGTTATTATGTAAGAAAAATAACAACTTTATGCAATATTTTAAAAACCAAAACAGATAAATAAAAACCGTTTACATCTGTCAATTCTTCAAGAAAAGATCTATAAGAAAGCTATTTACACAAAAGCAAAATGCAGACAAAAACACTCCGTAGCTTAGGCTTTAGGCTTCTCTTAAAATTTAAGCGTCGCAAAGAGGGCTCAGTTTTTTTCTATTTCCCCTAGAAATACCCGAAACCACAAAAAAACAACGAATTTGGGACACCCTGTACAGGGTGTGACAATGAAGTCGATTTTTTGAGAGGAAACACCCTGTATATTTTTGCATTTTAATATTTGTCTTTTCTTTTTGATTTCAAAAATTTACAATATCTATGTGCTGCGATTAATATTTTTTGAGGTATATGCAGTATTTCTTCTATATTGCATTTCACGTTTATTTTGTTTTGCCATGGGAGTATTGACAAATTTAAATGCGCTAAATCTTAAAAAATGTTTTTCGTAGCATAGACATACAGTAGAACCCCGATGACAGTGTTTATTCAAATTAAATTGGGCACTAAATAATTTGTCACACAACTTGCACGTCACCGGCATTTTCACAGCACAAAAACGACGAATTTTCATCAAAAAGAACTGGGAATTAAAGTTTTGCTGTATAAAACCATACTGAAATATCTCTCAGTTGATTGGTTGGCAGAAGTGACAAATCAACGCTTGCGCACGTCTTGGAATTCATCTCGGTATTTAACGACTCGTGTTTTTTTCACAGACAGAACACCAGTTTTTTTATGATGTTTTTGTTTTTATAGCAGAGGTATAAAATTATTTGTAAGTTTTTTCCTATAATAATTAGCATTAGGTTATTAGATATAAATTTAATTGCAAAGATAAAATCAATTCAATTCAATTCAATTTCTTTATTTATATAGGAGTTAAAATTTTTATAAA
This sequence comes from Aspidapion aeneum, assembly GCA_963576565.1. Taxonomy (NCBI): domain Eukaryota; kingdom Metazoa; phylum Arthropoda; class Insecta; order Coleoptera; family Brentidae; genus Aspidapion; species Aspidapion aeneum. The sequence continues at coordinate 110,210,440 of OY755039.1, forward strand.
ATCATTTACATTTTACAAACTTATTATTAATTTATACTAAAGAGCAGAAGAACTTAATCTTGAGAGCCCTTTACCATTATTATTTTATGCTAAGTTTATATGCTAATATGAATTTTTAAAATAAATGAGTTTTAGTTGTTTTAAATTAGAGTAAATTTTTCAAGTAAAATTCCTCATCCTAATCCTAACCTAATCTACCCAAAGGCCTACCTTAACAAAAGCCTAAAAAAAGAAAAAACTTTAAATAACATTAAAATACTTATAAAATATGAAAAATACAAATCCTGTTTTTAATTTGGTTTTAAAATGAAGCCTAAAATTTTACAAGCTTTTTACTTAAAAATTTCAGACTTAATAGTAATTAAAAGACAATTAAAAAATGAATCAAGTAAAAGTTTGTTTTTGCTTAGATACAATTAATATTAGAATAAAAATCATACATTATTAAGAGAGCTACAAAAATTATTAAGTACCTACCTAAAATAATACTAAAGAATCAATCAATTTTAAAATAAGTTTTAGTTGACAATAAATTCTACATCTAATTTAAGATAAATTTAAAGATATTTTTTTAGGATTAATCAATTAAATGTTAGATAAAGCAATACAAATTATTATATTTTTTTATATTTTTCTGACACAGCCCTAACTTTAAAGTTAACATGTGATAAACAAATTTAATATGACAATTACCATGTAAATTTCTTTAAAAAACCAGCATACCTAAAATTGTTGTATATTTATAAAAAACCTAACAATATCACAAGAGTTTAATTTTAAATACAAAAATAAGGTAGGTATATTACTTCAGCAATAAATTGTGTAATATAGAATAGTTATGCTATCTACCATCTAATATGGTTTGGTTCAAAGTTAATATTTAATTTCATAAAATATCCCAAGAGAGAGAAATTTTTAAAAAAAAATTATACTAGGTATGAGGATTGTTATTTTTTGTTTATACTATAGGTACTTGACATGGCCGGTTTAGTAGTTTCTCAACATCTTTATTCTGGAGAAAGAAAGTTTTCAGTTTTTTAGTAAACCTTTTGAAATTTAAGTGCTTTACTGAATTGGGAATATAGTTATAGATTTTAGGTCCCAAGCATAAATACATTCTCTGTGTGTTTGTTTTTTATAATGTTTAATAAAGATTTTGGTGTTATTGTAATTTAGTGTTAGCTCCCGCTAAATTTCGCGGTTGTTTTTAATTTTAAAACCACACAATTGGATGACAGACAGAGTACATTTTCGCGCATTTCGACATGCGCACCAACAATCAGTGACATCTTTTCTACCGCCTCGAGAAAATGGCGTGTTAATTTACTTTCTCCAACTATCACAAATTTCTACACTTGAAAGTGCTCAATTTTGGTGTACTGAAGCATAGAACTAGAAACTTCAGCCCTTCAGCTACGTGGTGCCATCATTAGATCCAGAAAGGGGCCCCTGGAACATGGAGAAATTGGCTGCAAACTGGTGAGTGCTTTGTTTCTGATTTCCGTTGTGTGGTAACAGCAATTAACCTATGGACCTTAATTATTTCGTGATTTCGTATCAATATATTTATGTTTGTTCACACTTTCATTAATTAAAATATATACAGTCCACTGCAGTTATCGTTTTTCTACCTGCTGGCAAACAATTTAGGGTAAAGTCAAATTCTTCTATATGTTTTTTTGTAAAGATAGATACATTTTTACAGTAAAGTTCTGTTATCTTTAGGATATTTAAGTTTTCGAAAAGTTCAGCTGTGTGAGCCCTAAATCTGCAACCTTCTATACATCGAATAAAAGCTTTTTACAAAATCTTAATTTTTTCAATGTTTTGTTTAAAAATTCCTCCCCACACCACAATGCCATAGCTAAGTATGGACTGCACCATGGCAAAATAGAAAACTTTTTTTAAGGATTTTGAAACTAAGTTTTTTATGTAGTAGAATTTGCTTAGAATATATTTAAGTTTGTTACTGATATGGTTGATATGCTCTTTAAGGTTCATATTTTTGTCAAATATAAGAACAAGATATTTAGTTTTTTTTACTTGTTCAATAATTTGACAGGTACAAGAATTTTTGTCTGTGCAATTAAAGTGATATTTAACAGTTTTTAGAAATTTATAACTTTTTGTTGTGGAGAAATTTATATATTGTGTTGTTGATGTATTGATGAACATATCATGACTAGTGTACCAGGCTTTTAAGAGTTCTAAGTCATGTTCGATATGCAAAAAGTTTTCATTCCATGTTTTTGAGGAGTATAAAAGGACAGTGTCATCAGCAAAGGCAATGAAGTGACCTTTAAATGGAGCAGAACATAAGCTATCAATGTACATAATAAATAGAAGTGGTCCTAGGACAGATCCTTGGGGTACTCCTGCTGATATAGTAGCTTTATCGCTAAGTGTTTGTTTAATTTTAGATATTTGAGTTCTATTTTGAAGGTAATTACCCGAACCAACTCAGGTAAACACGTTATCAGTAAAATTGTCTCTGATTTCATCCCTGGATTTATCTAAGGCTTGTGACTGTGAGGCCCTTGCAAAAGTTGAAAAGCTATTCCTCATTCATTTATTTATGACAAGTTAAAAATTTTATCATGTTTTCTATATAACCATTAACCTCTATCTTCATCTTTCACACCAAAGATTATAGATTAGGTCATGGAATAAATAAAGTTATTTCTTCGATGATTAGGTATAATAACTCTCGATGGTGGCAGGCAGAATATTGCCTGAAAAAAAATCGGAGAAGAATGGTGGTGAAAAATTTAGGGCTGATCCACAGCTTAGCTTTTAGCAGCTGGCAGCTATTTCCCTGTTTCTTGAAAAAAGAGGGAAAATCTAAATTTGGCAATTCATTTTTTTTTAATGTTTTCCTTTGCAGACATTCTAGCTGCCCAATGTTAGCAACTTAAAGCCAAAACTTTATAAATGAAATTGTCTGTAAATTTACATCAACAACATCACAGACTTAAAACTTAAAGGCTATTTAATTCTGCTGATGATGCAGCACTGTTCTATTTTGGAAATATTGAGAATACTCTTAGGGAAATACAAGATGACCTAAAGCTTATTGAAACCTGGACAGAGAAAAATCTACTTATACTTAATGAAAAAAAAATGCAATCATATAATAACAATCAAAAATCAAGAAGTTCTAAATCATAATGTTGAAATAATTATAAATAAAACTAAAATCAATAAATGTGAGAATGTAAAATACCTTGGAGTATTAATTGATAACAAACTAAATTGGTCTGCACACATCGAAAATCTAATTAAAAAACTTTTAAGCGTATCTGGAACACTCAGCAAAACCTCCAAATATCTAAGCAAAAAATCTAAAACTCTTATTTACTATGCATATATAAACTCCATTTTAACATATGTGGCACCGATATATGGACATGGATTGCAAACTCAGATAGACCGTCTACAGAGAGCACAAAATAAAATAGTAAAGATATTGATGAATATGGATTATTATACCCCAACTAAAGACATATGAGAAAACAAAATTTTTAAACATCAAGGAAATCTACAAAATTCAAAACAAATTAATCAAGACAACTATTGACCTAAAACAAAATGATGAGTATCACCAGCATAATACAAGAAACAAGAACAACCTTCATCTAAATAGCAATATGCGAAACTCAGGAAAAAAAAGGATTTCTTATATGGCTGCTACCGAGTTTAATAAACTGCCCTTTCAAGTCAAGAAAAAATATATATATATATATAGTTTATTTTAGTTTTTTAGTTCTTATGTGCAAATATTTTTAAGAAGTGATAAGTTAGCTCTTTTCTTAAATATTAATTCAAGTACCTAAACTGTTATGTAATGTTGTACCTTATATTTTAATTTTTTTTTTACCCTATATGGAAATAATTTTTCCTTTTTGGGTTTTTCTTTAATAAATAAAATAAATAAATAAAATAAAATATTAAAAATAAAAAATAAATGTGCAAGTAATTTTATAACACAGAAAATAAGTTTGGCCATACAAAGAGGAAATTCTGCAGCAGTTTTGAGGACTATCCCAGTAGATTCCCGTCTAGATGAAATAAATTTATTTTAATTTTATTATTTTCTTGAAGGGTGTGAGGGTGTGGATTTTTACCTTTATTTTATTTGTATTTTTATTTATATTTTTATTTAGTTTTTACATTGTTATTGTTAATTTTTAATTTTACAATTAATTCACTTGAATAAAAATTTAATCGCAATCGATGTTCAAGGTCAAACTCGCTGTTACTTCACCACTTGTGCTGGGCAGAAAGCGCGCCTATCGTTATATTGGATTTTATGTGCTTTTAGAGCTATTTTCTTTGTGCAAATTAAATTTTATGGAAAATTGAGGCATTGTACATTTAAAAATATTGTCGTTACAGGGATGATAAATGATTTTATATTTGAAATATCTGTTAAATAAATTAAATTTAAATACTTAAAGTGAAAAAAAAGCTATAGTCCTTGCAATACCCCAAGTCCCTTTGCTATCCTTTTTTATTTTTCTGCTATAAAGAAGACAGAAAATAGCTTCGAAAATCATTGTTGGCCCCAGATTGCAGTTGGCAGTTGCAAGCCTGTCTGTCTATCAAACCTTAAATTGACAATGAAAGTAAACTTTCAAAACAAAAAATTTTTGTCAAGTAGTCAAAATATTTTGTAAAGTAGATATTTAGAAGTATTCACATATTCTCAGAAAAATAGTCAAGAAAATTGGCGACAAAGATAAACTGTTCATTCGAAAATTCCACGCTTTTTTCGATCTTCAGTCCCATCCGTGATAACTATAGAGCAGAATTTCAAGAAACACAGTAATGAAAAAAAGTATGAAGACTCTTTGATGCCCTTCAAAACAACGCCTTTAAAAAACTAATTCAAAAAGTTTGTAAAACTACTGTTAAAAAAGATTTATAAAACAAGAAGACTGAGGAAATGAGCTAAATTGGTGTCGTTCCTCTCGTCATAACTGAAGATGGCAGTTCACGAGCTGGAGTTTTTTGGACGATGAGAATAAATTTTTTTTGCGTAGTTTGTTTTTTAGTTAGATTTTTAGTTTTTCGATTGGTTTTATTTTATTTTAAGAAAATAAGTTTACAAGTTTACAATTTTCATCTTTTGATTTGAACTTAATCCTATGAGCAGTTCTACTACAACATTTTAAACTTAGTAATTAGTAATACCCTCAATATAGCTATTTCTAGTTTAAATATTGTGTCTAAAATATATTTTTTAATTCACTCACAAAGAGTCTGTCTCAATACTGTTTTTGTTGAAATTCCCAAAGCCTCTGCGGTTAAATTAGTTAGGAACTTTATATTTTTTAAAAGATCTATGTGTCCACCATAAAAAATGTGAGATTTTCATATGAACAACTTTTTTATTAAAAAGTATAATATAATACTGTTTTAATTTCAAAAAATATTGATGCTTATATACTTATTGTAACAAAGAAATTAGTATGTACTACATTAATATGAGTCGAGATAAAGTTAATTTGTGGAAACTACAAATAATATTAATTTAACTTTTATTAAGTCATTTTGTTTAGGTAATTTAAAAACTTCAATTTACAAAAAATATAATATAAACAGGGCGTAATCCTATTTTTAAATAATAATTTTTACCAAAACAAATTGCAAAGCTTAGCTCAAATCCAACTCAAAATACATTGTAGAAAATAACATTTTTGAAAAAATTAAATAATCACTAATTTATCGTTTGTTCATGGTTTGTAGTTCTTTGGTCAGTCGCACTGAAAATCTTCCAATGTAGAAACTTTGGCGGCAGGGCACCCCAATTGTTCATAAATTTTTCACTACATAAAATCATTTTGGGACAGAAACTTTTCTCAAAAAACTATTCCAAATCAGAATCAGAATTTAAATATAAAATAAGCGATAATGTTTCAAAGTCAGAAATTTCAAAACAATTGACAGTTTAAACACCGATCCATCACCCTTATTATAAAGGGTGGTGACCGATTATATTAACCTAAAGGTAACTGATAATTAGTTTTGCAGCGTCCATTATCAGTTACCTTAGGAACCTATGGTTTAAAACTAAATTAAGAATACACGTGCGTTTTGTTACCAGAATTACGGGGTGATTAAACAAAGCCTTATTGCAAAGAGTATAGACATTATCTCGTAGTACCTATAGAGGGTGTCCCATAACTTAGGGGCCATAGGCCAACAGGTGATAGAGGAGGTCATGTCTGATAAAAAAGTTCTTATAATGCATGCAAAAATTAGTCGGTCAATTTTTTTCAGAAAAAACTATTTTTTTGGTATAAACTTTTATGAATGCCATATTAAATGCAATGTTTTTTTTATATTTTTTGTTAATAAAAACAAGCCTTTAGCGACACATAATAATAAATAAAATATTATTGATATTTTTTAAAAGAATAAGTAAGCAAAAATTAATTTTAAAAAATGATTATTTTTTATACATTTTTGGAGGTAATTTTGACAGCCTGTATCTTCTTAACTTGTAATTTTATTAAAAAAAGGAGTATCACATTTTTGAATCACAATTAGCTGAGTATTCAGCTGTCTGTGATAGATTTTCTTTTTTTTGCAAAACCCTTTTCCCCCACTCCTCTAACATTAAAAATCCTATATCCTAAAAACAGATGTGTGTTGACCCCATGTTATATAAACTTTTTTTTCGGAAATAACCTCCTGCTCTATCACCTGCTGCACTATGGCCCCCAAGTTATGGGACACCCTGTATAATTTGTCCAATTGTTTTAAAAGTATGTAAAGAAATTATTTTGCGATAATAATTAAAAACGGAAATATAGGTAGACGAAAAATTTATTGATTTATTTAAAAAAGGAAAAGCACAAATATTGTTCTTAACAAATAGACAAAAAACAAAGTAAAAAAAATGCACATAATGTATAGTTTAATTAATACAACCGCTTTTTAAAGCATGTTAAGAGATTATTAATTAGATAATTAAAAAACGGGAATATAGAACATAAAAATAGTATTTAATATTAAATTTTTACAAAAAAAAACAGAAAAGTACAGATACTGTTATTATTATAAATTAAAAATATTAATATAAATAATAATATTTAATTTAGAAAAATATTTCTTTTCAATTCACAATCTTTCGTAATTTTCTTGATAGATATTATTAAACAAGAACCACATTTGCTGAGAAAATCGTGGCCATTTTTTTTATCCTGTAAACAAACGTTCTTCTCTCCTGAATCGAATTTTTACACACTGTTAACAAACCAAACGTGAAAATGTTTATTTATATGTCTTTTCTTAGTAACACTGCACTGAAACAATCCAAAAAATACAAACTATTCAGCGAAATATCAACAAAACTCTCTTGAAAATACGAATAACATCATATACAACGGACGTAAACATAGGATTTAGCACAAGTGATGACGTCACGCCGCTCTCCTCACCCCGCACAATTTGTTAACACAGGTGAAATGGAACTAAGCAGTCCTTTATGTCTATAGTCCTTGGCGAAGCATAACTCTGATTTTCTATTTTTTGGTTATAATTTTCGACATGTTTTCCTCGGTTTCGCATTGGCGGCTCGTTGTTATTTTAAAAATGTGGTTTTAACACAGTCTAAAGATCTATTTATTAATGATACAGTTTCAAGATAGTTTGCAGCATAACTTTTTAATTCTTATTACATAAATATATACAAGTTTAGGTACCTTCATACTGTGTAAAACAACATCTTCAAAATAAAACAGAACCGCCAATGCGAAACCGAGGAAAACATGTTAAAAATAATAACCAAAAAATAGAAAGCCTGACGTTAGCTTTGCTTCCTATAAAGCTTGCCTTTACGATGAGTATCCTTAGGCTAGACAGGATTTCCCAAATTGGATGTTTTTGGGGATTTCAGGTGTTTCTGGGGTAGATTGAAAGAAACTGACCTCCAGTTGCAAGGTTTGATTTTCAAGAGAAGCCATGGTGCATCTTAAATAGGATTAAATGAAAAGGTCTTGCACTCGACTTTTTTCTTATGTTGATGATTTTAGGAGGTTTCTTGAATATTTTAAACCAAAAAAAAAAATGGTTCATTTTTATAAAGTCACTTTTAGCATATTTATACTAGAAATATAGGGTTTTAGAAAAAAATTAAATAAATACTTGCATTAAACACTGTGTTTGAGAAACATTTCAAATCAATCAAGGGTTTTTTGAAATAACATGTAAACATTGCACTTTGTTTCAGTAAAATTTCTATTTTTTCAAAAACAAACAAAAAATTATATTATTGAAAAGTCATTAAAAACGGATATGGACAATCTAGTTGGTTACATTCATAACAGTCGTTTACCGACAGCATTACACTACACTTCATGTAGAAGAAATGTATTTAGAGGAAAAGTCGGTAAAAAAAATCTGGAACCTCCAAATTTATCCATCTTTCAACAACAAGAAATTACAACAAGGTCAAGAATAAAATGCGATTGTATGGTTTGTGGGCAGCCAATCCATTAAATTTTCTAGCAAAGAAAGTAAAGACTTTAATAAGTCAGAAAATAGTAAAAGTACTGTTAAAATAGTATATTATACACCAAGGGCTAAAAGTGGCACTATTATATAATGCGAAAAGTTTGTAACACGAACGTAGCGAGGGCTACAGTTCTTTTTCGGCTAGAAAGGCACTTTTAGTATGAGATTTATACGCAAGTTTGTTTTCTTACTTTTGTTTGTAAATAATTATTAGGAAAATGCGATGTGACATTGATTATAACCCGTTTTTAATGACTTATGAAATAGTTTTTTTTTGTTTTCGAAAGCATACTTTGTTACGATTTGCTTCATGTGTGAGAGCTTTGGTTGGTAATTTTGTTTAACCAAAATAGGTTAATATTAATTTTAACAATTTTACTGAAACAAAGTGACAGTAAATGGTGGGTCTGCTTTCGCGCCAGACTAACCACCAGTCTTCGAGAAGCCGACAAACAGTCAACATCTCCTGAAGATTCCATCCACTCGAGATGGCGAAACGCCGAGAATGAATTTCCAACGACGACGGCCGAACAGCCCGAAAGCACACCCACCATTGGACGATGGCCGCGAAAGCCTTTCACAATTTGTAAAATGACAGTAATTGTTTATTGGTTGTCATGGCGACAGCTACTATGCAATGTTTACATGCTATTTCAAAAAACGCTTAATTGATTTAAAATGTTTCTCAAAAACGGTGTTTAATGCAATTATTTATTTAATTTTTTTTTTAAAACCCTATATTTCTAGTACAAATAATTATGCTCAAAGTGAATTTATAAAAAAAGCCTTCCACCAATTATTTTTATTTTTGGTTAAAAATATTCAGGAAACCCCCTAAAATCATGAACAAACGAAAAAACACGAGTGCAAGAACTTTTCATTTAATCCTATTTAAGGCACTGTGAAGCTCAAAGGTGAAAACCGCATCTTGATATAGCTAGCTAGCTACAGGGGGTTTTTGAAAAGTCTACATTTTGAAGGGGGGTATTTAGTATTTATTACCCACAATTTTTACAAAAATGTTTACAATGATTATTATTCTAATACATTTTTTTTTCTTAAAAATATTAAAATTAAGTACCTAGGTATGGAATACCTGTATGTACTAAAGTAGTACTTTTAAATATCACAGTTTTTTCTAATGTATAATAAGTATTTACTTTTTTTACAATTTTAATAAACAAAACTAACTAAGAATAGGTATTATTGCAAAAGTTTTGAGAAAAATAATGTACAGAATTTGTACAAAAAGAAAACTAGTTAATTTATTTATTTATTTATTTATGAACGGAATCCATTTAATAATTAAATTAATAAAACTTCATTACCCTAAATTAATACTTAAAAGGTATCTAGAAAAACCTGACGATCTGAAAAAAAGAATATTTTGAATAGTTTTTTAAAACGCTTTTTGTTATTAGTTTTTCTTATTGAATTAGGTACTAGGTTATATAATTTTGGTCCAATGTAAGTTACAAAATGATGGCCCTGATTGCTTCTATAAAAAGTGGAATTTAAAAGAGTTTTGGTATTACCTCTTGTTTGATATGTTTGAGAAATGTATTTATTTTTAAATTTATTGTTTAAATTAATAAAATTGCACACATTGATAACATACAAGCCTTAAGATTTGAAAAAATGGTTTTTTTGAAAAAATTTTAACAATATAATTTTGAATTATTTTAAGTTGGTCTAAATGTCAGTTATATGTACCCCCCAAACCAGTATCCCAGAATTTAATAAACTTTCTACTAAGGCTTTGTAAATCATTATTAAGATTTTCCTATTTAAAATATCTCTAAGAGTATGAAATTTATAAATAAGACATCTTATTTTTTTACAAAGATAAAGAATATACTCATTCCACTTGAGATGTTTATCAATCATTATTCCCATTATTATTTGAGTTTTGTACTTCTTTAAGAGGTTCACCTTTATTTTTTAATTGTATTGCGTTAAAATCTGGTCTATTTGCTTCTGTTGAGAAAGCTATATATTGAGTTTTTTAAATATTTAAACTAAGTTTTAATGTATCTAGGAGATTTTTAATTTTCGTAAAACCAGATTTTTAACTTTTCTTTGGCTTCTTCCCATGTCCTGCCAGCAAATATACCAACAGTGTCATCAGCAAATGAATATATTTTTCCATCAGTTTCTAGACTACAAAGACTATTTATGTAGATTGTAAAGAAAAGAGGCCCTAAAACTGTCCCTTGAGGAACGCCATGTGTCACTGTTTTAGGGTCACTAAGAGTTTTGCCAATCTTAGTTTGTTGGGATCGATCTGCTAGATAATTGGCAACTAACTCCAACACAATTCCCCTCACTCTGTATGCTTCCATGATTTGTAAAGGCAGAGTATGGGAAACTGTGTCGAAGGCTTTTGCTAGGTCTAAGAAAATGGCAATACATTTTTTATCATTATTTAAATGATCTGTGACACTGTTGACAACTTCAAACATGGCATCAGAGGTACTATAATTTTCTGTACTATTTTTGTCACCAGCTTTGTGAATGGGAGTAACAATAGATGTTTTAAAGAAAGATGGAATTACCCCAGTTTTAAAAATGAGATTAATAATATGCATAAGTGGTTTTTTTATGTATTGATGTAAAAATTTTAAAGTTTTAGCAGATATATTGTCACAGCCTGGTTATTTATTTTCTTTTAAACTGTTTATGTACATGATTACTTCATTTTCATCTGTTCTTCTCAAAAACATAGATGTGCGTGATATATTCTCAAATTTAAAAGGATTTTCTGGATTTTTGATTGCCTCCGCCATCTTTTCTCCTATATTTATAAGTAATCATTACATGCATTGGATATATCTTTGTGATCTTTAAAATGTTGTTGTTATAATTGATTTGAGTAAGTGAAGAATTTTTGTTTTTCATATTTGTAGTTTTATTCACTATCTGATAAATCTTTTGAATGTTTCCAGAGTTTTCATTAATTTTATGTTTATAATAAGAGTTTCTAGTATCCTTTATTATTTTATTTAAAGTGTTGCGATATAATTTGTAATGTTCTTGTTTTTGATTTGTTGGATTTCTTATTAAATATTTTTTTAATTATAGAGTTTGTTATCCAAGGTTTAATTTTTTTATAATGAGTAGATTGAATGGTATATTCTGAATTTTTTGTTATTTCAGTGATATTCTTTATTAAACTTTCAGCTGCTGCTTCGGGGTGCAGGTGTGTTAAAATAATATCCCAATTAGTAGTGTCAGTCAGAGTTTTCATTTTTGTATAATCAATTTTAGTGTAAGAGGCTGAGTTTATTTTATGTTTATTCGGTAGAGGCTCAAGTAGAGGTTTCCGAGAGACAAAAAACATTACTGGAATGTGATCCGTTATGTCATGAGTAACAATGAATGAGTTTAACTTATGAAATTGTGATTTTACTTTTTGATGTACAAAGAGATGGTCTAGACAGGATTTTGATTCTTCCCTAGTCACACCCTCGCACCATGACACGAAACCATTTGAATTCAGAATTGTTTTATATCTAATTACAGCCAATTCATTTTTCTTAAGAAGATCAATATTAATATCGCCCAAAAAAAATATGAAATGATGAACTTAAATTAGATCTAAAATATGAGTCAACTTTGTTAATTTTTGTTGTTGTTATGCCTGAATTTTGTAATTTAAAATTTTCAAAATGAGGGTTTAGATTATCTTTAGTATACATAACCGAACCATCATAAGTATTTAATTTTGCACCATTGTAAATAGATGTGTAATTGGGGATGTTGAATTGGACAATAGTTTCTAAATTGTGGTATTCTGTTATTATGATGAGATCAAAATTTTTAAAATTAAATTAAAGTTTCAAAAAATGTTAAAAGTTTATCAAAATTTGTTTTTATCCCCCTTATATTTAGATTCAAGATACTAACTAGTGTTTCATTTTCTTTTTTAAATTCAGAAATAGTATCAGATCCAGCTGTAAAACTTCTGTTTCTTCTTCGGTGATTGCATCTAGTATTTGTGTTTCCTGACTAGCCATAGTTGATTTTAGATTTTGTTATGTTCAGATGGTACTGATGGCTGGACATTACCAGTTACCAGATTCATGCTGTGCCTCAAAAGTAGTGCCATATTTTGTATTGCTGATTTCACAGTTTACACATCTTGGATCCGCATTTTGACAATCCTTTGTATCATGTTCTCCAGAACATCTTTTGCAAGCCTTTTTATTCTCACAAGCTGTTTCTTTATGATAGTATTGTTGGCAGTTAAAGCAGTGTAGAATATTAACACCTTCATAAACAGGAAAGCGCTCCCAACCTATGTAATTTTTTTTGTTTTTTAGTAATTCTTTCAAAATGTTTGGTGAGCATTCAACAAACAGTGTTTTAGTTTGTTTGTTTCTATGTATGGTTTAGGTTTTTAAAAATTGGATTAATTCAAGTTGCATTTCTATAGTTTTTTAATAAGGAATCCATCGTGTCACTTAGTTTGCGAGATATTACATAAAATTGTTATTTCCATATGGAATGACAAAAACATTCTAAAAAAACCTATCATTTTAAAAAAAATAAAAAAATAATTTAAAATAAAAAGTTAAGTAATTAAAAATAAAACTAAAATGTGTTAGCACATCAAGCACAAGTGTGTTAGGAATCTCGCTTGCTACAGTGGCAGGTTCGATCCCCGTCAGTTGCAGAGTTCAGGTGCGGCAGATATTTATGGGATTTCATGGGGAGTGTAAAATGTAATATAGTGCTACCTTCATTCATGCCAGTAACAGGAAGGATGAGGTCGGATATATCGTGAAGGCGGACTATAATAATTTGCTGTACTTTGTAGTCCTCCCTGCTCCCAGCCAACTCCTACCCTGTCATTCCCGTCACCTTCTTAAAAAACCATATTCACATAATTTTATCAAATAGGGTGATTTGAGAAAATTTTTCTGCACACACTTTAAGAATTTTTTTCCAACATCATTTTACTGGTTTCCCTCTCCCTCTCTCTTCCCCACTCTACTTATTAAACATAGTTGTTGCTATAACTTTCACAAATATAGATTGATTTAAAAAAAAATTTCTGCACACTAAGATTTTTTTTCAATACCATTTTACTAGTTTCCTTCCTCCCTCTCTCCTCCCCCACCTTCACTCAATGGAAGATCACACTGTTCGCGTCCGTAGAAAATGTACATTTACTTTTTGGGTAACATTAAATGAATTGTAAATGCATAGTGCTTTTTATAAGGCTGAATAAGAATTAAACCTTAAAGTTGGAAATAAAAGCATTTTTAAATAAAAAAGCCAATCAACTGCTAAATCTACTTGTAACTACTAGTCGCAGTTGGGTACAAATTTACCCAATAACCTGATTCATGAAAATACAAAACTGTATAATTTTGTAAGTGCACTTTGGGCATCAAAACTAAAATTTTTGCAAAAAAAAATAGTTTTAATCTCCTTCTAAGCGGGCTTCCCCATGTCCAGTATGGCTTTTGCCTATTTGTAATATGTCATATCTAAGCATAACTTGGACACATAAAAATATTTTACAAATCGGTAGTTCTAACTATTTGAAACTTAACAAGCAAACAATAAAACATGTATTGTAATTCTATAGCCTAGAGGTAAGCAGTCGTTACTCCACATTTGACCAGTTTGAGTTATATATATTTAAAATCAGCAGGTCCGATTTAATATTAAAGATAAAAACCGTAAGTTTAAAGTGAACGAAATTAAAACTGAGCTAAGAATTAATCTTGTTTCGCATACTACTCGACTTTTTGTTTTATGGACATACCATCCTTTACCTCTCGGCTATGAATTAGATAACTATAAAAAAATAGTAAAATTAATGTTTTTGATGAAAAAAGCTAAACTCCAATTTTTGGTCGACCCAGGGGAGTTTAAAAAAAATGGTGAGAAGTGCATATTGATAAAGCTGTTTTGAACTTACAGATGTTTTTGAAAAGTGTGCATTTTGGGAGGGGGTCTATAACTGTTTTATTTAAACAGATATTCTTTTGGTGTAAATTGTATACAGTTTTTCACGTGTTTCATTAAGAATCCAACTGTCAAATTGAATTTCATATGTCACTTTTAGTTTTTGAAATATTCCATAAATTTGGTTTTTTGTTATCAAATGACCTCTTATTTATTTGATGTTTGGAATCAAAGCAAAATCCCATTCAATATTTTATTATTTTTATTTATTTATTCTTTTTATTTTTATATTTTTTAATTACTAATTAACAAATTAAAATACAAAAAGAAACAATGAATAATTATAAATAAATAAACGGGTCATTATTCCATAAAGAAAAAATAATTTCACACCAAATATACATTTTTATAAAATTAGTTATTGGCCTCCTCTAAAAACCGGCCTTATGTAACCCGGTATCTTAAAAACGCCTTGCTCAAAATGCAGGAGCTCGCAAAAAAGGTAGGTTTTTTTCATACAGTCTACATATGGACTAGCGAGAATGAGTTTAAACAACTGCTGAGAATAAGATCCAAAAAGAAGAATATATAATATTTATTCCCCAGCTGTTTTTTTTAGCCTTGTATTTCCTTCCTGCAAACCATGTCGACTTCTAGTGAAGATGTGCTACTTCAAATTCCTGAGGTGCGCTATAAAAAGGGCGACGGGAGTCTATTTCTCATGAGCACCAGGCTGATTTGGATGGTAGAGAACAGAGACACTGTTGCTGTGTCACATCTCTATGCTGATATAAAATGTAAGCAAAATTTAGCAGACTATGTTGCCCATTTGACGTATTCGTGTAGAATTATAGGATGTAAATATGTATATCTACCTATGTATCTAACTAGATAGGTTTATGTTGCTACCGGCGCACACAGCGGTATTTTATACTGAAAGCTGGCCAAAATTATGTTATGTTTAGCTAAAACTTCGGCTGGTATACCCTAATTTATATGGAAAACAATTTTTACATTTTCAAAACCCAGTTTTAAAATTTTGCAAATAATATTTTTTTTCAACAAGTTATACATTGCAAAAGTTATATTTCCAATAAAAATAATTAAAAACTATATTTTTTATTTAATTATATGTTCTTAAGTAAGAAATTAATTTAAAAAAATGGCATTATAATTTTCCATTATTAGGGGTAAAGAAAAAAATTGTAAAAATACCAACCGGAACGTTCCGGAACCAATTTTTACAAATTCATATACAAAAATATATGCTTTCTTAGAACAAATTAGAATTAGAGCTCAGACAAACCCTGAAGTACAACAAAACTTTAATTATTTTTTACCATCGCGCCCTTTATAGTATATATTTTTTTAATGTTTAAAAAACAAAACATTTATTAGCTTCATATATCTTAAATTCAACGTTAGAAGTGAGATCTAGGAAAAACATTATAAAAATAACCGAATATTGATGGTATTATTTTTAATGTTAGTGAAATTATGTTTTTTTTAATGCTGGTTTCTAAACGTTATTAAGAAATATATTTTTGGTAATGCTTTTACATGAAATTTTCGTTTTTTAATGTCAAAATGACTTAATTTTAACACAAACATTTTTTTTTCAACATTTATTTAACGTTTTTTACGATTTTGTGCTCAGTGGGTAATTCCTCTTTGGTTTTTCTTACAGGTTAAAAACAAAAAAAAAAACAAAAAAAAAAACAAAAGGAAAGGAAAACAAAAAAAAATTGTAACACTGTTCGCATGCGTAGAAAATCTACACGTATTTAGTGCTTTCTATAAGGCTGAATAAGAATTCAAAAAATTAAATAAAAAAAAACACCCAACTGCTAAACCTACTCGTACCTACTAGTCGCAGTTGGGTACAAAATTAGGCAATAACCTGATTCATGAAAATACAAAACTGTATAATTTCGTAAGTGCGCTTTGGGCATCAAAACCAAAAGTTGAAGCATGTCGTACATTATACCTATCAATTTTGTACGCATTTTTGCAACTGGGACAAGTAGATTTAGCATTTATGTGTTTTTTTTAAATTTTTTGCACATAAAGAAGGTAATATCTTTGTCTGAGTCTGACGAAATCGATCAATTTTTTTATTAAAAAATTTCTGTTTCTATGATGTGATCTGTAGTTTAAGCTATGCAACGTTTGAGGTGATCGTATGAGATCGCATAAGAACTTATTAAGTTTCTGATAGTGTCCAATACTGAAGCGAGTTTAAACTGAATCAGTGCGCGCGGAGTTTTAAAATAACCTTGGTCAATTGCCTTGCGATCAACTGAACAAGGTTAGGTTAACAAAGTAATGGGTCAAAATCATGGATGTGGAGAATTTAAGTTGGAGAGCTTTTTCTTAGTTAAAGCTGAAGTAAATTACAGTTTTCTCATTATTAGCTCACACTACTACTGTAGCACTCCGATGGCTCAGATTGGGTTTTGGTAGATACAGTGGACTATAGTTAACATTGGCGCAAAAAATTCATTTAACTAGAGAAAGTAAATAATTTAAAAATTGTAGGTTAAATTTGAAAGAGAAATAAAATTGTGATATAGCCTCATGGAGAGGGACTTACCGCTGTTTTGAAGTTCCAAAGTGCAAGGTGTACACCTTTCCATAAGAGCTATGTGACTTGAAGTTCCAACAGGATGATGGCACGATAATTTTAATTATTTGCGGTATTTTAGAGTGAATTTTCACTATTTTTTAAATTTAAATTTTAAGGTTGTCGTTTTCTAGACATGGCGACGCGCAGCACACTTTGTCTGTCTCTCAATCCTGCGCTTGCAGTTTTTTCGCACATGCGCACAGCACTTCACCCTCTATAGGAAACCATATCACTATATTTAAAATTTTATGGATATGTGAAAAACACGATAGAGGACGCTTGTAGTGCCAAAGTATATAAAAATAAAGAAATAAGAAATAAAATGATAATTCTTAAATTTAGAATAGAAATTACATTTTTTGCGTTTAATTCTCGCATTTTAATGCAATTTTGCTTTAGGTAAATTTTATAATAACTAATAGTTGACCCATTTACTTAGGATTAATATAAATTTAAGACTAATAATTTTATGTTCAAGACAAAATTTTAGTCCATGAAAAATAGGAAAAATAAAAGTAAAATTCAAAAATAAAAGAAAAATAAAGAGGTTTTTTATGGAAACCGAACATATTGCCGGCCGAAAATGCCATGCATTTTCTAAAGTATCAAGTGGCAAAGGACATAGCTTTGAGATTGGTCTCTTTAACACCGAGTCCCTCGTCTTGACATTAGCAACTCGATTTACACCGTCTTTACCCGGAAAAATTTCAATTATTCTACCGAGCTGCCATTGTAGCGGGGGTATAAAATCATTCTTGATTATTACCAAACGACCAACTTCTGGAGTACAAGTGGGTTCCAGCCACTTGCTCCTTTGTTGAAGTGTATGCAAATATTCTTGCTGCCAGCGTCTCCAGAAATCCTGATGGATTCTTTGAAGTAGCTGCCAACGAGTTAATCTATTAATTTTGACATCTATTAAGTCAACGTCAGGAAGAGCTGTCAACGGTTCCAATGATAAAAAATGACCTGGTGTCAAAACAGAAATGTCATTTGGATCCGAGGAAATTTCAGTTAGCGGTTGAGAGTTCATAATAGCTTCAATCTGACAAGTGACTGTATATAACTCTTCATATGTTAAAATTTGTGAACCAATGGTTCGAAATAAATGTTTTTTGACAGTTTTAATCCCAGACTCCCAAAGACCTCCAAAATTGGGACTGTGACTTGGAATAAAATGCCATTTAATTGGACGAGAAGAATCAATCTGTAACAACTGTCTATTTGCCGAAACTAGGTTAGTTCCATTATCAGAATACATATCAATTACGTAATTTCTACGAGCCACAAACCTACGCATTGCTGCGATAAAAGCATCGGCTGTCAAATCACTGACTATTTCGATATGTACCGCTTTCGTACTCATACAAACGAATAAGCAAATATATGATTTTAAAGTACGTGGGGCACCGCGGGTTCGGTTCATTAAAATAAGAATGGGGCCACCTAAATCTACTCCCGTATGCAAAAATGCTCTGAGTTGAGAAACTCGTGGAAACGGAAGTGAACCCATTGGGGGTTGTACCGATTTAGGGGATAATTTAAAACAGGGCATGCATTTTGCTAAAACTTGACGAATTTTGCGTTTTGCCGCAATTATCCAATAATTTTGGCTTAGTAAAAAATATGCTGTTCTTAATCCAGCATGTAAAAATTTTAAATGAAAATGTTTGATAATTAAATAAGTAATTCTACTTTCGCGGGGTAATAAAATTGGAAATTTTTTGTCATAAGAGAGAGAAGAATTGTGCAATCTTCCAGCGACGCGTAATAAATTTTGGTCATCTAAAAATAGATTTAATTTTTGCATCGGTTTAGATAATTTTATATTATTTTTAAGAGAATTTATTTCTTCCGAAAAATAGATCGATTGTTCGTTTTTTATTAATAAATAAAGTGCGGTTTGAATTTCTTGAAACGTTAAAAAAGTTTCAAAAATTATACTTTTATTTAGAAATTTTTTATTTATAAAACGTAAAATATACGTTAAAATTCTACAAAGTTTAGTAAAATATGAGTTTTTATTAATAAGCGAAGTTAAAAAATTTAAGTTTCGGGTTTGCGTAGTAATTAAAGTTAAGTTTTTATTAGCTTTTTCTTCATTTAAAGTTTCAGAAGTGTCTTTTATTTCCAAGGTTATAGGCCAGTAGTCATAATGTAATTTTAAAAATTGGGGACCTTGAAAAAATAAACTATGATTTATAAGTTCACTAGGATAGAGACCTCTTGAAGGTACATCAGCGGGCTTCTGAGAAGTGGAAATATAATGCCAATTTTTAGGAGATACTTTTTCATGAATTTGCGTGACTCTATTTTGTACATAGGTTTTCCACCTAGACGGATGTCCATTTTTAATCCACGATAGAGCTACTTGAGAATCACTCCATGCGAATATTTGGTGAATTTTAAGTCTGTTTTCAAAACTATGAAGAATAAATTGAATTAAATCAGCTAATATATTACAAGCGGCTAACTCGAGTCGTGCGATACTTGTAAATTTTATAGGGGCGACTTTAGTTTTTGAGCATAAAAAATAAATAAAAATTTTATTTTTATAAATTACGCGTAAATAAACAATAGCTGCGTACGCTTTATTTGAAGCGTCTGAAAAACCGATTAATTCGTATTGAGCGTTTCCAGAAAAAATATTGATAAAGCGGAATAAGCGAAATTCTTTTAAAAATGGTAATTCTAACCTATAGCGTTTCCAGAGGCTACTTATCGCTATGGGAGCATCTTCGTCCCAGTCCAATCCAGATTTCCAAAATTCCTGGATTAGGCATTTAATTAAAATAGTAACTGGCGACAACCAACCAAGGGGATCATAAATTTTAAAAATTTCTGAAAGGATATTGCGTTTCGTGCAACTACGATTTAGAGGCTCTACTGAGTATGAAAAATAGTCTGAACAGGGTTGCCATCTAAGTCCTAAAATTTCTGTAGTTTCTTCTATATCAAGAGAAAGAGCTTTAGGGTTAATATCGGATTCTGGCAAGTGCTCTAAAACAGTTTTATTGTTGCTAGCCCATTTATGTAATTTAAATCCTGCGGATTTTAATAAAACAGAGATATAGCTTCTTCAACGGAGCTACAACCTGTGACAAAATCGTCAACAAAATTATCTGTCATAATAACTTTAGCGGCGCGGGGAAAATTATGCTTTTCGTCCTCAGCTAGCTGCTGTAAGACTCTTAAAGCTAAAAAAGGAGCGGTGGTAGTACCATATGTAACGGTTTCTAAATTATATTCTTTTATAGGTTCGGTAGGACTAAACCTCCATAAGATTTTTTGATAATTTTGATGATGCGGGGCTATTAAAATGCCGCGAAACATTTTAGAAATATCGCAACAAAGAACGACTTCATTTAATCTAAAATTTAATAAAATAGAACAAATGTCCTTTTGTAATTTGGGACCGGCGTAAAGCGTGTCATTTAGGGAAATTCTTCCAGTATTTGTTTGGGATACTGCGCTTGCGTTAAAAACTACTCCGAGTTTTGTGGTTAAACTTTCAGGTCTTTCAATATGGTGGTGGGGGATATAGTAACTTTTTTCCGTAAACTGTTCCTCCGGGTTAGAAATTAATTCCATGTGACCTAAGTCTAAGTATTCTTGCATAAAGTCCGAATATTTTTGATACGTTTCCGGTGTTTTAATTAAGCGGTTTTCGAGAGATAAAAATCTTTTTAATGCAAGTTGGCGACTATTTGGAAAACTTGGTTCACTATTTTCGCAAAAGGATAAAGTCACGACGTAACGCCCTGTATTATCACGAAAAGTAGTATTTTTAAATATTTTTTCACATGCTTCGTCAGCCGGGGAAAGAATAGGTTTAATTTCCGGTATATTTTCAGTTTCCCAAAAATTCGATAGTGAATCATTAAGTTGATTAGTTGAAATTTGGCATAAAAGGGATACCGAAGCGAGGGGCGAGTTTGTGTTACCAATTTGTCCCATTAAAATGTACCCAAAAATTGAGTTTAATGCGATAGGCTCATTTATATTACCTACAATACGACCATCTCTAAGAATATAAGGGAAAATATCGGCTCCAAGTAAAACGTCGATTGCTCCCGGTCTATAGAAATAAGGGTCCGCGAGATTTATATTTTTTATAATTCCCATTTGACTAATATTTATGTCATTTAAGGGAAGCGAAGAACAAATTTGAGGTAAAATAACTGCACTCTGTACTGATAAGGTCAGTTCAGATTGATTGCAAGGGCGAATGATCATATCAATAGATCCTAATTTTGATTGCATACTGGTCTCACCAATTCCAAAGACTTCAATTTCAATATTAAAGCGGGGTAGGCCTAGTTTGTTGGCACATTTTAAAGATACAAAAGACAGATGCGATGCGGAATCTAAAACTCCACGAAAAGTTTGATAATTACCTCCTATATCTTTTATTTGAAAAAGAGCAGTAGAAAGCAAAGTACTAGAGTTACTGTAACTTTGAGTAGAGTAGCAAGCACCTTGATTTTGAGTTTGCGAAGAGGATGAGTTACTAATTTCATTTCTTTCCTGCCGAAACGCGTTAATTTGTTGGCTATTTACAGGCAAATCTGCATTATTATTTTCTTGCCGTTGAGACGAGGATTCGTTTACATGGCGCAAGTCAAAATGAACTGAACTATGATGCCTTTTTTTGCAAAATCGACAATTAAAAGTGCTTTTGCATTGGAAGGTTTTATGACAATTAGAGGTACAGTTTACGCACCATTGTTTTGCTTTTAATAAATTAAATCTTTGTTGAGGCGTTTTATTTAAATAATCAGGACAAAAAGTCAAATTATGCGCGGTATAAAATGCACGAGGCGTTTGGCGGGTATTATAGTTATTTTGCGGTTTTTGAGTTATATGGGGCGGTTTTGTAAATTTGGGCTTCATAGAAAATTGCGTACTGGATGTACTGGCGGCGTTAACTACAAAAAGCGAGCTACAATGTTGATCCAAAAAATTATAGATTGATTTATATGAAGGTATTTCGGTAGGCTTACTATGAAAAACTTCAAATCGCGTTTGAATCGAACTATCAATAGATTTCAACAACTTTTGGGCAAAGTCCCAAAAATCTGGTTGCAAACCAACAGTTTTTAAAGCTTCAATATTTTTTGTGAATATATCAAGCAAGTTTCTTAGAGCTACGGAGTCATCAGAGTTTACTTTAGGGCAATTTTCGATAGCATTCCAATAATTTTGAGCTAAAATGCCATTATTTTTATACCTTTTTACAAGATTATTGAAAACAATAGGATAGTTTGCATCCGAAACTGGTAATTGCGTAACTAATTCCTTTGGAGGACCATCTAAATAAGTAACTAAAAGCGAGTATTTTTGTATATTTGGAATTTGCGGATTATCATGAATCATTGTTTTAAAAAGATCATAAAAGGTAGGGAAATCATTGACATTGCCAGTGAATTTTTCAATGTCAATTTTCGGTAAACTTGGAAAATAATCAGGGGTTTGTGAACCTCGTGGAGAGTAGGGGTTAATAGTAAGTCGGCGACTTCCACCTTGCGAAGGCGGCGCAGTATTTTCTGCTTGAAACAACTTATCATAGATTTCTTTGACTTGAGCAACATTTGTTTGAACTGAATAAAGATGCTCGATACAAGTCTTAACTTGATCCTGATCCTGGTAAATTTCATTTAATAAAGCGGTGTGCTTTTTAAGGTATTCCTCTTGGACGTTGTCAAGCTCTTCGTAACGAATCTTAAAGTTAAGATGTTTCGTTGCATCAGTTTTAGCCAATTTAGCTACCGTTAAAATTTCATTTAAATTTGAATCTTCGATGTCACGAAAGACTTTAATTTTCTTTACCTTTTCAGACATTATTTTGTAATAAATTAGGCAAAGTAAACAAAATCAAAATTTGTAGATTAAATATTTAAAAAAAATTTAAATCGATTTAAAATAACCGTATGTAACCGTAGCCTCTTACATATAGGCATGCAAACTACAGCGAAAAGAAAAACAAATAAACATGTAGGTATTTATTTGCGCGTTATAAATTAGGAAATAAAAAACTTATATTCCGAAATTACCTACACACAGGTATATCTTTCAAAAATACAAAGATAAACTTTTTGCATTTACATACACATAGCGACCCAAGACTCCAATCTCGAATATATGTCCTTGCGTTTTTTATAAAATTTGCGAGATGTAGGTATAGGTCTCCTAATACAAATTCATAGGTACCTATTTTATTTACCTAAATTATAATTTTAATTTATTAATGGCGTCTCTTTCTTACTTTCACACTCTAGCGAAAATGAATTTTTTGAAATTTCAAAATGAAAATCAAAATGGAAATCAACTCCGATGGCTCAGATTGGGTTTTGGTAGATACAGTGGACTATAATTAACATTGGCGCAAAAAATTCATTTAACTAGAGAAAGTAAATAATTTAAAAATTGTAGGTTAAATTTGAAAGAGAAATAAAATTGTGATATAGCCTCATGTAGAGGGACTTACCGCTGTTTTGAAGTTCCAAAGTGCAAGGTGTACACCTTTCCATAAGAGCTATGTGACTTGAAGTTCCAACAGGATGATGGCACGATAATTTTAATTATTTGCGGTATTTTAGAGTGAATTTTCACTATTTTTTAAATTTAAATTTTAAGGTTGTCGTTTTCTAGACATGGCGACGCGCAGCACACTTTGTCTGTCTCTCAATCCTGCGCTTGCAGTTTTTTCGCACATGCGCACAGCACTTCACCCTCTATAGGAAACCATATCACTATATTTAAAATTTTATGGATATGTGAAAAACACGATAGAGGACGCTTGTAGTGCCAAAGTATATAAAAATAAAGAAATAAGAAATAAAATGATAATTCTTAAATTTAGAATAGAAATTACATTTTTTGCGTTTAATTCTCGCATTTTAATGCAATTTTGCTTTAGGTAAATTTTATAATAACTAATAGTTGACCCATTTACTTAGGATTAATATAAATTTAAGACTAATAATTTTATGTTCAAGACAAAATTTTAGTCCATGAAAAATAGGAAAAATAAAAGTAAAATTTAAAAATAAAAGAAAAATAAAAAGGTTTTTTATGGAAACCGAACAACTACTATACTATAGTAGTGTGAGCTATTGTGATCCTAATTTAAAAAAAAAAAAAAGTTGCTCCGATTTTAAAATTTTTTATATATCTTTGCGTTTCAGATGATTTTGAAACTTTTTGGTTGCGCCGTCTGTCTGTCTGTCTGTCTGTCTGTCTGTTTGTATGTCTGTAACGACCAACGCGCATAACTCAAAAACCGCTTGCCCGATTTTAATGAAATTTGGTACCTAGGCTGGGTTTTGGGTCGAGACGGTTCCATTTAAAAATGAATAAAATCCACCACACACAAGCCAAATAAAAGGGTGGGGGAAGATTTTAAAAATTAGAGTTTATGTAAAAATATGACGTGTGTGATATCAAATAAAAGGTAATTGAGTCTGGAGTCTGGAGAACAAAATATATTTTAGTTTATTTAAAAAAAAAGGTGGGGGTAAATGTCAAAAATTAGAGTTTAAGTGGAAATATGGCGTGTGTGATATCCAATGAAAGGTAATTGAGTCTGGAGTTAAACAAAATACATTTTAGTTTAAACAAAAGGGTGGGGGTAGATTTAAAAAATTAGAGTTTAAGTCAAAACATGGGTTGTGTGGTATCAAACGAAAGGTAATTGAGTCTGGAATTGAATAAAGTATATTTCAGTTTTTAGTAATATTAACACGTACACTATAACTATAGTACCTAGTGTGAGCTTAAGTGCGCATAAATTGGCAGAGTATTTTTAGATTGTTATACCTAAAGCTCATCTCCACATTTCACAATCATTTTTATTAAATACTTCACTGATTTAATTTTGTTCTGTTTATACCCGAAAAATCATTTGGAGCACGCTTCCATTACTCAATAAGGAAGTTCAAAAGGGCACGAAACATATTAAAATCAATTAAATTTAACAATTTATATTTTAAACTCTTATTAGAATCTAACTTTTATGAATACCCACACAGCTTGCAATAAATTTTAAGTAAAAGTTAATTTTACTTATTAAGAAAAATTTAGGGAACAGATAGATCAAATATTAAAGTGTATTTTATTGAGTGTGTCAGATGGTACTGTACTAGGTCTTTCCATCGCGCGTCAGGTTTTCAACGCTGAGTTGGTTGTTGGTATTAAATATTAAATTAAAGCGGTAAACAATTTTTATTTTGATATATAAATAGCGTACATACATTTGGGGAATGCTGTTGTAGAATATGTTTGGGTTAAAACTATATATTTTTGTCACTGTTGTAATAAAAAATCAAACCGGCTATAACACAGCCTCAAAAATATTTTGTTTTAAATTATAACACAAAAGATAATAATGGTGAAAACGACATTTTGGGAACGTTCTCGGATATGACGAACATAAATAAGCTTTATTTTAACACAAGCATTTATTTAACTTTACCTGTAAGTTTGTAATAAATATAGGAATTAAATTTTGAGAAACTTCTACATATCGGATCAAAAAATGTATAACAGCGTATTCATACTCGAGACACGAGTTAATTCATAAAAATATTATAGCATTTTTGAAAGTTTTTTGAATTTTGAAAATTTGAAAAATATTTTGATTTTGTATATATTTTAAATTTTTGGGTTTTTTTGTTGAATTTTTTATTTTAATTTTTGAATATTTCAATATTTTTTTTACAATTTTAAATTAAGATTTTTTTTGAATTTTTAAAAATATTATTTTGTTTTTGAATTTTTGAAAGTTTTTTTTTGTTTATAATTTTAGATTTTTTTTTTAATTTTGGTAATTTTTTTTATTGTTTATTTATATATCATGAATAAGGGGTAATTTGATTTAGAAACATGTCTTACTTTAATAAAAATAATCACTTATTTATATTTTAAAAACATTGAAATAATGTGCCATGAAAGCCAAATATATAAATAATTAAAATAAATATTTTGAAACTTCGAAACTTGGAAATATCTACCAATTGTCACAATCCATATCAAGTTTTATGAAATGAATCGAATTAAAGTACTTTTAAAGAAAGTTTAGTATTATTTATAAGTTTTAAAAAACGTTCCCTAAATTACCTTTTTTTGAGCGTAGCGTATTGTTTTTCCCGATAATTTCAAAAATGTACCGTTCTATGCTCTGCCCGGTTATAAATTAATAAATGAGGAGTTAACCCAACATTTAAGCGTAAAAAATCTTTTATAAAGCAAAAAGGCCAACTTTTAATAATTTCCAAAATGAAATTTTCCACCTAGATGATTTTGACCAGAATACTTTCGGCCTTCCAAAGGGATGACAAGGCTAATTTAATGAATAAAAAATAAAATAGGATCGAACCAAAACAAACAAGAACAAAATAAACTCGTGTTTTTTGTTGTTGTGGAAAACATAAACAAACTAGTAGTATTACTTATTTAAAAATTTCAACGTCCGGTCGTCGTGTTGTATTTTCTGGGGAGCAAAATACTTATTACTGCGTCGTAAAATAAGGATAATTAATTAAAATAATTAAATTTTTTAATTACCTAATGGATTTTGACCAAAATCTAATCAGCTCGTAAGAGTGTCGACCACTATTTTATCTGAAAATTTTTTAAAAATCGGTTCAGCGGCTTAGGGGCTATCGTGTTACGGACAGAAATAATATACACACATACACACAGACATACATCACGACGATATTGCTAGGATAGGTAAAAAAACACCCAAATAACACATTTTCAGCGTTATCTCAAAAAAAAATTGTTCGTCGAAAATAATAGCTTCTCTAGCCATTGCTGCGCAGGCTAGGAAAGTAACGAGACCTGTCTTTTTTTATTTTAGCTCAAAAAATCTCTCCGGAAGGCAAAGCCAAAGTCCAACTTCAGGTAATACTGCATAGTGGAGCTTCTTCGACATTTCATTTTGCCAACAAAAATGGCGTACAAACCCAACTTGCTGACAGAGACAAGGTTAAAGAAATGCTGCAGAAGTTGTTGCCACAGTTCAAAAGAAAAGTTGATAAGGAGCTTGAAGAAAAAAATAAGTAAGAATTTAGGGAATGGTTGAAATTGTCACCTTTTATGTCACCACCAATTTACTCAGTCAATTCAAGTTTTTAAAAGTTTTTTTTATTCTTTTAAAAAATGTCTTAGTTTGTACATTCGTGCTCATAAAAATCTCGTTCACGGAAAATTGAATTGATAATTTTTAGTGTAAGTTACTGAAAATCCGGCTAAGATGTCTTGGCATTTTTAATTTTTTGTGACCAAAATGTCCAAGTTTTTGGACGGGATATTTATGAGCACGAGTGTACCAACAGGTTTAATATGGGAGTTATGTTATATAAGTTTTTTAATAACATAATAGTACTGATTTTTTCATAAAAATCAAAACACAGCATTTCTACTTTCTTAGGGGCTTTTAATTATTTTCACTAGTTTTTTTTCTATTTCTCCTTGTCCATTAAACGATAAGAGATCGCTATGTCAGTTTTCTGGCCAATCTAGTCATATATACACTCTATAGGTACACGTGTTTGTTGTGTTCCAGACTTAGTTTTAAATAAAAAGTATTTTTCCTGGAATCTTTGACGCCCCAGCGATATTTTCCGAAGATTTTTTTAAAATTCACCTATTTTTTTTTAATTTCCACCTTGAAAGATGGCAAATTTACCCAGATATTTGTATACTTATGTCGTTATCTTACGAGAGAAGGTTATAATTCTAGGTATAAAATAAACGACTTAATACTATTCAGGGTGTTTCAGACGATTATTTAAAGGGGAATATTATTTTTTAAACATTTAAAAGCACTATCAAGGTAGTGAGATGTGCTCTTTCTGATTATGTTGGTTTTTAGGTCCTAACCTAACAGCAAGTGTCAAAATTCCGCTCGAAGTTGATTTTTTTAAAATGGAATATTTTTTTCTGATTCCGTATTTCAATTCTACGTAAAAAATGAGAAAATTTTATCTGATTTTTGTTTCCAAAAAACGGAAAGTAACCAAAATCCGAATTAAATAACACAAGACAGGTTACAGGGATTTTGGTTAGTTTCCGTATTGCTTCTTAGTTATAACTGCGAAATAATTAAATATCTGCTTTGAAGTTAAAGCAAAAGTTTTTAAAATTTTCGCGTAGAATTATAATTTTTATACTTCCTGCAAGGTCAGTATCTCAAAACCAACATCATCAGCAATCTCACACAGAAACTATGTGACTCATTTAGAGTCCAACCTACAGGACAGCAGGGGTTACTGAAAGTTTGTCAATTCCAAAAAAATACTTAAATGGCCCGGCAGGTATGTATTATAATAACACAAATAGCAACACTTTAGAACATACAGTAGAACTTTTTAAAGATCATTTCTCATCTGTTTATAGTACATATGATAAAATCAACAACCATTTCAATTATAAAAATTCGACCTATGTTCATAGTGTGAAAGTTTCAACATTAGAAATATTTAATGAAATAATTAAACTAAATGACCGACTGGGTTGTGGACCAGACGAACTTCCAGTTACATTTCTGAAGAATACTGTTTATGTCCTATCTAATGTTTTAAATAGATTGTTTAACATGTCATTAAACACAGGTGTTTTTCCAGATGGATGGAAATTAGGTTATGTATCTCCAATTTTTAAAAGTGGAGAAAGATGTGATATCAAAAATTACAGAGCTATAACAAAAATTTCTGTGATTCCCAAGGTCTTTGAGAAAATAGTAACACAGACAGTTACCCCAGCTTTCAAGCATATTATATCACCATATCAGCATGGATTTGTGGCTGTTAGGTCAACGGTCACAAATCTTGTAACTTACCAACAACACTTGTTGGACGCTTTGGAGGGGCGGCATCAGGTGGATGTCATCTATACCGACTTCTCCAAAGCGTTTGACAAGGTAGATCAAAAAATTTTGCTAAAGAAGCTGGAAGCTGTGGGTTTTCCTTAAATGGACTCAAAGCCTGTTGTCGAATAGAAGGCAAGTAATTAAAATAAATAACATCATTTCCAGTCCTTTTACAGTTACCTCAGGTTTTCCGCAAGGTGGACATTTTTCTCCACTTCTTTTTGATATCTTTATTAATGATGCTCCTGATGTCTTGAAAATACAGAGCATGTTTTACTGTGATGATGGCAAATTTTACAAAGTAATTGTTGACCCTCGAGACTGTGGGGAATTGCAGAATGATTTGAATAATTTAGCCCAATGGTATAGCAATAACAACTTGCAATTAAATGTCGATAAGTGCAAAATTATTACATTTTCTCGCAAGAGAAGTCCAATAAGTTAGATTATTCTATAAATAATATAAGTTTAGAAAGGGTTGAAGCTCTCAAAGACTTGGGCGTGTGGGTTGATGCCGAATTGTCATTTAATGTGCATATTGAGTAACAACCAGTAGGGCACTTAAACTGTGGGGTTTCGTCTGGCGAACCTTAAAAGATTTTAACAATATATGTATATATTAAAAAATGTTTACTGTGCAATAGTTAGACCTGTTTTGGATTATGCGAGCATAGTGTGGTCTCCATACTATAAGAAATATATCGACATGATCGAAACACTACAGAAAAAGTTCCTAAGAATGATTTCGTTTAAATTAAATATTCCTAATGATATTATTAACTATAAAGATATTTTGAATATATTGTCTTTGACAACTCTTGAGCAGAGAAGGGATGCTCAAGATTTATGTTTTTAATTTAAAGTCATCAACTCAATTATAGATTCACCGGAGCTCCTTGGAAAAATAAATTTGAAAGTAGGGGAGACCGGGGCTAGTTGGCGCAGTTTTTGGTTTTTTAATTTGTATGTCTTTGTGGTTTATTATGCAAAATAACAAGGTAGTGCAGCATCTAGACGTTTATCTCAGCTATTTATCCGCCATGTATAATTTTTCTTTAGCTCTTATAGTTTAAAAGAAAATTAAGAAAAATCATGTTTATGCAAAATGCGCCAACTTGTCTCGCTCAGGGGCAAGTTGGCGTATGGCCGGGGTAAGTTGACGCTTTGGTTCTGGGTTGCGGACTAAATTTATTAAATAACAAAAAAAATTACTTAAATTATGTTAATAAACATAAGCTAAGCTTTAATTTAAATGTAGTACTTTTTTTTTAAACAAAAATTAAAACATAAACTAATTCAAAAAATAATATAATCTGTTTACTCGCTTAAGCAATTAATGCACAAAAAAATTGCTGAAGTTTCACCAGCACATTCCTCATAAGCCCCGCCATGGCACCAGTTGCATTTAATCCATTTTTTCCTAAGGGCACTATTCTTATATGTATCAGTGCAATACAGACAAAAGCAGTCATCATCATCATCGCTGCTTAAGGGGTCATTATTTTTATTTTTTATTTTTTTATTTGCCGATACCTAATTTTTCTATTTTCCTTCTTTTCGCTTATTTCAGAAGCTTTTTTAAGTTCTACCTTCTTTTTTTTTGGAGCTTGCTCTTCGCGAAGAGCTTCTTTAATGGGCGTATCGGTTAATATAGCCGTAGTTCGTCTTTTTCGCCCTTTGGTAATATTTTTTCTTGCTTCCTCTTTAGGTAAGGGCCGTAATTGGGATGGAACTATTTCGTTTTTTTCTGAGGTTATTTCTCCCAAAATTTTACGAGACGGCCCTGGACGAATATCCTCGATTTGATTTTCGTCAACTTCTAAAGCTTGTTGTAAAAGATCAGGTTCTTGATACTCCTTTAATGCAGCTTCTGCAGCTTGGGGAACATTTTTCTCACCATTTTCTTTCACTTGATCATCACCCAAGTCAATAATATTAGGGTTAGGTCGGTCCGTAGAATATGAATGTAAAAACTCCTCTTCGGAAAAGATATCCCGATTAAAAGGATAAATTCCTGAAACTTCAAAACCGGCAGTAATATTTATGTTATTTCTGTACCAAAAATACTGCTTGGGGTAAGTTGGCGCACGCGCCAAGTTGCCCCTGAAAAAATGAGCCAACTAACCCCAATCGTATTTTTTTGTTTCTTGAATTTTTTTCTCGTACAACACTAAGATATAAACAAAAATTTTAGCTTGTTTTTGAAACTAGAAATTCCAATCTTTAAACTACTCTATCTAGTAAGTACCTACAATTATTGAATAAAAAGTTATTGCAAATATATTAAATGAATAAAAATTTACTTTCCACGTGTATGAACACATTAGAGAGCGCTCACACTTAGCGACTGCACTCTGAATACAGGAATTCTTTACAAACAGACACTAGGTCATATACATCAAAATTGTCTATTAGCACAACGTTGCCAGACTGGTGGTTTAGTAAAAAATAGCCGTGCGCCAACTTGCCCTTGCGCCAACTAGCCCCGGTCTCCCCTACCTTAAGGAAACAGAAACTCAGAATTATTTAACATTAACTTTCATAATACAAATTACGATTTCCACTCCCCTCTAACAAGAGTTGTCAGACTAGCAAATCAAAATTTTAGTGATTTAGATTTATTTAGCAGTTCTTTAGTGCAAATTAAAAAAAAAATACAAAAAAAACAAGGCTTGTCATCCTCCTAGTTTCTCGTTCTGTACTTTTGTCAGTTCTCTACTTTTGTCAATTAAAAGTGATTTACTATGTTTTAATCTTAAGCGATTATTGTTATCAAATATTTTTAAAAAATTTTGTCAAAAATTGTAAATGCTATATGCGTCAATAAACAAATTTCAAAAAAAAAGCAGAAAGAGCAGAGGGCGTTTGCACACAGGACGGTAACGGCACGATTTGCTGCGCGCGATAAATCGTAGGCAATATCGCAACGACAAAAAATCACAAACTTGTCATAGAATTAAATGCAGTGTCGCCCCGTCCACTGACTGAAAAATACCGCCAGAGATGAAAATAAGAATAAAATGGGGGTCAAAACTGTTGTTTTCGAGATTTTTTAAACTGTTTTGGTTATATATATATACATATATTTGGTTTTTTTTTCAAAAACACAGCTGAATATAAAATTTGATGAAGTCATGTATCAAAATAGGAACAATATTCACATATAAAAATGAGTTTGAAAAAAATTATGAGGGCAAATTTTTTCAACAAAATCTGTTTTTTTTTGTTATTAACTTTTATAAATGCCACATTAAACTCAATATTTTTGTTGATATTTTATGTTATTAGAAACAAGTCTCTAGGTAGACATAACAATAACATTTCATTGATATTTTTTCAAAGTGTGTGTAAGCAAAAAGAAAAAGTTTTAATTGTTTTGCATTTTTTGTTTATTTTTGTTGGTAACTTTGACAGCCTGTATCCCTTTAACTTGTAACTTTATGAAAAAATGTATAGAACATCTGGCTCTCCCTATATTTTCCACTGGTTAGCTAATAAAGAGTTATATACAGGGTGTCCCATTAAGGATGGCAGCCGGATTTATCTCAGAAACTACTATCGCTACGACTTCGGCAAAAAAATTGTTATAACCAAATTGGCTCTTGCGAATTCACCTCAAATATTTTTGTTTCTGTAGGTCTCCGCTAGGGGGCAGTAATTTATCTATCGACTAGAATAATTTAATTTTTGGACTCGCCACATCTATGTCACTTCCCCACCTTGGAGCAATGGAAATGTCACTTTTTATTAAAAAATACTACGTGTTAACTAAATCTATTCTTATTATTTATTTGACTAATTAACAAAAGCCTAAAAAATGCAAATCTTACTGACTTTTTGTCCATATTTGTGTCTTTTCTAAAGAATTTTTTTTAAAAAAGTATCAAACCCTAAGAACTTGTGTTGCGGAAACCCGCAAGATTTAACTTTTTTTAAAAGATATTTAAGAAAATATTTTTTAAACGTGACCTTACTTTGCTTAATTGCAGTTTACCTATAAACCTCTATATCTTTATATTATAATTTGACGTTTGACTCCTTTCACTGTTTCGATTTTTAAAAACTAAAATTCAATAAACATTAATTGTCAAAAATTATAATAAGTGCAATGTAAAAATAATATGAAATAAGGCCCCCACACACACTTAAAATGGTATTTTTAAATATCTTAGACACGCAAGTCAAATCTTGACTTGCCGATTTCAATTATATTTTAAATTAATAGCGCCTAATAACTTTAGGTAAAATTATTGATGGCTTTGTTTTTAAAGTTTTAAAGAAATTCATGTTTTTACGTTTGGTATTTTTTAAAATTTCCTGTTTGCAATAAATATAAATTTGGGCAAAAAGTCAAGATTTGCTTAGGCTTCTCTTTAATTGGTACAGGTTTAGATACCACGTAGGAGTTAAGTTTTTAATAAAAAGTGACATTTTCATTACGTCCCGATGGAGAAGGGACATAAAGTTACATCCAAGGGGTCAAAATTTCTCAAGGAATATGAATCTAGCATAATTTTTGTCTGCTAATCATAGTGTTT
This sequence comes from Aspidapion aeneum, assembly GCA_963576565.1. NCBI lineage: Eukaryota > Metazoa > Arthropoda > Insecta > Coleoptera > Brentidae > Aspidapion > Aspidapion aeneum. The sequence continues at coordinate 110,243,918 of OY755039.1, forward strand.
CATCCAAAAATTCAATGCTTGTAGTCAGGAGATGGGATTACTGACTCGTAGCGGGGAACTACAGAAACAAATTGAAATCTGGATTACTCTCAAGAAGGGGCATTATCTACATGTGCTTGAAGGAACGTCCTACCTTCTTTTTTTAACAATAAAAACGACGACGAAGTTCGTTCACAAACAAGTACAGAAATAAAAATATTTTAAGTGAATTCGCAAGAGTCCATTTTTTATTTTAATAGTTTTCCCGAATCCGTAGCGATAGTAGTTTCGGAGATAAATTCGGCTGCCATCCTTAATGGGACACCCTATATATGTAATATTTCAGGTGGCTGGCGTATTATACGCATATTATTATTTGATAACTCCCCATAAAAAATATTTAAATACATTTGTAAAAAAAATTAACTTCAGGAACAGAATTGTAGTTAGTCAACTTTGTTTTTTATTCTTTGAGATTTTAATAGTAACATATTGATAGCTCTTCTCGGGTAACAGAATAGAATAGAATCGTTTGTTTTCCGAAAGACAATTTACAATTGTGTGAGGATAGTAAAAAAACAGTTTCTTAAAACTAACAAGACAAAATATATAAATATTAAAAGACATTGCACTACAGATACATAAGTAACAAACAAAAATTACCTACAATTCAGTACAATTAAAGAATACATCCAAGTCATAAAAGGTTTTGTCAATTGAGACTGGTTTTAAATTTCGAGCAAATTTTTTAATATTACTTATAATGTTAATATTGTTTGGTAATTTAGTAACACAGTATAGACAGCTATTCAAATATCACTGTGACAGACTTTAGGTTAATAATTCTTTGTTACAGGCTCCTTTCAACAAACCCCACCCTCTTGCAACTGTACAAAGATCTGGTGATCACGGAAGTCGTTACTAGTGAAGAGTTTTGGACACAGCATGCCCAGCAGTATTTTCAAAAGAATAAACAGCCTCAGCAAAGTATAGGTTTGTATAATCAGTCACTAGGTTTAAGGTTGAGGATGGTGGCGCCATGTTACATGACAGGTAACATCGGACTAAGGATCCGCAACCACTTCCCAAACATCGAACACCTCTGGAATTTTTTCTATTTATTTCTCGATGTTGGCAGGGCCCCTTTTCTCAAAATTACCGTCTAAACTGTCATGCATCATCAGGTTAAAGTTTATAACATGTATGACATAAAGTATACTCTTCCTTAATATACCCCCCAAATATTGTTACAGGTTCACAATAAAGAAGACAAGCAAATGTCAAAAACAATATGTCAATTTATTTCGACAACTCAGTGTACAATAACGGCACTTAAACTCACTACTAACTCACTACTTAAATCGGCTTATTAACTTCGTGTAACTATAAAATTTAAACAACTAAAATTTGTAACAATATATTTTAGGTACCTTAAAGTATATTTGAAAACTTAAGCTTATCTAAAAACGTGGTGTAAGAACTATATAACGTGCGGACTCACACTCCGCAACTCAGTGTAGCAGGAAAGCTAAGTGCACCAGACAATTGCAGCTGTTGCAATAGATAAAGCACCACCATGCATAAATCTAGAGAAAGGTGACGACTATCACAGGAATTGTTTGTAAAAAAATCGGCAAATAATTTAGTGCGCGGACTAGGAGTCTACACGTTACCCCTAAAAGATTAATACTTACGAGCCGTTAGTGATAGAGTAGTACTGCTCACAAATGGCAACAGTGTATAGCCGCGACGAGCCGAATGGGCCACGCGCGCTCATGAAAAGTTAAAAAATTTAACGCGATAATTTAATAAGCAAAACTAAGTTTTTTTATGCTTTTCACATGAATGTTTTTGGTTCTTGTTTTTTAATGGAGGGAAATAAGAAGGGGTCCTAACTAACTTATTTTTCTCTAAATCATAGCTTCTTTTTCTATGGTTTGGGAGGCCGAAATCGATGTTAAACCTAACCTTGGTCACACAGCTTGGTCAGTTTATCACCAATTTATCTTAACTAGGCATGTTTTCGAAAATCCAGTATATTGTGACGATTATCTCAAAAACGCATTAAATATGCCTTCAAAGTGGTAAATTGCATGTGTAATTTTTGGGTGACGCAGTTAATCTAAACAATTACGCAAACATCGTAATGGGTTCGTTGTTCTGGGTTCCTTGGCCAAAAACTAGATTACGCTGACCCTGCAGAAATCGAAGTCATTTCGGGATTTGCGTGAATTGACCAATAGAACGTTGACATACTGGACTTTTGCGAGTACGTGGAAGTGAGCTGTCACGCAAAAGGACGGACGTGGAAGCTGAACAGAGAAGGTGACGGTGGCTTTTGGGGGTCGTGGCATTCGGTTTTTGGGGTTGGGAATGAAGCACCTCAAGTGGCCCAGGCCAGAAAATCGAGAGGACGATAAATTTTCTTAAAGAGGAGCCTAGTCAACAGGGCGGGAATAATATAGTTTCTACAAAAAGTGCAGTGCTGATACAAGACTAAAGGTAAGTTAATTATCATTATTATTATTGTCGAGCTGTGTAACCCAAAGTAAGCATTATACCAATTTGTACTCCAAACCAATATCCTGTTTTCTCTGGACAGCGTTTTTAGTTCCTAGATCTTTCGCCTTTAAGGGAACGATCCCGAAGTTGTTGACACAATCCGGGCGTTGAAAGTGGTCAGGGGGGAATAAAATAAGCTTGCACCGTCTTAGAAGGCAACGGGGAATTAGCTCCCTGAAGGTTTGTAAGACCGCGCAGCATGACAATATAACGTCGCAATATTGTGAGTTTTCTAAAAACTCAAATATTTTATTCAATACTAACACGTAGAACTGGCAACATAGTGGAGTAATAGTATCTCTCTAACGCCTCTTTATTACCATAGTATATGTTCTCCGTTCGCGCCCTGATCAGAGCATCAAAATGTAGAGAATTTAAATTGTAAATTTTTTACGGACAGTCAAAGCCTAGAAACCATACTTTGCAATTAAGAGAAACAAAAATCGTACAAACAGAAAACTTGGTTCACGTTCTAAGTTATTTTTACTTAAATTAGTTCTCCCTTCTTTAACCATTAACTTAAAACTTAACATATCCTATGCTAACGTATTTTCACTTAAATTAGCTCTTCCGTCTTTGGCCTTGAAGGTAAAAATCAGATCTAGAAAATTAGCTAAGGGGAAACAGTTTTTCAAAATAGTTAAAAAAACATAACCTTTTTTCAGATGACATATCGGAACATAATTTTCGGACATTATGCAATATACACCCTAATCACCCTTTTTTGTACGGTGACAGCTAACGGTAGGGTCAATGTGTTCTGGAAGTCTGGCGTATGTAGTTTTCATGATCCAGTGACCTTAGCTAGCTAGGGTCACTGCATCCTGGAAGCTGACGTCTTCAGGATGCAGTGACCCTAAGCAGTCGCAGCTGACAGCGCCCTCTATCGGTAGGTCAGTGAACCATTTGTACTCTTGAACCACACTACACTACACTTACGGTTTCCACATTATACTACCACTATCTCGGTTTAAACGTTTTTCTACGTTGTCCGACGCCTATTCTCTACCTCCTTCGATCCTGACAATCATCTTCTGTCAGGTTTTTTTCACTCATTGATCTTTGGATTGACTGTTGCCATTTCAGTTTCGGACGTCCTCTTTTTCTGCGCCCTATTGGTGGCCATTCTAGGACCTGCTTTGGTAATCTTTCGTCGTTCATCCGTTGATCATGGCCGTACCATATCAGTTGTCTTTTAGTGATGTCATCCATTATGCTTCCTTCGATTCCCATTCTTTTATAATCTCATTTCTTATATGATCTGTTCTAGATTTTCTCATTGATCTTCTTATTGCATCAATTTCGACACTTCTCATTCCATACAACAGCGTTACGGTTTCCACGTTATAAATTTTGATAAATTAATTTTTGATGAATTAAGTTTTATACGATTTTTTTTAGCGTATGCGTATAAATGTAAAAAAAAATATTGAGTAGAAATGATAAAGCAAAGAAACTGTAACCGTAAATTGTAGAAACGGTTCACTGACCTACCCGTAGAAGGCGATTAGAGTATAAAGTCCCAAAATTATATACTACTACTATGTCGGTTTAGAATATTTTTCTACGTTGTCCGACGCCTATTCTTTACCTCCTTCGATCCTGACAGTCATCTTCTGTCAGATTTTTTTGACTCACTTTGGATTGACTGTTGCCATTCTAGTTTAGGACGCCCTCTCTTTCTTCGCCCTATTTGTTGTAATTCTAGGACCTGCTTTGGTAATCTTTCGTCGTTCATCCGTTGTACATGGCCGTACCATATCAGTTACCTTTTAGTGATGTCACCCGTTATGCTTCCCTCGATTCCCATTCTTTATTTTATGATCTCATTTCTTATCACTTTCCATTTTTGGTTTGTATTTTTCTGTTACGCGACAAGTCTCTATTCCATACAACAGCGTGCTTTTCACCACTGTTTCATATATGTTAAATTTTTCATTCTTTTTTATCTCTCTGCTCCATAAAATACTGTTAAGACATCCAATAACCTTTTTTGCTTTTACTATTCTTTTTTGAAGTTCTTTACAGTCTGTTCCTGTCTTATTAAATGTGATACCCAAGTATACATACTCATTGCATTGAGATATTGTTTGTCCATTGTCTAGTTCTAACTTACTGGATTCCTTTCCAATACATAAGTACTGTGTCTTGTCCATGTTCACTATTAATCCCCACTTTTGGTATTCTTCCGTTAATTTTCTCATCATATACTCCATGTCTTCTTTATCATTAGCTACAATTACTTGGTCGTCAGCAAACTGTAGTGTGTATATGGTAAATCGGTCGTTAAGTTGTATTCCCATGCCGTGCACTTTACGTTTCCAGTTTTTTAGAGCTACTGCGATATAAATTTTAAAAAGATTTGGAGAGATACAACATCCCTGTCTTAAGCCTTTCGTTACCAGGAATTCTTGTGAAAGTCGATTTCGAATTTTAATTTAAGATTTTGACCCTTTGTATAGTTCTTTTACCAAAATTATATTCCGGTTTTTATTGACAAGCCTTCAGTTGTGTTTTTTAGACTTAATTTTTCCCTCAAGGCCGAGGATATGAGAGCTAATTTAAGTAAAATCCATTTAAGGCCGAAGACGGAAAAGCTAATTTAAGTAAAAATAAGTTAGATTAGGATAGGATATTAAACAGGCTCATATTCCCTTCTCTATCCAAGACAATAGCTGACGCAGCTGACAGCGGCCTCTACCAGTAGATCAGCGAACTATTTCTACACTTTATGGCGACACTTTACTTGCCGAAGAGTATTCGTATATTTGCTTTAGCAAACAACCGTTTCTGTCCACTTGTCGGCATCAAATGAGTTAAATAGGTCAAATATTTACGTCACTTGGTCCCTCAGTTAGCACGCCTGCTTTGCTGCGATGTTATTTAACGTGTGTTGCCGTGAAAGTGAAAATTAAAAGTGATTTTTGTGGACAAAATGGACTGGACAAACTAACATGGTTATTCTTTGTTTGAAACTCGTAGACAATGATTGTGTAGAAATAAAATTTCGGACTTCCATTGTCTTTATTTATTTTAAAACACGACGTTTCGGTTAGTAAGTATCTCTACGTTATCAAGTGTAAACTAAACAATCTAGTCTCTAGGCTACTACTTATACTACTTATTGTGCAGTCAGGTGTGACGGCCCGCCCCCTTTTTAATCGTAAGACGCCTGTTTTCCTTAAGGAGTGGTTTCCATATGTTTGGTATGTCCGTGCTTGGTTGACTGAAAACTTCTTTATTCTGCATTATAAACGCAGCTTCAATAAACTTTCGTTTTCGCCAATGCGACTCCTTATGTAAAACTTTAGCTTCTGACCACTGAATCCTGTGATCATTTGACCATGCATGATCTGCTAAACCAGATTTTTCAATATCCCCTAATTGGGTACTTTTTAGATGTTCATTTACTCTAACCTGAAGAGGGCGTTTCGTTTCACCTACATATGATTTACCACACTCACACGGGATTTGGTAAATACATTCCTTGTTATTTGAGGGATTGTCTGGTTTTGTTTTAGTTACAAAACTTCTTATCGTATTTCCCGAAGAAAATACTGTTTTTATATTATAGTGTTTAGCTATTCGTCTTATGTTTTCTGAAATCCCTTGAACATATGGAATGTTAATAACACCTAACGGATTATTATTTTGAGAATTTGGTACATTTAGTTTGTTTTTAATTTTAAATATCGTTGAGTTTATTAATTTCTCGGAATAACCATTCTGTTGTAAGTCCTTTTTAATGTTGTTAATTTCTGTGGTTAATTCTTCATTATTACTACAAATATTTACGGTTCTTAAATACAAACTTCTTATAACTCCTTGTTTTGTTGCAACAGAATGATTAGACTTAAAATTTAGGTACTGTCCCGTGTGTGTAGGTTTCCTATATACAGTGGTTTAAATGTTTCTGTCTAATCATTTGACAAGAACATCCAAAAAAGGTAAGGCCGAATCTTTTTCAATTTCCATGGTGCACTTGATTGTTGGTCGAATACCGTTTAAATGGTGTAGAAAATTTTGTAGTTCGTCATCATTTTCCGGCCATATAATAAATGTGTCATCCATGTATCGTAGCCATAGTTTTGGTTTGACTCTTGCTGTGTTGATCGCATGGTCCTCGAACCACTCCATGTAGATGTTTGCTACCACTGGCGAAAGAGATGAACCAATTGGGAGTCCTTCATTTTACGCGTAAAACTTATCTTTCACTTGAAAGTAAGAGTTACAGAGACAGAGCTCCAAAAGATCCATCACCCCCTCCACCGATAGCGTTGTTCTCTCATGAAGTGTATCATCAGTTTGTAATTTGTTTTTGATGATACTGAGTGTTATTAACATTCCATATGTTCAAGGGATTTCAGAAAACATAAGACGAATAGCTAAACACTATAATATAAAAACAGTATTTTCTTCGGGAAATACGATAAGAAGTTTTGTAACTAAAACAAAACCAGACAATCCCTCAAATAACAAGGAATGTATTTACCAAATCCCGTGTGAGCGTGGTAAATCATATGTAGGTGAAACGAAACGCCCTCTTCAGGTTAGAGTAAATGAACATCTAAAAAGTACCCAATTAGGGGATATTGAAAAATCCCGTTTAGCAGATCATGCATGGTCAAATGATCACAGGATTCAGTGGTCAGAAGCTAAAGTTTTACATAAGGAGTCGCATTGGCGAAAACGAAAGTTTATTGAAGCTGCGTTTATAATGCAGAATAAAGAAGTTTTCAGTCAACCAAGCACGGACATACCAAACATATGAAAACCACTCCTTAAGGAAAACAGGCGTCTTACGATTAAAAAGGGGGCGGGCCGTCACACCTGACTGCACAATAAGTAGTATAAGTAGTAGCCTAGAGACTAGATTGTTTAGTTTACACTTGATAACGGTTAGAGATACTTACTAACCGAAACGTCGTGTTTTAAAATAAATAAAGACAATGGAAGTCCGAAATTTTATTTCTAACATGGTTATCTTGTTTATAGTTTGTGAATAATCAACCTATTCATCAAATTTTTGGCCAAATACAGCGAATTCGCTAACGAAGTATACCCAATATAAGCCATTACGGTTTATATTAAAATTTTATTTAAATAAATTCAGGGTCATACGATTTTTATTATTATTAATTTTGATTTTAACGAAGTTTGGTTTTTAGGCTTCAAATTTCTTTAAAAAACTTTTGTACTATTTAATTTTTTTACATTTGTCCTGAGCGGGCAGTCGCAGACCGTTCTCGTTTCCGTGTGTGTCCTGAGCAAGCAGCCAAGGGCCGGATTGATGGTGTAGTTTGGAAACCCCTCTTTTAGATGATTTCTTTTATACCTGTCATTTTATCAAATGGTAAAATTAACCTTAGTAGCAGTATTTACTAAAGGTTTGTAAGTACTAAGCAAATAAGGTAGAGCATAAATATGGAGCATACCCATGCATTCTCACACGCGGTCCTTGAAGCCATTATTTATTTATTTATTTATTTAACCTGCTATTACATTCAACTATCACTATAACTAGTAACATAAAGTAAGTACAGTGAAACCTCTCCTTGCGGACACCTCTATTAAGCGGACACTCCCTTTAAGCGGACAAATTTTTTGGAACCAAGCTTTTCACTATTTCTTTACATGTAAAATTCACTCCAATAACCGGACACTCTAATAACCAGACGCAGACAATTTTTTTTTGATAAAAAAGTTTGAAACCTCCCTTAACCGGACGCCAATTTCTGACAACGGGATGCAGTACTGCCTGCACGACATGGGCATAAACATTATGTAGTAAGTTGGCAACAACGCACTCTGCAGCCGGGAAATCACCTCTTTCCGTTTTAATGCGGAGACTAAATACTTCTGTCGTATTTACAACATATTTTATTCGGCGGGGACGGGACTGCTGTGTTTTATTTTTATTGTTCAATTGGTTAGTTATAGATCTCTTTGAAATAGTGCCTAGTAAAAAACTTCTTAGTTTATGTGAAAAAATGGAAGTTGGTAACGTTTTGGAGAAGGAACACCTATCAGCACGAAAGAACGCTGAAAAGTTTAATATCGGAAAAACTCAAGCCGCGGAAATTGTTAATAAATATATATTACAATTTCGCAGTTCCCTCTCATAAGCGGACACCTCCAATAAGCGGACAAAATCGACGTAACCGTGAGTGTCCGCTTATGGGAGGTTTCACTGTAGTATAAGGTAATCAAAAGTAAAAACGCAAAATTAAGTGGTTATAGCACTGGACGCCTAGGTATATAAAAAAATATTACTTATTAAAAAAAATAATCACATAAATAAATTTAAATAACTTTGATCTTGCATTTTTTAAGTGTCTAGATCTAATTGTTTTTATATGATTGCCATAAATTTCGTAATTTTCAATTAAATATCTTTTGCAAGTTTTCGAATATATTTTCTGATTTTTTATTTCATTTAATTCTTAATGTTCCTTTTTCTGGTAGACAGGATTCCGGTTACTGCGGATGCGTCAGTTTTGGTGGTTTTGGAACATACTCTGTTACGTCACTATATTATTTGACAATTGTCAAAAATTTAGGGCAAAAATTTATTATATTGTGGAATAAAATTATAGTTTTTCTAAAATTAATTGTGCAGATTTAATGTGGATACCATGAAGAGTGTTTATTGGCATCTATAAACCACTCTTAGCTTTATTAACAAATTATAAAGAAAAAAAACAGGTACTTACACATATGGAAAGGCACTCCCTTACTTCATCTCCCGTGAATCATTTGCCATTTTTTACAGAAATAATGTTACACGACAAACGCAAAACAATAAATATGGCGTCCACCCACACGGCAGCTGTGTGTCTAAGTGACAAAACACACGTTTGCCCACAAGGAAATTCGCGTCTGCGAATTTAAATTTGCCATTGTTTCCAAAGCAAGCTATGAGTGCTTTACTGGTACTAAGTTAAACTTGGTCCTGACAGCAATATAGGTCATCTTCTTACGTCGCGTCGTAGCAAACCACAATATAAAATATTTTCGTTTAAAAACACAAAAATGACAGTTGTATGTATTTAAACCTCCAAACGTCACTAGGAGGTGTTGTGATTGTTATTGAAAAATCATTTTAATTGCACTTGTTATAATATTTAATTTTATTCGTTTATTAATACGGTAATTTATGTATGTATTATTTTGCTTTAAAAATTTTTGTATATAATTTTTTGATTGATTATGCATTATTTCTGTCGGTTTTCGAATTGAATCCACCCTTCAGGTGGTACTGTAATTCAAGACTATTTTTAACCGGAATTCTATGATTGATCATATGAAAAATGATATTACAAAAAATACCACCAAGGCACTTAATAAAGAAAAATCAATATCTTAATTTTCTCAGAAAATTAGGAAACCGTTTTATAATTGACTTTAGTGCAAAAAATACCTACTGGGGATCTAGACTGACGAATTCTAAAGGAAAATAACTTTTGCAAGCTGAATATCAATGTGAGCCGATATCAACTGGTAAGCCCACATACTATCCAACAGATCCAGGAAAAATTCCAGGTCTAAATGATTTTTTTATAGTAAAAAATATATCTTTAAGTTTTGTAGATATAGAAGAAAGTTTTGATTTACACTCAGATCATTCACCTATTATTCTAACTCCTAGTAAAAACATAATAAAGAAAGAAGCAAATATCTCACTAGTTACTAAACTGACTGACTGGATTCGTTTTAAACAAAGTCTGTCAGAAAAAATAAACCTATCAGTACCATTGTAAACGCCAGAACAAATCGATAAAGAAGTTGAATATTTTGTTACAAATATTTAACAAGCAGCTTGGGAAAACAGTCCAAAACCAAAGAGAATTTTTAAGGGAAAAAACTATCCAAAGGAAATTAGAGACCTTATATTGGAAAAAAGGAAACTAAGAAGAAAGTGGCAGCATCCTCGGGACAAAACAAATCTCAAGAACATGACGCAGCACATTAGACGAGAAATTCTAGTAATAAAAAATGAATCTATTAACCATTTTCATAATGAACTTACAGATGATAAAATACCGACTATTCCCTTTGGAAAGCAACCAATGATTTTAAAAGACCAATTATCCAAATTCCACGCATACGAAAATCTAACAACCAGTGGGCAAGGAGTAACGAAGAAAAAGCAGATATTTTTGCAAGCCATTTAGAAAAAACATTTCAGCCCCACGAAACACCGGATGAAAACTTTCATTTAAATGAACCCCATCAAATCGAAGTTCATATTAAGCTTACATCACCAAAAGAAATATTAACAGAAATCAAAAATATTAATTCGAAAAAAGCCCCAGGGTATGATCTTATTAACGGGGTAGTCATAAAACAACTTCCCAGAAAAGCTAGCGTAAAACTATGCAACCTAATTAATGCGTCCTTTAGGCTTAGGTATGTACCTAAACTGTTGAAAGTTGCAGAAGTTATCATGATTCCAAAACCGGGAAAACCACTCCATGACGTGTCATCTTATAGGCCAATATCTTTGCTGCCAATTATATCCAAGCTTTTTGGAAAATTTTGCTTAAAAGAATAAAACCCATCATAGAATGACAAGAAATTATTCCATCTCATCAATTTGGTTTTCGAGACAAGCATTCCACGATAGATCAAGTACACAGAATTACTAATATAATAGAAAAAGCACTAGAAAAGAGAAAAGTTTGCTCTGCGGTTTTTCTAGATGTAAAACAAGCATTTGACAAAGTGTGGCATGAAGGCCTTCATTTTAAACTAAAACGGTTTCTGCCAAAACAATATTCAGATATTTTGGAATCATACATATCTGATAGACATTTTAGAGTAAAACAGGAAGACTCGTACTCAAATTTAAGAGAAATTCAAGCAGGCTTGCCTCAGGGTAGCGTACTAGGTCCCTATCTATACTTATTATTCACTTGCGATATCCCAAAGCCAGAAAATTGTCACTTAGCAACATTTGCCGATGATACTGGTTTATTGACGGTATAAAAATCTATTGAAAAATGCATAGAAAAACTTCAGGATGCAGTCACCGAAGTTCACAGTTGGACCACAAAGTGGCAAATAAAATTAAATGAAACCAAATCAATTCATGTTGATTTTACAAACAAAAATATAAATCACATACAAATAACAATTAACAACATTCCCGTACCATATTCAAATCAGGCAAAATATCTCGGTATAACACTTGATGCCAAATTGCGCTGGAAAGCCCATGTTAAGAAAAAAAAAAGAAGAACTTGAGATAAGCTATAGAACAATGAACTGGCTAATTGGAAGAAAGTCCAATTTAACAATTCATAATAAGTTACTGCTTTATAGACAAATACTGAAACCAGTATGGTATTCAACTATGGGGTTGTGCTAAAGAGAGTAACATTCTAGTTAAATTTCAAAATAAAGTATTTAGAAACATTGTGAATGCACCTTGGTACGTTCGAAATAGTGACTTTCATCGAGATCTAAAAATGGAAACTGTAGCAGAGACTATAAAAAAGTACGCAAAAAGCCATGAAGATAGACTCCATCGGCATGTGAATGTGGAAGCAATTCAGCTTCTAGACAATACTATGCGAGTTCGAAGACTAAAAAGAGTGAAGCCGTTTGAGCTAGTAAACTAAGTGAATTACGTAAAACAAAATAATGCTATAAACACAACATAATTGTGAGTTACAGACTAAACAAAGCGGGGAGACCTGTTGAGTGAACCCTAAGTTTAAATCTGACTTTTCTAGTAAATTAGGTTAAAACAAAATCGCTAATTAGTCTTACTGACTAGATTGTAATACAATAAACACAGTGTGTTTGACACAACAACAATTACAAAAAATTTATTTGGTTTTTCTTTATTTTTGGTTTATTTGTATTTTTGTGAGATAAAACTTACTTAGAGATATTTATTATAAGATTGCACGTTAGCGTGAATCAAATCTTTGCAGTTATTGCACCTATAAGTATAAAAAAATACACTTAAACCGGTCGGGATCAATTTATAGGCTTAGTGCTTAGACCCTGGTCTCAGTGCTAAGTTTTAAGATCTTGGTAAATACTGGTAATAATATCTTTAAACTCGAGTTTGCCATTATTGATTGTAGTGCTAACAACTAATATCTTTTCATTGAGATTTTTTTTTGTTTCAGGCGTATCCGGTGCATTTCTCGCTGATATCAAACCCCAAACTGATGGTTGCAATGGTCTGAAATACAACATCACACCTGACATTATAGAGTGCATTTTTAAGACTTATCCGGCTGTGAAGAAAAAATACCTTGAGAATGTCCCAAACAAACTCACAGAAACTCAGTTTTGGACAAAGTTTTTTCAGTCACATTATTTCCACAGGTACACACATATAGGGTGATTCAAATTGGATACGTTTGGCGGAGTTAGGTACTTTCAGAAGGGTTAGACAAAAACTGGGCGCCTTTTGCAACGCTCTTATTTCAAGAAAATGCATGTCAAAGGCGAAAACTCTCTCTTGATATATCAAACAGTTATTAATCAGTATTTCTATAGGTTGTAAATTAACAAAAATATAGAGTGCGATACCATATGATTTTAAAGAAAAGTTTATGACAATTTCAAATTTTGAATTTAATAATGGCTATTCTTAAAAAGTATCTTTTTATAATATATTAGGGTGGCCATATGGGTTCCGACTAAAAGGAAGACGTCAGAGACAAAAAAGACGGATTTTCAATAAAAAAGCCTGACAAAACGGGTCATTTTAAAAAACCGTCCTAAAAAAATTTGATGACCAAAAAAAAGTCGAACCGAAAGGCCTAAAAAAATGGCTTGACACAAAAGATAAATAAAAAGTTGAGAAATCTAGAAGAAATCTAGCTATGTAGGTACTAGAAAATCGAATAAAAATAAGGAGGTACCTTTAAAAAAAATAGAGCCGCCGGCGAAAATTAAGCACCAGAAGCACTAAAAACCGGCGCTGTAGAAGATAGTTTATGCAGTATTAAAAAAATACTGAAGAAGTAAAAAAATTGCTTTCGCAGGCAAAAATTTTGAAAAAATTTTACACTTATAAAATCGCGCTAAAAACAATTTGTAGGAAAAAAAATTGCAACCTAAAAAAATTGAAAAAATAGCGCCGTAGAAAAAACTGTAAAAAAATTGAAATCTAAAAAAACTAATTTTCAAAAAATGCGTTAGGGCGCAAATTTAAAAAAAATTAAATAATTAAAAAAATAAATGGTGCCAAAAATTTTCGAGAAAAATGTTACCGCAATGCAAAAGTTTTGGTTAGTTTAAAAAGTATAAGTGACGCGCCGAAAATTTTTAAGTGACGAATAGTTCGTTTCTGATAAATTGTGCTCATTTCGTTTGTGGGAACTAACTTTAAGCTTTGAGCTCTAACCCCCCTAGGTGCCCCCTCTTAATTGCTCCCCAGGATGACCAAAAACATAAGGTCTCTTCGATCGCCAAAAAGCCGGACGAAGAAAAAAGCCGGCCGGACATTTTAATTTTGCCCAAAAAGCCGGACTTGTCCGGCTTTATCCGGACGTATGGTCACCCTAAATATATCCAAATATGTCAATATACAGGGACTCTAGGTAACACTAGACCCACTTTTCCTATTCAAAATTAAGGGTAAACTTTACCCTTCGAATAGGGTGTGTAGGTACTACAGTAATTTCAAGATAGCCGGAAAGTATACCCGTAGTAAACAAAATCGACGTGTTCGAAGGTTTTTCCAAAAACTTACGATATACGATATATTATGTGTGTTAATAAAGTATGTCGCCAAACTTCAGAGGATGATTTTTTGAGTGATTTTATGAAAAAAATTTCAAATAAACATGGTTCGGCAAATACTTAGTTTTCGAGATAGAGGATGTCAAAATTTCAATTTTTTGGTGGTTTTTGTTATTTGTCTTTTATATCTTTTTATATTCTTCTATTTAGCTACAAGGCATACATCATGATTAAGGATGCCAAATATCAAGAAAAAACTACAGGGTGATTTTTCAGGGATCATGCCTCCTTTTTCATCCAGAGCTTTTTTGCAGTAAGTCAATGGCAGATTTAAAAATATAAAATGGATTCTTTGTTTTCTTCAGAAACTTTTTTATCTTTTGCATTTTTTTGTATCTTTAATTGTTTTTGAGATAGACAAAAAAAGACAATTTGTCTTTTTTCTCGAAAACGGTTACAGATACAAAAAATTGCGAGGAATTAAAAAGTTTCTGAATAAAACAAGGAATTCATTTTATATTTTTTAAACTACCAGTGACTTACTGCAAAAAGTTCGGGTGGAAAAAGGGGGCATGTCCCCGGAAAGTTTTTTTCCTAATATTTTGCGTGCTTAATGTTTGCCTTATAGCTTAATACACGTTCCAGATTTGAGCTAAACATCACAAAAACTGCACGAGTTAAAAAATTAAAATTTTAAGAGCCTGTATCTCCTCTAAGCATTGTTTATACAAAGTTTTTTTCTTCAAATCACTCACAGAATAATCCTCTGAAGTTTGGCGACATATTTTATTAACACCCTGTATATCCAAAAAAGCCTCTGTTACCTTTTCAATACCCTGTATATCGATATAGACAGGGTGTCCATCAGAACCCTAGACTAAACAAAAAAGAACTGAATTCAAAACTAAGCGAAAGAACTCTTAATAGATGGCAATCAACTTGGGATCAAGCTACTGTCGGACGAGTTACGTATGCCTTTTTGCCAAATATCCAGGGAAGACTTCAGTTAAATCTGCCTTTTAATAAAAAGCTCACACAAGTGCTCACAGGCCATGGTCAAAATATGGCCTACCTACAACGAATTGGTAGACAAAACACGAATGAATGTAATTGGTGCCAAGAGATTGACATAATACAACACCGTATCTTGAGATGTCCAAATTTTAATCAAATAAGAAATAACCTAAACACTCTGCAAATACCGTTGGATGATTTGGGTGGGTTGCTTGTTCTGCTTCATGAGAACAATAGCCTAAATTTGCTAGAAGATTTTATCGTAGATATCAGCGGTCGTGGAGGGCAGGAGCCCTAGATGTTAGTCTATAGGTAGAAAATTAAGTAGATTTAAGAAAAACAAACTGTAAAACTGACTTTGTAAAATTCTCATAGAAATAAACAGAAAAAAAAACATGCGAATATAAGGTTTGCAACAAATTCTATAATTAGATCACATGCAAAGCTAAAACCAAATTCAAGTTTGAAAATATTGTGTAAGACGATATAAAATTAGGAAAATTAGGAGGGTTTTAGGTACCTCCTGGACTGTGTCCAAATTTAGCAGGGGCATCTACCTGTATCCAACTTTTAAACGTTTGAAGTTTTTTTTATTGTGAAACCTTATAGTCGCAAATAAAACAAAAACAAAACAAAAAGGAGAAGGAACTATTTTGAAGTGATAAATAAAAAAAAACAAAGCAACATGCATTAAGTTATTGCACGCGACTAAAACCGTTTATCAAATTTTACACGAGGGGCACTTCTGTCGCCCTTCAGGAGGCAGGGGTGGTACGAGGGAGGTGGGACCCCTCTTCCTTCTTCTTCTATAACTTAGGGGCCATAGTGCAGTAGGTGATAGAGGAGGTTATTTCCGACAAAAAACTTTATATAACATGGGGGTCAACACACATCTGTTTTTAAGATATAGGATTTTTAAAGTTACTGGAGTGAGGGAAAAGGGTTTTAGAAAAAAAAGAAAATCTGTCACAGCCAGCTGAATACTCAGCTAATTGTGATTCAAAAATGTGGTATTCTTTTTGTTGATAAAATTATAAGTTGAGAAGATACAGGCTGTCAAAATAACCTCCAAAAATGTATAAAAAATAATAATTTTAAAAAAATCAATTTTTGTTTACCTATTCTTTTAAAAAATATCAATAATATTTTATTACTATGTCTCGCTAGAGAATTGTTTTTCTTTTAAAAAAAATTTATATAAAAAAAACATTGCGTTTAATATAGCATTCGTAAAAATTTATAACAAAAAATAGTTTAAAAAAAAAAAATTGGCCGGCTAATTTAAAAAAAAATTAAAACTTCAATTTATTGCTCCTGTTCTAATACACGACGTTACCCAATTTCATATTTTTACTGCGTTTTTAGCTCACACATATACTATACTATAGTAGTGTGAGCTATGGTGATCCTAATTTTTTCGAGAAAAAAAAAGTTGCTCCGATTTCAAAAATTTTTATATCTTTGCGTTTCAGATGATTTTGAAACTTTTTTGTTGCGCCGTCTGTCTGTCTGTCTGTATGTATGTCTGTCTGTCTGTCTGTCTGTCTGTATGTCTGTCTGTAACGACCAACGCGCATAACTCAAAAACCGCTTGGCTGATTTTAATGAAATTTGGTACCTAGGCTGGGTCTTGGGTCGAGATGGTCCCATTTATAAATAAACAAAATCCACCGAACACAATCCAAATAAAAGGGTGAAAAATTAGAGTTTATGTGAAAATATGGCGTGTGTGATATCAAACGAAAGGTAATTGAGTCTGCAGTTAAACAAAATACATTTTAATTTATTTAAAAAAAGGGTGGGGGTATATTTTAAAAATTAGAGTTTAAGTAAAAATATGGCGTGTGTGATATCAAACGAAAGGTAATTGAGTCCGGAGTTTAACAAAATACATTTTAGTTTTTTGTTTTTTTTAAGGGTGGGGGTAGATTTCAAAAATTTGAGTTTAAGTCAAAACGTGGCTTGTGTGATATCAAACAAAAGGTAATTTAGTCTGGAGTTGAATAAAATATATTTCAGTTTTTAGTTATATTAGCTCACACGTACACTATAACTATAGTACCTAGTGTGAGCTTAGGGGCCCATATATTGGCAGAGTATTTTTTTAAGTTATTATCAAAATCTCGACAAAGAAAGGGTTTTGACCCATGCATTATAGGAACTTTTTTATCAGACATGACCTCATCTATACAGGGTGTTCCAACTAAAAGGTAACAGAGGTGTTTGTGGGTATTTTTCGTGCGAATTTGGAGAAACGCTCGAACACGTCGATTTTGTTTGCGAGGGGGACACTCTTTGGCTATCTTGAAATTTTTGTGGGACGCACCATCTTCGAGGGGTATACTTTACCCCTATATTTTGAATACGGAAAGTGGGTCTAGTGGTACCTTGTTTTGAAGCTCTCTTGAATATCTTTATAACCATGTAAAAATTTTGAAAATCCATAGATTAGTTTTTGAGATATTTGCTTTTAAATTTTACATGGAATGATAAAATCCGAAAAATATGAAAAAATATGAAATTCTGATTAAATTTTTATTTTATCAGTCCGTGTTAAATTTGAAAGTTTGAAGGCAATTATCTCAAAAACTAATGGATAGATTTTTGAAATTTTTGCATGGTTGTAAAGACATTCAAGAGGCCTTCAAAACAAGGTATCACTAGACCCAGTTTCCCTATTCAAAATATAGGGGTAAAGTATACCCCTCGAAGATGGTGCGTGCTACAAAAATTACAAGATAGCCAAAAAGTGTCCCCCTCGTACACAAAATCGACGTGTCCGAGCGTTTGTCCAAATTCGCACGAAAAATACCCAAAAAGACGTCTGTTACCTTTTAGTTGGGACACCCTGTATATAGAGATCATTGTCACCTGTTGGCCTATGGCCCCTAAGTTATGGGACACCCTGTATAAATAAGATAGTTCGTTGCATTAATGCAATTAAATACAGACGTTTTTAAATTTGCTTTGATGTGCCCAATTTTTTTTATCTCATTTTTACTTAGAGATCGCAAATATGCCGAAAGCAAAGACGTATTCACGGAATGCGGCAAGATTGATGACCAGGAAATGAAGAAAGACATTCAAAAAGGCGTTGACGACCCACTTGTCAATCTGACAGAATTCGAAGACAAGTCTTTGGAAGAGGGATACGGCACCGGTACACTCAGGCCTACAGGTGGAGGGGGAACTGTTAGTCAGGCCATGATTAAGAGGTTTAACCAACATTCTATTATGGTGAGTCATGCGCATAAGGAAACTCTTCGCTACTGATAAAATAATTAATAACCCATTAAGGCCCAGTACTTTGTTTCTCAACTATTTCAGTTAATGGTATGTAAGAAATTACAAAAAAAATGTTGCTTTTAATTTTTGCTCTTTTTGTTTTTGATTTTGAATGAGGGTTGATAACGACCTTGTGGGATGGTATATTATTTTCAGGCAAGATATCATTGACAGCTGCATGTTAGTTGAAAGATATTTCATAAAGCGATTTCGGCCCATTGACCCCCCCAGAGGATTTTTCGCTTCTTCTCCCAGTACATTCTCATACGGGGAAAAATATAAAATGATCACTCATGTTGAAGAGAGTTAGCGGCCTATTAAATTTAAATTTAGTCTTGCTTTTTTTTTAAATCTCCCGCTGATTGCCAATTTAAATGTTCAATTTACGGCATTGTTTGTAAAAAAGTAGAATTTTCTATATTTTCATTTCGACGTAAGGTTTGCCGGACGTTGGACCTCTAGATTTGGTCACGATTTACGACCAAAATTAGTTAGTTCACACAAAGTCAGATACAGAAATCCGCCATTTTAAAGGGGTTAGTGTCTATCGGCCATTATAAAAAATATTTTTTATTTTTTAAATGAAGGGCGATATTGGAGGCTGCTGTCAGACAAGGTGACACAATATCCCCTAAACTATTTAACCAGGCCCTATAGTATAAGAGCCCAGTAGGAGTTTGGGCTTGAATTGCAAACCGATACTCATATATTTTAATCGATTCGTCATAAGACCATGTTCCAAAAAAAAATGGAGATACCTGCGAAAATCCTGCATAAACAACCCGCCATCTTTGTTTAAAGATGGCGAAAAGGAGTTTGAATCAAATGTACGTAACTTTTTTATTATGACATCGATTTTACTCAAACAAATTGTGATTAGCTTCTACTCTAATGGTCTCTCCAAATCACTATCAATAATTTGTTTTTTATTTGTCTCTACATTATAAATTCTGTAAGTTTCTCAAATATGCTGTTTTTTTTAGGTTTTTTGATTTTTTAAAGAAAACTACTGGATTTACAAAAAAAACATAAAAAATAGAAAATATGCAGATTGTTAAGATGTATTCACTGTGGGTCTAATATTTGCTTTAGATTAAGCGGTTCTCGAGTTACACTTAAAAAACCACTAAATTGGCCTATACCTACCCCCAGGTACAAAATTTTCATATTTTAACCAAAGTCATGGAAGTTACTAAAAACTATACAGATCGAAAAAGGATGTCAAGCTTAATAAGAAACGGCTATTAGTTTCGCACAGAAACTGATACTGAGGTAGATATGGCGGCTTAAACATGGCCGAAGCGTAATTTACAAGTTTATTTTTGAGGGTAATTTTTAACGAAGTCAAAGTATACCCCCGCTAAAAGGCAATTTAATTATCTTCAAAAAAGGATAGCACATTTTTTGTCGTAAAGTTAATAGTTTTCCTAAAAAACACAAAAAATATGCGGCATACATAATTCGATGTTTTCGTTCCATAGAAGTACGACAATGGCATGGGTCCATTAAGGGAAAAAACAATTTATGCACAGATAAGCGAATCCCAGTTACATATTTAAACTCAGCGTCAAAAATCTTACAAAAAACATATTTGATACTTTTCTCTTAAATTGACAGGTGGTTACGTGATTTTGGCAACTTCTTAACGGTTTGAGCTAGAGACTTAGTTCTTTTTTTGATTTGTGGACAAAAATGACCGATCAAAATTAATCACCACTGGCATGTTTTTATATTTGTAAAATATATACAGGGTGTCCCAAAAATCCGGGTCTACCCAAATATCTGCTGAACTATTGCAGATAACTGAACCATATTTGGTAGTGATCGATGACATCGAGAGATTTATTTTATGCATACATTAACAAAAAAGTTTAAAAAATACATTAAGAAAAAAGTTATATTTATATTTTAGCTATTTATTCGATTTTTATTTCCTAAAAAACACCCTGTATTTCGAAAACGGAGCAATGTCGGACTAAAATAGGTCGCTTTTAATTGTACTGACCTTTCATACACACAGACTGTATAGTATAGTTTATCCATATTTCCGTGCTTTTCCATGTTTTTCCCGGTATGCTGTAATTGACCAGAGGCAAACAACCAAAACCTTAAACTACCTGGCAATACCAACAAAAAAATATGTGCCAAAAATTCCCACGTATGGGGGATGGCTATAGCTATATTTAAAAATTTGTAAAAAATGGTAAAAGAATAAGTTTCACAGTTGATAGAATTTGACACGTTTTTTATCAGTTGGCGTACATGGTTTTTCAAAGACCTTACAAACAAGATATCTCTCAATAGGGTTTTTGTTTAAAACAACAAACTTGTAAATTTTGACAAAAACTGAAAAAATTAGTTTTGACAGTCCATAGATTTTGACTGATTTGATTGTGTAGACAATTAACGGCTATATCAAAATATGTATTTAGTTGTCAAATACCTTTAAGATATCAATCGATAAGGATTTATAATTAAAAGTTGATCGCCCCTATGTCGCCCCCTAATGCAGGAGCAGCACAACCGCGTCTTCATAAAATAGATCTCTTGATGTTAACGATTACTGCCAAATATGGTTCAGTTATCTTCAATAGTTCAGAAGATGTTTGAGTGGAGTCAGAGTTTTGGGACACCCTGTATAGATATATATATATATATATATATATATATATATATATATATATATATATATATATATATATATATATATATCTTGTTTTCGCTCACTCTCGTGGCATCTCCTTCTTACTCTCTTGGCTAATTTTAGTGCCAGGAAGAGAAGCGAATCTGTCAGAATAGTGCCCGGCACAATTAGCCCTGGCACTATTGCAATAAGTCCCTAATACAAAAAACAAGGGATTTTAATCTTAGTAACCAGCTCAGGAAAGGAAAGACCTCGGGCAAGACTGCATTCCCGGCCGTTTTAACAAACAGTAAAAATAAAGAGCCCTCAAAAAGTTGGCGGCAAATTCAGTTGAAAAGGGTACACTAAAAGATTGGATTTTCAATAAACCAAAACATAGTAACAAGACTTACTTTATAATAATTTTTAATGGGTTCAAAAAAACGTCATATAGAAATAGCGGTATATGATACCGGTAACAGCGTTAGTATAAGTTTTTGTGTTTGCCTCTTTGAGTGGGTACATGAAAAAAAACCTTTTAAACTGATGTAACTCGTAAACGAAATGATCGATGGCTGTTTCGTTTTACCATTTATCAGGGAAAATACTACGAATTTACTTTTTTAGGTGAAATCATAAACATATTATACTCGTTTCTGGTGAAATAAAGCAAATATTTACCTGTAGATAAGCAGGTACTAAAACTAAAAGAAAAGTTTAGGCCTATTAAATATAGTATTGTTACGGGTTCACAACGACAATTAAAACTCGCAATTGTTGAAAACGATACGTCAATTTATTTCGACAAATTATGTACAAAAACACGCACTTAAACTTAGTAATAACTTGCTAATAATTCACTACTATAATCGGTCTATTAACTTCGTATTAATCTCACGACCACTACAGCACGTTATCTGCGACTGACTGCTGGTGTGCGACCCCGGCCCTATATATAGGATCGTCCATCTCTCTCGAACTTTCCGGCAGCCTTCGACGTCCGGAAAGTTCCCGCACTACCGCGACCGCAAGCCACAGACAACGCAACTAAAACCTAGACTAAGAATACAACCTTAAGATAAATCGACCTAATACTACACTAAACCTAAATAAATTCCAATTATAAAATTTAAATAACTTAAATTTGTAACACTATCCTCCTCTTCAGGTTTGATCGTCTCGATCAACATTTCCCAGGTAAGGTTTTAGTCTGTCTAGATGAACAACTTTCATCTTGGACTTCGGGCTTCTCTGGATTCGGTAGACTACATCATTAATTCTCTTAACAACTTTATAAGGCCCTTCCCATGGTGGTGTCAACTTAGGTGATCTTCCTTTCTTGCGTTGAGGATTGTATAGCCAGACTTGATCATTCTCTTTGAACCCTGAAGAGTTTGCTTTCAGGTCATATCTCGCTTTCATGCGGTCACTGGCTATTTCTATTCGCTCTCTAACCACTTCATGGATATCGTGCAGCTTTTGCCTTAAACGTTCGACATAGTCATTAACCTCTAAGTGTGCTTCTTCAGGTGAACCAAACATGATATCACATGGTAAACGCAGTTCTCTACCAAACAGGATACTAGATGGAGTAGCTCCTGTCGTATTGTGAATGGCAGTTCTATAGGCCATCAAAAACAATGGAATATATTGGTCCCAATCTGTTTGGTGCTCATCAACAACTTTGCAAAGATGTTCCTCTATTGTTTTATTAAATCTTTCAACCATGCCATCTGACTGCGGATGCAAAGCAGTAGTCCGTGTTTTATGTATTCCCAAAAAGGTCACAGAGATTCTGGAAGAGCTTTGATTCAAAGTTTCTTCCTTGATCTGAATGTAGTTCCAAAGGAATGCCAAATCGGCTGAAAACATCATTTACCAGAACTTTGCAACTGTAGCGGCCTCTTGGTTAGGCAAAGCAAAAACTTCTGGCCATTTGCTAAAATAATCCATGACAACAAGGATGTATTTGTTGCCCTTTTTAGTTTCTGGAAATGGTCCGGCCACATCAATAGCAATGCGTTCGAATGGCAGACCTACGTTATATTGTTTCATTTGACCTCTGGACCTTGTTTTGGGACCTTGGCTGGCTGCACAAGTCGAACATCGGCGGCACCAGTTTTTCACATCTTGAAAGTAATTGACCCAATAAAATCGGTTTCGAATTTTGTCCATGGTTTTATTTATGCCTAGGTGCGCGCCTGATTTTCCACCATGGCATTCGGCCATTATATTGTCTACCATGCTCCTAGGAACCACTACTTGATTAATCACAGTAAGGCCATCGGCACTTTCCCAGGCACGTTTAAGGATGTTTTCTTCTACTATCAGTGAATCCCATTGTGCCCACAGTGATTTGAATATCACCCCTTGGTTTGCGATATCTTGCCATGATGGTCGTGGCTTGTTCTCTTCTTTCAATCGCAAGATAGGTCCTACATCTTTGTCGTTAAGTTGTGTGGTTCTAATCGAAGCCGACATCCATTCTTCATCTGGTTCTAACTTTATCTGGCGCACGTAGGTAATTCCTTCTTTCTGGTCAATTTTCCTGCAATGTTTACAATCCTCGGGGCAAGGTCTTCTGGACAATGCATCTGCATTATTATGCACCCTTCCTGCTCGGTGCTTAATTTGATAATGGTATTGTTGTAGCTTTTCTATCCATCTCGCGACTTGCCCCTCAGGTTGTTTCATTTTCATGAGCCACTGTAACGCAGCATGATCCGTTCTAATCAGAAACTCTTGTCCGTAGAGATATTTGTGAAAGTGATCTACGGATTTAACTATGGCTAGGAGCTCCTTTCTAGTAACACAATAATTTCTCTCTGGTTTGGATAGCTTCTTGCTGAAAAATTCGATGACCCGTTCTTCTCCATCTTGTACTTGGGAGAGTACTGCTCCTATGCCATCGTTGCTCGCATCAGTATCTAATATGAATTTTCCTTTTGGAATGGGATATGCAAGAATCGGACTAGAACATAATGCTGCTTTTAGTCTTCTAAATGCTTGGTCACATTCGGTATTCCATTTGTAAGAAGCTTTATCTTCTGTAAGTCTATGTAACGGAGACGCTATTTTGGCGAATCCTTCTACAAATCGTCTGTAGTATGTACACAGACCCAAAAAGCTTCTCAATTCATGTTTGTCACGAGGTTGAGGCCATTCTTTTATTGCTTGTAGCTTCTTTTCGTCGGTATGGATGCCTTCTCGGGAAACGACGTGACCCAGGAACTCAACTTTTTCTTGGAACAGAAAACATTTCTTTGAGTTTAATTTAAGATTTGCGTTCCTGATTCTTGAGAATACTTCTCGTAAATTATCTAGATGTTCTTGAAATGATTTCCCCATTACTATGACATCATCCAAATAGACTAGGCAGGTTTTCCAAGTAAGGCCTCGTAGAACGACTTCCATTAGCCTTTCAAATGTAGCTGGGGCATTGCACAGGCCAAATGGCATCACATTAAACTGATCCACTTCCAGCAGAGAATGCAGTCTTCTCTTTATCTCTTTCAAAGATTCCTACTTGCCAATACCCACTTTTCAGGTCAAGAGTAGAAAACCAATATGATCCTGCCAACGTTGTTAATGTGTCGTCTATTCTTGGCAGTGGGTAACTATCTTTCTTGGTCACATCGTTAAGTTTCCTGTAGTCGACACAAAATCTAGTACTTCCATCCTTTTTAGTGACCAACACCACAGGAGATGACCAAGGACTTGATGACTCTTCAATAACACCGTCGCTGAGCATTTTATTAATGAGATTGTGAACTTCTTCTTGCTTGGCCATTGGTAGTCTTCTTGGGGGTTGTCTTATAGGTTGGGCATCGCCAGTGTTGATAGCATGTTGAATAAGGTTTGTGCGTCCCGAACTACTCCTAGTTTCGAAGATATTACTTTGTTCTTCTATAAACTCTCTCGCTTTACTATATTCTTCTGGAGTGAGATGTTGCCAAGTTGACTCAAATTGCTGAAGTACCTCCATTGGTAACTTGCTTGTATCCTCGGAAGTTGGCTCTTCACATCTTGTTACTTTCTGTACTGGTTCAAATAATGCTACCACCTCCCCCTTATTAATTTTGACACTATTTGGGAAAATATTGGCGACTCTAATCGGGATGTCTTTATCGGTTTTAACTAGTGATTTTGCAACGAGGTAGGTGTTGGGTGTGTTTTGTTGGCTTATGTGTCCGACGCAGCTTGATGTTTTACTTTCCAGCCTCCCAAAAATTATGGTCTCACTGTTACCGACTAGTCTTGTTGTGCATACTGCCACGACCTTTATTGGTTCTTTATTGAAGTGACTATTTGACAAAATGAACTCTTCATTCCCAAATCTTAGGGTATTAAGTTTATTATCAAACGCAAATCCATGTTTACTTATCAAGTCCATTCCCAAAATAAATTCGTCTTCTATTTCGGCAACCAATACAGTGTGGCGAATCTTCAATCTTCCCAGCTGTAGGTCTATATCTGTCTGCCCCAACACGTCGGCGGATTCTCCAGTCACAGTCTTAAGTGTTATTTTCTTTTCTATTGGTCGAATTTTATATCTCGTTGCAATTTTGAACTTAAGCAATGATATGGCAGCACCAGTGTCTACTGTTATATTAACTTTTCTTCCATTAATGAGTCCGTCGATGTTAAGACTGTCAGCAGTATGTTTTAGGCTCTTAATAGAGTAAATTTTGGGGGCTCTATTCCCATTAGCCAACACCCGCCCCTCTGCGTTGACTAGTTTTAGTTTTCCTGATCTCTTCTTCGGTACTCTTGTCCCGCTAGATGGCGAGCGAGACCTTATTTGGACGCGACAATCGCGTTGAATATGCCCTGTACGTCCGCATCTGAAACACTTTACATTTGGAGGGGATCGTCTGCTTTCTTTCAAAGAGTCAATCTTCTCTATCAGTGATTGAAACATTTGGTTTAGCGTTTTTGAGTTGACCTCATGTCCATTGCTCATTTCTTCTCCCTCCTGAATTGAAACAGCTCTTACTTTTGGCCTGGACATATTATTTGATGATTCAATTTCAAGGGCTCGAATCAACACTTCACTGCTGTTATGGAAGCGTTCTCAACGAAGTAACTTTGCTAAGTCCGTGTCTCGTAATCCGTTAATAAAGCGATCTACCGTGAAGGGATCTCTGTAATTTTCTGGCATTTCTGGGTAAGCTAAATACATCAGCCTCCTGATATCTGCTTCATACTCTTGCAATGATTCTCCTGGTCTTTGTTGACGAATATTTAATTCTGACCAATGTAAATTTCGCAAGTGTTCGTCTCCATACCTTCTTTCTAACGCTGCCACTGCCAAAGCATTATAATTCTGTTTTTGTTCGACTGGAATGGACCGTAAAAGTCCCAGAGCAGGTTCTCGTAGAGCTACTAACAAAGCTCTAGCTTTTTCTTCATCATCCCAACCATTTGCAGCAGCGGCAGCTTCAAACTGTTGTTTGTAAGTAGACCAGGAAGACGTACCATCAAAATTTGGAGGCTTAATGTTTTGGTTGGAATTTACAACACATCCTTGAGCTTTTATTTTGTTGTGTTCTTTCTGAAGCTGTATAAACTGTTTTGACATGTCCTGGAATTTTTCTTCTATGGTTTGAAAAACTGCTTCCCTTACATACTGTAGTTTGTTCTCCACTTTTTCTTCAACATGTTGTACCTTTTCTTCAACATTTTGTACCTTCTCTTTAACATTTTGTACCGTTTCTTCTACATTCTGCAAATTATTTTGTACCTTTTGTTCTACACTATGCATTCTTTGGGTTATTTCTTCCTTAAGATCTTCGGTTGCAGTCTTGAACTCTTCTCTCAGCTGTTCGGAGTTGCTCTTTATCTGATCGAAGTTTTCTTGCATGCTATCTAATGTCTGTCTCATGTCATTCTGGTTTTGTTCCATGGTCTGTTTCATATCGCCCTGATTTTGCTCAATGGTCTGTCTTATATCGTTCTGATTTTGAGCCATTTGAGCTGCTAGAGCCTGTATCATTTTAGTTAGATCTTCCATCTTTGCCGATCCTTGTCTAGTAAGCATCAACTTCCTGATAAATCACTTAAAACGTCTATTTTAGGGCTATAAAGCGAATGTCGAAGTCGGTTTTTCAATATCTCTTCCAATTCTTAAATAGAACCTAATGGAATGTTCTGGAATATACTGGTAAATGCTACTCTTTCTGCTACTAGGCAAATGTAGAAGTCACTTTTTGATTATCTCTTTTGGTTCTCGAATAGACCGTCGTAGAATGTTATGGAATATTCTAGAAATAATTTCTAATTCTTACTTTTAAAATAACTAAGCTACTGTCGAAGTCGGTATTTGTATATCTCTTCTAGTTTTTGAATAGAACGTCGTAGAATGTTATGGAATCTTCTAGAAATTCTTCCTAATTCTTACTTTTGAAATAACTAAACTAATGTCGAAATCGGTATTTGTATATCTCTTCTAGTTTTTGAATAGAACGTCATAGAATGTTATGGAATCTTCTAGAAATTCTTTTTAGTTCTTACTTTTGAAATTACTAAGCTAATGTCGAAGTTTCTTTTTGGATATTTCTTCTGGTTTTCGAATAGAGCGTCGTAGAAAGTGATGGAATGTTCTAGAAATTCTTTCTGATTCTTACTTTTAAAATTACTAATCTAATGTCGAAGTCGGTATTTGTAGATCTCTTCTAGTTTTTGAATAGAACGTCGTAGAATGTTATAGAATATTCTAGAAAATCTCTCTAATTATCAATTTTTGGACTGTAAAGTTAATGTCGAAGTCGGTTCTTAAATATCTCTTTTAGTTTTTGAATAAAACAATATCGAACTTCTTCGAATATTCTGGAAAAATCACTTACTGTTTTTCTGTCCAATTGTCCTATCCGGTGGTACTATGTAAGGGTAGTCTTTGCACTATTTATTTCTTTTAGTTCCACTTCTGACACCAATTGTTACGGGTTCACAACGACAATTAAAACTCGCAATTGTTGAAAACGATACGTCAATTTATTTCGACAAATTATGTACAAAAACACGCACTTAAACTTAGTAATAACTTGCTAATAATTCACTACTATAATCGGTCTATTAACTTCGTGTTAATCTCACGACCAACACAGCACGTTATCTGCGACTGACTGCTGGTGCGCGACCCCGGCCCTATATATAGGATCGTCCATCTCTCTCGAACTTTCCGGCAGCCTTCGACGTCCGGAAAGTTCCCGCACTTCCGCGACCGCAAGCCACAGACAACGCAACTAAAACCTAGACTAAGAATACAACCTTAAGATAAATCGACCTAATACTACACTAAACCTAAATAAATTCCAATTATAAAATTTAAATAACTTAAATTTGTAACAGTATGTATTCCAGATACATTTACCTACTTATTTTATGGAGATTTATGTAAGCAAAAACTTGTCTTTATTATTATATATTTATTTATTGCTCGACATTACAAAAACCCCTGTAAATATTTTTAACTCCTGTAGAGCATCTGTAGCATTTTAACCAAAATTGTATTTCTTACACAGTTTTCGAAATCGAACTTTATCTGGGACACCCTGTATATTATTTCAGTGTTAAAAATTCATGGATAACGAAGTTAGAAATAGTGATGGATAACGAAGTTAGAAATAGTGCCAATTGAAATGGAGATGAAAAGTGACAATCAGGGATAAAAAGATCGGGCCTAAAAAGAAGTACGAAAAGTAGCGTATAAACCATTTTTTTTCTTGGCGAATTGTAGAGGGTGACACCAGTTTTAAATAAAAGTTTCACTTCAGAAATACTACCGCAAGAACAAAGGAAAATATACCAATATCAACATTTTTATCAGAAAATTTCAAAAAATTAATTTGGAAAAGTATAAAATTTTAATTATGCAACAGTTAAAATATCGAAATGCGGATTCGACTAGTTATAAAATAAAATAAAAATAAACCGTATTCAAAATTTTTAAAAATATGTTTTGTCGTCAAAATTGAATAATTTTGTCTACAAATCAAAAAAAGAACCAAGTCTCTAGCTCAAACCATTAAGAAGTTGTCAAAATCACGTGACCACCTGTCAATTTAACAGAAAAGTATCAAATATGTTTTTTGTAAGATTTTTGACGCTAAATTTAAATATGTAACTGCGGGTTCGCTTATCTGTGCATAAATTATCTTTTCCCTTAATGGACCCATGCCATTGTCGTAATTCTATGGAACGAAAACATCGAGTTATGTATGCCGCATATTTTTTGTTTTTTTCAGGAAAAGTATTAACTTTACCACAAAAAGTGTACTATCCTTTTTTAAAGATAATTAAATTGTTTTTTAGCTGAGGTACATTTTAACCCCGTAGGGGTTAGTTTTACATAAAAAAATTACTCTCAAAAATAAAATTGTAAATTACGCTTCGGCCATGTTTAAGCCGCCATATCTACCTCAGTATCAGTTTCTGTTTGAAACTAATAGCCGTTTCTTATTTATCTTGACATCCTTTTTCGTTCTGTATAGTTTTTTAGTAACTTTCATGACTTTGGTGAAAATATGAAAATTTTGTACCTGGGGGTAGGTAGGCCCATTTAGTGGTTTTTTGAGTGTAACTCGAGAACCGCTTAATCTACAGCAAATATTAGACCCACCATACATACATACACCTTAATAATCTGCATATTTTTTCTATTTTATGTTTTTTTTGTAAAACCAGTAGTTTTCTTGAAAAAATCAAAAAACCAAAAAAAAAACTGCGTATTTGAGGAACTTACAGAGTTTATAGTATAGAGACAAATAAAAAACAAAGTATTGATAGTGATTTGGAGAGGCCATTATAGTAGAAGCTAATCACAATTTGTTTGGGTAAAATCGATGTCATCATAAAAAAGTTACGTACATTTGATTCAAACTCCTTTTCGCCATCTTTAAACAAAGATTCAAGCCCAAAATCCTACTGGGCTCTTAGACTACTAGAATATCAATTCTATATCTATATATATTAGGAAAAACAATAATAACGTTTAAATAAATATTATTATACAATAATTATTAGAAAATCAAATTTTTTTGAATACGTTTTAAATGGGCCTCTCAATACCTCTGGAATAAACTTCAAAGTAAAAAAAAACCCAAACTTTAAAAACTGGTATCTTAAAAATTGGATGAGAAAAATAAGCCTGTTCTTTTTTATCGCTTGAAACAGATGCAAGAGAATATTTCGACTAATTTTTAGTTTTTCAGGTTTTAAATAGCTTTAGAGAAAAACGCGAAAAAATCAAATAATTTTTGACTTGACCCCGTACAAAAACTGTCGGTTCGGTTGGGAAATCGACTTCTAAGAACAAAATTTAATCTAAACTTCGTGCTAACAAATATATTATTTTTTTCTTTGGCGAAACTACCCATGTAACGCGATTTTTTAAACTTTGGGAGCTAATATCTCAAAAACTAGACATAGAAACTTAATTTTAAAATAATTTATAGTATCTTATTCTATAACATACTAAAATTTTATTAATTTTGGGGCAGGTTAATGATCTTGTGTATTTCGTGGGGGTTACTTTTTGGAATTCGGATTATACATTTTTATTGACAACCGACGCCGACGGTATTCACGGGCTCGAGCGTTTGATGTGACACTCTGAAGCGCTCCGCAGCTCTTCATCTTTTTTTGAGTGGGTTGCATTGAAGAACATGCAACCCAATCAAAAGGCGTCAAATGAAACGCTCGAGTCTGTGAACACCCTCGATCGGTGCTTCTGCTAATAACCTTATTCATATTTATACTTATACTTTTTTACTTGATTTTTCAAGGTACTTAAAGCGGGTACAAATAAACCAACAGATACCATTGAAAATGGTTCTGAGGAAGCTGGTACCAGCAATGGTCATCCCGAAAAATCTGCAGATGAGCCGATCAGTAAGAAGCAGAAAATTTTGGACAAAATTACATATGATGATTTGGAGAACAGAGATGGTGATAAAAGCAATGATGTTCATCTGAATTTATCGAAGGTGAGAGATATTTTAATATAAGTCAATTTAATGATCATTTTATACTTTTGTTTTTATTAGGCATTTTGTTTCCCTAGTAATGAATGAATTTTGTTTTGTGGTTTTTGGGAAGTTGAAGAAAAACAACTATTGATTTCATAGCGACGTTTCATGTTTAAAACTAACACTTTATCAATCCTCAAATCACAGTTGAGTCTTCTGCAGCAAAGTATTGGTTTATTGACAACAGCATATTACACATTTATGTATAGAAGTTAAAATATTTATTTTTGAAATAATTTTTGTCTTTTATATCATAAATTAAAGCTGGCTTTAATTACGTAACACTCAAGGCGGATGGGGATGTAATGCGTTACACTGATTGTTTTTTAATGTGTTCAAAACGTTCAGGACGTTCCGTTTGCTGTAACTGTGCGAAACTAGGAGATTGATTCTGATTGAATCGAAAGTCCTAGAATAAAAAATAAATAAAAAGTAAACACTATATTTTAACAGTTTTTGCAAATGCAATCTTGTTGCGCTACGTCTTTATACCCAACCTTTTACAAATTAATTGATTGAACTTAGGTAAAGCTATTTTTGATATCTTGTATAGTTTCAGGAATAATCGACTGTTCCATACTTACATGGGCATACGCAGCGAGGGGAAATTTAATAATTTCCTAATTTCCAAACAAAACAATCAATTAATCAAGTTAGAAGTTTATTTTTTTATATTCGTTTTTTTTCGTGAATTAGTTTTACGAAGTATGGTCCAATTATTTCTCTGCTTTGTGACCTTCATGTGTCTTTAAAAACTCAGAAAACGGCAATTCTGCAACTAGAAAGGTGATATTTCAGGTTTACAGTGCTTCAACAAGGCCGGTGTTTATTATTTCCCTATGCCTGGTAGCAAAGTATTCTGCGATTTTGGAACCGCCAATATCTTGCAATCTAACACCAGTATTTACTAAAGGGTCTACAGTGCTAAGTGCTACAATCCTAGGTTTAAAAGTCTACATTTTGGTTGAAGATTTAACTTATTTTTCCCGTCAATGTAATAGTTTTTAATATTTATATAAATTGTTCATAAATACCTTGCGATATGTGTCATCTTTTTTCGTTGTCAGAAAGGCATTATTTCCAAACAAAGGTTACAAATAAATAAAAATAATAAAATAATTTGGTTTAAAAATGGTAGCCATATTTAAACCTCCAAATGTCACTAGGAAATGTCGAATAAAAACGGTGTAAGTCAGTGTCAGCTGTCCGCTATATGTTACATGTTAATTTTTTAGACAAGTTAGCGACGATGAAACCGATGGTCGATTGTTTTGGTGACTGTGTAATTGAAAAGGGATTCTAATATATCTTGTGCTTTTTACAGTATTTAAATATTGATACGTATTTAATACGGTAATGCATCTACAGATATAGTTTTAAATGATTTATGTATTATTTAGCTTTGAATATTTTTGTATGTAAGTTTTTTTGTCAATCATGGATAATTTTTTTTTTTCGAACTTTAAACCACCCCTCAGGGGTGGTACTACAATTTGACACTATTTTTAACGGGAATCTCACGACTGCACGAACTAAATTTCCAAAAAATGACATTTCGTTTTATGTGGTTTTTCTTTATTTCTAAAGTTAATTTGAATTTATATGAGATAAAACTCACTGAGAAATGCTTACTATCATATTGCACATTAGGGTGAACCAAATCTTTGCAGTTATTTGACCTGTGAGTATTAAAAATACTCTGCCAATATATGGGCCCCTTAGCTCACACTAGGTACTATAGTTATAGTGTACGTGTGAGCTAATATAATTAAAAACTGAAATATATTTTATTCAACTCCAGACTAAATTACATTTTGTTTGATACCAAACAAGCCATGTTTTAAATTAAACTCAAATTTTTTAAATCTACCCATACTCTTAAAAAAAAACAAAAACTAAAATGTGATTTGTTTAACTCCGGACTCAATTACCTTTCGTTTACTATCACACATGCCATATTTTCACGTAAACTCTAATTTTTGAAATTTACCTCCACCCTTTTTTTTAAACTAAAATGCATTTTGTGTAACTCCAAACTCAATTACCTTTTGTTTGATATCACTACTACTACTATGTCGGTTTAGAACGTTTTTCTACGTTGTCCGACGCCTATTCTCCACCTCCTTCGATCCTGACAATCATCTTCTGTCAGATTCTTTTGACTCATTGATCTTTGGATTGACTGTTGCCATTCTAGTTTAGTACGTCCTCTTTTTCTGCGCCCTACTGGTTGCCACTCTAGGACCTGTTTTGGTAATCTTTCGTCGTTCATCCGTTGTACATGGCCGTACCATATTAATTGCCTTTTAGTGATGTCATCCGTTATGCTTCCCTCGATTCCCATTCTTTCTTTTATGATCTCATTTCTTATGTGATCTCATCTAGATATTCTCATTGATCTTCTTATTGCATCCATTTCGACACTTTCCATTTTTGTTTTGTATTTTTCTGTTACGCGACAAGTCTCTATTCCATACAATAGCGTGCTTTTTACCATTGTTTCATATATGTTAAATTTTACATTCTTTCTTATCTCTCTGCTCCATAAAATACTGTTAAGACATCCAATAACCTTTTTTGCTTTTACTATTCTTTTTTCCAATTCTTTACAGTCTGTTCATGTCTTATCAAATGTGACACCCAAGTATACATACTCATTGCATGGAGATATTGTTTGTCCATTGTCTAGTTCTAACTCACTGGATTCGTTTCCAATACATAAGTACTGTGTCTTGTCCACGTTCACTGTTAGTCCCCACTTTTGGTATTCTTCCGTTAACTTTCTCATCATATACTCCATGTCTTCTTTATCATTAGCTACAATTACTCGGTCGTCAGCCAACTGTAGTGTGTATATAGTAAATCGGTCGTTAAGTTGTATTCCCATGGCGTGCACTTTACGTTTCCAGTTTTTTAGAGCCACTGCGATATATATTTTAAAAAGAGTTGGAGAGATACAACATCCCTGTCTTAAGCCTTTTGTTATCAGGAATTCTTTTGAAAGTCGATTTCCAATTTTAATTTTCGATTTTGACCCTTTGTATAGTTCTTTTATCGCTTTTATGTATGTATGATTGATATTAGTTTGTTCCAACACCGTCCATAATTTTTCTACTGGAACGGTATCATATGCTTTTTGTAGGTCCACAAAGGTAACATGAGTCTCTATATTTCTGGCGCTTCTTTTCTCAATTACTTGTTTAAGACAAAAAACATTATCACTACAAGATCTGCCTGCACGAAACCCACTTTGCTCTTCTTCTTCTTGTTCATGAAAATCATTCTCTATTAGATCTCTAAGAATCCTACCGTACAATCTACTTAGAGTGCTGGTGACTGAAATTCCTCTGTAATTGTTACAATCCAGCTTGTTTCCTTTTTTATGTATTGAGGATATGAATGCAATTTTCCAATCATTAGGTACTGGATGTCCGTTTATGCATTGATTGATAATATATGTGAGATTTTCGAGTAGTGATCTTTGATATTGACACGCCATATTTTCACGTAAACTCCAATATTTTT
This sequence comes from Aspidapion aeneum, assembly GCA_963576565.1. Lineage (NCBI taxonomy): Eukaryota > Metazoa > Arthropoda > Insecta > Coleoptera > Brentidae > Aspidapion > Aspidapion aeneum. The sequence continues at coordinate 110,278,643 of OY755039.1, forward strand.
AATCTACCACCTACCCTTGTATTTGGCTTGTGTTCGGTGGATTTTGTTCATTTTTAAATGGGACCATCTCGGCCCAGGACCCAGCCTAGGTAACACATTTTATTGAAATCGGGCAAGCGGTTTTTGAGTTATTCGCGTTGATCGTTACAGACAGACAGACAGACAGACAGACAGACAGACGGCGCGACAAAAAAGTTTCTAAATCATCTGAAACGCAAAGATATATCAACATTTTTGAAATCGGAGCAACTTTTTTTTTCTCGAAAAAATTAGGATCACCATAGCTCACACTACTATAGCATAGTATATGTGTGAGCTAAAATACACTTAAACCGGTCGGTATCAAGTCTATAGACTTGATACTAAAACCCGGTCTACAATGCTAAGTCTTAAGGTCTTAGTAAATACTGGTGTAAAAGTTTATATCTATCACAATGTGGAAATCACATTAAAAGAGTATTGGGTCTAATTAAACATCATCGCGAATCTGCAGAATTCATGAACACTATCTTAGCTGAAGCCAGCACACATGCCAAAAACCTTGGAATATAGTTACAGGCCAAGGATAGTTGGGCGACAACCAAATCTTATGAGATTTCCCGCAAATAACCCACCAGAGCACTGGAAAAAAATCTTTATTAATACCTTATTTGACGCCTCTGATAATGTCTTTAAAGCAACGCTTTTCGAATGAAAACCTATCCATTTTCGAACTATTGGCGGTCCATCCGCTTGTTTGCCCGCAGTTAGAAAAACGATAACTGCAATGGACTGTATATATTTTAATTAATGAAAGCGCGAACAAACATAAATATATTGATATGAAATCACGAAATAATTCAGGTCCATAGGTTAATTGTTGGTACCACACAACGGAATTCAGAAACAAAGCACTCACCAGTTTGCAGCCAATTTCTCCACGTTCCAAGGGGCCCCTGTCTTGATCTAATGATGGCACCACGTAGCTGAAGGGCTGAAGTTTCTAGTTCTATGCTTCAGTACACCAAAATCGAGCACTTTTAAGTGTAGAAATTTGAAATAGTTGGAGAAAGAAATTAACACGCCATTTTCTCGAGGCGGTAGAAAAAGGATCTCACTGATTCTTGGTGCGCATGTCCAAATGCGCGAAAAATGTACTCTGTCCGTCATCCAATTGTGTGGTTTTAAAATTTACAAACAACCGCGAAATTTAACGGGAGCTAACATAACTGCCCTCCAAAACACACAATTTTAGAATATTAGCCGGACAGATACAGATATAAGAAAAATGATCGACCGATAATTTAATGAATGAAAAACAGATAAGTAGCGTAAGTTTATTTAGAGATAACGAAAACCCGAAAAGTCTAAACAAACAAACAAAATTAAAAAAATAATAATAAAGAATTACCTATTGTAATAATTGACTTCAATAGGTAGAAAAATTAAAATTACTTTTAATTCGGCAAGAGGCACAGTTTTACAACTGGCCGCTTGTAAACACCGGTAGCCGTTTGTACCGTCGCGACACGCACTTGACCGTCTCCGCCGGGATGCAATTCGAGAACCCGACCGACTGGCCATTTCAAAGGTGATTGGATGTGATCACTCGTTATGATAACCAAATCATTTAATTTGATATTTGGGGACGAATCAGCCCACTTGTGTCGCTGTTGTAGCGTATGCAAATACTCTACAGAATACCGTTTCCAAAAATCATTATGTAGTTTTTGGATTAGTTGCCATCTCGAGAGCCGATTTAGGGGAACCTCGGACAAATCTGACTCCGGAATTTCTGAATTAAGGGGTTCAAGGGTCAAAAAATGCCCAGGGGTAAGAGGTTGAAGATCGGGTGGGTCTGAAGAGGCAGGAGATAAAGGGTGGACATTTCCATGATAGACAACTTCTGGTCGCCGACAACTCGAACAAAGTGAGTTTTAAAACTTTTGACGCCAGCTTCTGCCAGGCCATTGAAATGTGGACTGAGAGGGGGTCCCAGATGCCAACGAATAGAAAGTCTGGTGGACGCACTTCTTGCGTAATCAAGTAATTGGTTACGAAACCCTATAAAATTACTGCCCTGATCTGACCAGCATTTCGTCGCTTCCACGTCTGGAAATGAATCGATGGAATGCACCTACGAACCCTTCGGTGGACAGTTCCATGGTTAATTCCAAATGCACGCAATGTGTGGCCGTACAGACAAACCCACAGACATACGATTTGAAAGCTTTACAATCACGGTAACGATGAGGAATCAAAAAGAAAGGTCCACAAAAGTCGATAGCTACACTCGAAAAAGGTTTAAGTTGATTGATTCGATGAGCGGGAAGAGAACTCATTATGGGCGGTCTATAGGGTTTAGGGTTGATTCTAAAACATTGCAAACACTTGGATATGGTTCTTTGAATTGCCCGTCTGGCAGATAATATCCAAAATTGCTGTAAAAGCAGATTATGTAATGTTTTAAACCCAGGATGAAGGTATTGTCGATGAGTGGACTCGATAAGAAGAGTAGTTTAAAGATGGTTACTCGAAAATAAGACGGGGTGTTTTGCAGAATAAGACAAAAGGTCAGATTTTTGTAATCTGCCACCTACTCTAATGATATTATTTTCATCCAGAAAAGGTGAAAGTTTTCGAAAAGGTTTCGGTATTGGTTGATCCTTAGATAACGCGGAAAAAAGCTCAGAAAAACAAGAACCTTGAACGCGTTTGATAAGACGGTATAACGCACTTTGCATCTCACCGGTGGTAGGAAAAACAATATTCTCAAAAATAACTTTTTGGTCCGGCGGCTTAGTGGGTTTTTGATAGGAATGGTTTTGAAAAAGGTTAACTATTCGAAGGACATAACAAATGATACGTTGAATTTTTGATATAGATGAATATTTGATGAGAAGCTGATCTAAGAAGTTAACGTCAATTATCGCATTGCAACAGACCTTTGGCTTTTCCTCCAGATTAATATCTCCGAAATCAATTGCCATTTTTGATTTATGAAATTCGGGAGACCACAAAAACGACGGTGCGTTCCACCACATGTCATGTGAAATGAGCTGTGAGGGGGTGGCCCCTCGTGACGCAATATCGGCTGCATTTAAAGCAGAAGGAATGTAGCGCCATGAGTTTGAGGGAATGATTTCTTGGATTCTACTGACTCGATTTCCAACAAAGGTTTGCCAGCGATTAGGAGGGGATGAAAACCAGTGCAATACGACTTGCGAATCGCAGAAAGTAACGATATTTGTAAAAGTTATTTTTCCTTCATAGCTAGATAAAACGAAATCAATTAATTCGCTTAAAAGAAATGCGCCTAGGAGTTCTAGCCTAGCCAAAGTTTGTGACTTTATAGCGCGACCCTAGATTTTGCAGATATGAGAGAAACAGAGATATTGTTTTCCTCTTCTACACGAAAATATACGACGCCTGCGTAGCCTCGAATTGAAGCGTCACAGAAGCCGATGATTTGACAGGTATTGGTTTTAGACAGTTTGATTTGTCGGGGTAATTGAAAATTGGAAAGAAGCGGGAATTCAGAACGAAGTTTGTTCCAAGAGTCGATGATAGAAGAATCTGGTTCTTCGTCCCAGCCTATTTTCGATATCCACAACTGTTGCAAAATAAATTTTGCTTGTAGCAACAAGGGACAAAGAAAACCTAAGGGATCGAAGATTGTTCCTATGATAGATAAAATAAAACGTTTGGTTGATGATTTGTCCTTCATTCGGCATTGATAAGAAAAAATGTCGTTTTTTGGATGCCATTGAAGTCCTAAAACTTTGATAAAGTGGGGTTCCTCCTTGTCAAAAGAGAGAGGCATTTGACGATCGGATTCTGGCAATGTTGCCAATAACTCAGGGCAATTGCTTGCCCATTTTTTAAGTTCAAATCCTCCCGACTTCAACAAATCATTGAGTTCCGTTTGAAGGGAAAGAGCTTCAGAAAGCGAAGGGCTAGTTCCCAAGATATCGTCGATATAGATTGACGTTTTTAGAACAGTACTAGCCATAGGAAAACGTTCCTTTTCTCTCTCTGCCAGCTCATTTAATGTACGCATGGCTAGAAAAGGTGAGCATGTCATGCCAAAAGTGACAGTAGAAAGTTCCCATACTGAAAGTGGGTCCTGTGGAGAAAACCTCCACAATATCCTTTGATAAGGACGGTGATAAGGATTGATAAGGACTTGACGGAACATCTGTTTGATATCAGCAATGTAGGCAATAGGATTAAGACGAAACGTAAGGAGTAAAGAAGCAATATCCTTTTGAAGTTTCGGTCCAGATAACAACGTGTCATTGAGACTAATATTCTTTGGGGTGACTGCCGAACAATCCCAGACTACCCTTAATTTTGTACTTAAGCTTTCCGGCTTTAGTACGCAATGATGTGCTAAAAAACATGATACGTCGACTTTTGGTTGACTAGATAAAACTAAACTCATATGATTAGAATCGATATAGTCTTGCATGAAACTTGAATAGGCAGTGTACAGATCAGGATTTTTGATTAATCTATTTTCTAGAAGTAAAAATCTACGATAAGCTTGCGGATAAGTATTTCCTAGGTCAGGGTTTATTTTATCTTTAAACGGAAGATCTACCATGAATCTACCACTCGGTTGTCGTACGACACTCGCAGGAAAAATTGATTCCGCTTGTTTTTCTTCCTTTGATAAGATTTGTTTTTGAGGCAAATGTTCGATTTCCCAAAACCTAGGGATAATGACCTCTAAAGGAGGTGAATGATTCGATAAAAAACAACTGGTTCGTTCCGTAAGACTACCTACTTCGTCCACTTTTCCCATGACGACCCAGCCAAAGATGGTTTCAAGGGCTGAAGGTTGCCCTATTTGTCCAAGAACCCTGCCCTCCTTGAATATCTACGCGAATAGCTCGCAACCAATAACTAGGCCCATAGGTCTAGATTTGAAATAAGATGGGTCGGCAAGTTTAAGGTTTTCCAAGTGTTTCCACTGATTATCGTTCAAAGTGAATGTAGGCATATTGGAACATAATTGTGGAACGACAATTGCTTCGAAATTAAGTAAAGGAGTGACCTGTCCTTGTGGCTTAATGTGACATTGAACGAGCCCTTTGGAAGTAAGAGAAGACATTTGATTTAATCCGAATATTTCAGTGATGTAACTTCGCCTAGGAAGATTAAGACGCTGAATACACTTTTCACTGATGAATCCTGTCTGTGATCCAGAATCAAGCAGTGCCCTTACAGTTTGAAAATTTCCGCAACCGTCCATAACATCTATTATGGCGGTACATAAAAGAAAGGTACCTGAAGGTCCTGAGGTATTTAATGACACATGAAGATTATTGACAGGTGGTGTGTGAATGACAGGACTAGTATCTTGACTTCCAGACTCTTGATTAGTTTCCAAGATATGAGTTAAATTGTGGTGCCTTTTACTATTGCAAGTCCTGCATGAATATTTTGATTTGCGCGTATCTACCCCATGCGAGGGATGAAAACACGCTAGACATAATTTTTTCTGCTTGACGAAAGATAGGCGATCGATAGGTGAGAGGTCAAGAAATGTTTGACATTTCGAAAGCACGTGATCTTGATTACACCGGAGACATTTTATTCCCGTACTTGAATTAGTTGAGGTGCCGGCCAGTCCTATAAAAGGCGAATTGGATGATTTATAGGTAGGCTTTTGCCCAAACTGATTTTGCATAGAATTTGAATTTTGATAGGTAGGCTTTTGCCCAAACTGATTTTGCATAGAATTTGATTTTTGATAGGTAGGCACCTTTTTGGGTGCTTTTGATTGAGGAAGTGATTCCAAAACTTTACATCTTTTTTCTAGAAATTGAAAAAGTGACTGAAAAGTGGGAATTTCGGTATTAGTATTGGCGTGACTCATTTCGAAATTTGAACGCGTCGGAATATCCAATTTTTCTAACAAAATGAAAAAAATAATAAAGTCCCAACTGTCAACGTCAAAGCTAAGTGATTTTAAAATTTCTAGGGATTCTGAAAAGGTGTCAATTAAATTACGCAATTCTTTAGCTGACTCGTTTTTTAAGATAGAGTTCATAATTGTGCTTAAAGCATCATTTGCGAGGTCTCGCTTGTTTTGATATCTATTGACTAATTTGTTGTAAGCAATTTTATAATTTTGATCAGATAAGCTAATCCCTGATATCAATTTTAAAGGCTCATCCTCGAGATATGAAAATAAATATTGAAGTTTTCGCACGTTACTTAGACTTTGATTTTGATCTATAATGTTATTAAAAAGATCGAAAAAGCTTGGCCATAATTTTTTATCACCTCGAAATATGGGAATACCTAACTCTTTGAGTTTTGGAGTTTCGTTTTGTCGAACATATGATCGCGAAAAGGATGGGGCCTCAACCGGAAATATTTTAGAGTAAACCCCCTTACACGCATAAAAATATTTACGAGCTTCTGAAAGGATCGCATCTTGCGTTTTAAACTCCTCGTCGTCCGAGTCGTCTATGAACATAATGATATCATTATTTGCCAACATGCATTTATCAAATGTTTCATCCAAGTCGGAATACCTCACTTGAAACTCGTTTCTCGCTTTTTCGTCCGTTGCCGCGGTCTGTGAAAACACATAACACTCGGTGATCGCAGATAAAAAACCCTTGCGTTTTTGCACGGCTTTTTTGATAGACATGATTTTACCTTTGAAATGACGAAATTGTCGGTAAATATACAATTAACGCTAAATTAATGCTTCTGAAATAGAAAAATGACGAATTGTCGAAAATATGCACTAGTTTATCGCAATTGATGAAAATTGTTTTAAATATCGAAATGATATGGAACACACCTAATCATAAAACTCGTGCTTGTTTGTTTTGATTGCTTCTCGATTTGTTTACTGAATGACCACGCGGTAGACCCTGCGTTACCATAGCAGCGGACCGAAAACAGGTGAATTGCGCCGGACAACCGAAGGTCGAGCGAAATTCTCTCTCGGTTCAATACGATTGGCAACATTCAAGGCCGTATGATCTCGGCGTGAAAATGGCCGACTTATTAATACCGTCGTATGGAGTAAATTTAAATAATTCGGTTCGGTTCATTCAAGGAGCACTTATGTTTGCTCGCAGTTAGAAAAACGATAACTGCAATGGACTGTATATATTTTAATTAATGAAAGCGCGAACAAACATAAATATATTGATATGAAATCACGAAATAATTAAGGTCCATATGTTAATTGTTGGTACCACACAACGGAATTCAGAAACAAAGCACTCACCAGTTTGCAGCCAATTTCTCCACGTTCCAAGGGGCCCCTGTCTTGATCTAATGATGGCACCACGTAGCTGAAGGGCTGAAGTTTCTAGTTCTATGGTTCAGTACACCAAAATCGAGCACTTTCAAGTGTAGAGATTTGAAATAGTTGGAGAAAGAAATTAACACGCGGTAGAAAAAGGATCTCACTGATTCTTGGTGCGCATGTCCAAATGCGCGAAAAATGTACTCTGTCCGTCATCCAATTGTGTGGTTTTAAAATTTACAAACAACCGCGAAATTTAGCGGGAGCTAACATCCGCTTGTTATGCTGGACTGCATTCAGTAAATTTAAGATGCGCAATAAACAATTTTCAGAATTGTATCATTTAGGCGGCCTTGACGATTAGGCTAAATTATAGTACAACTTGTAAAGAGACAATAAAAATTGTAAAGAGGAGTTAAAAAGTTTGGAAGGAGCACAAGTTGCAAAGCAAGCGGATTTTTTTTTCCAGCAACAAAAAATGCTTTACATATTTTGCCAGCATTGCCATGATTGATTAAGCGGATGCATGCTGAGTGTACACCGGAAATTAGTATCATAAAAAAAAAACAAGTAGAAGAAGAGGTTTTAAGCAGATTTGCTGAAGATCCTAGACGTTTCGTTTTACTGTAATAGGTTAAGATTTCGAAAACTGATGTTTGTTCGTTTTAATTTTTCAATAAATACCAATTTTATTTTTATTGCATTTGCCCTTTCTTAAGTTTTGTGCTGCGTAAGCTCATGCATACTTACTAGATACCCTGTTTGTAATGTTTTGGACCTGTAGGTGGAAAGGTACCTCCATGGCCCAATGCCAGACAGTGTGGTTGACCATCTCAATCCAAATGAAGCATCTTCTATATTTAGAGGCGTTCTACAAGAGACAAGGCAGTGGCAAGCAAGGTAAAAGAGTTAAATAGTATTATGTAACGCAAGTTGATACTCATGTAATTCCCATATTTAAAAACGGCCAACAAAACGATGTTAAAAACTACCGTCCAATAAGTAAACTCTGTACATTTGCAAAACTGTTTAAGACTTTTGTTTATTAACACATATCATTTCTCTTTAAAAGACAATTTATAAATGAACAACATGGGTTTACTAAAAACCGATCTATTGATACTAACCTAATTGTGGCAATCTCCTCTCATGGGTAAAATCGTACTCAACAGACCGGAAACAATATGTGGATTTGCACGACTGTTCTTCCAGTTTGATATCTATCTCATCTGCTGTTTCCCAAGGTTCCCACTTTGGGCCGATTTTCTTTAACATTTATATTAATAAAATCAAAAAGCTGTTTTAATAATTTAGAAATGCTTCAATTCGCGGATGATTTCAAGGGCTATTTTGCTATAAAAAAATTTGTTGACTGTCCAGTCTGATCTTGACAAGGTTGTCTCATACTGCCAGAAAGAGAGTTTATTCCTCAATGTCGATAAGTGTCAAACTATAACTTTCACAAGAAATACTAAACCCGTTATTTTTTCCTATAAACTTATGAACGTACGTTAAGACGAGTGGACTCAATTCGAGACTTGGAAATAACTCTCGACTCAAAAATGTTATTTAAAAATAATACTGCAAAGTTTGGGATATATTATAAGACAATCAAAATAATTTAGATCAGACAGGGCTTTGTCAACTTTATATAACTCTTTCATACTAATTAAATTAAGCTTTGGCTCTTCTGTCTGGAATCAACAGTACCAAGTTTACATAGACCGACTGAAAAATGTTCAAAACAAATACCTTAAATACCTTTCCTTTAAAAAAGGTGAATATATAATGATTATGAAACATTTCGCAGTCAAAATAATATATTATCACTCCAAAACAGAAGAGCGATTACCGATTTAGTTTCTTTATAAACTAATACATTGTTTATTTGAGTACCCCGAACTGCTTTCTTTAATTATTTTTTATGTACCCATAAGACAACTTCGTCACCACCAAACGTTTCTCACTCCATTTAGAAATACGAATTCAGGTCAAAACTCTGCCCTTGTTAGAATGACAAGACTATGTTGAAAAGTGTCAGGATGTTGATATCTTTAGTGTCCGTTTAAAAATATAATTAAATTAATTCTTAAATCATAAAACTCAAATGCAGCATGGGAATGCAGCGCGCAGCTATCTACTTGTGTTTATATTGTAAACATAACAGGCTTTTTTAATTTATAAGGAATTTAGATTAGTAGTGAATACTTTTTTTTGAATTTGTTATCTGTTAGTATTCCAAATAAACAAATACATTTTTGGTGTGCGTTTGTTTGGGCGCATGTAGCACTGAAACCACTATAAACCAGTAATTTATATATTTGACGTTTCAAAAGGCCCGAAAGTTAAACTTGGCACGATCTTAGGGTTGAGGGTCCCTAATATTGCAGTAAGTTTGCGACCTCGAGTGATTTTCGCTCGCGTTGCCATCTTGCAAAAATTGCGCCCAAATTCAGGTTTTTTAGAATATCTTGGTTTCTGTGGGTTGCAATAAAAAGTTTTAAACATAAATTATATCCAATTTTCCTACAAAAATATATATATTTTTTCAATTTAGGATATCAATTATTTTCCCGTCCTTTTGAATTTTGCTTAATTTTTTTCTTTACTGGCCTTTAAATTAAGAACTACTCCTTTTTTAGAATAATCACTTATATCAAAATTATAACACAAAAAAGTATCAAAAATCATATTTCCAGTATTGCTTAACGGATTTTATTAAGCCACATTTGTTGCTATAATAATAGGGGTCGCTAATTCACTATTACCTAAAGGGTTGAAAGAAGGTGACGTAATTTTAAAGTCTCTTGGAGTATATGAAAATATTGGACATAATTTCTATCTCTAAAATTGCTTTCAGCTCTATTTTGTGCCGTTATAAAAAGGGTCGTTGATACGATAACTAAGGGGGAAAAATGGGTGAGGTTGATGCAATTTTTTTGGGACTCTATGGATATGTTGAAAAATAGTCATATTTCCAGTATCGCTTGATGAATTTTAGCTAAACTTGGCAACAATCTTTAATGGTCCTTTCGCTATATTTGTTGGTAGAATTAAAAGGGTCGCTTGCACCTAAGGGTTTGAAAAAGATGAAGTAATTGTACAGTCTTTTGGTGTGTAATTTTAAACGAAATAGTGTACTGAATGCCTTCAGTTTTTCTCAATATTTATATGTGCAAGAATCATAATTTCTTAAATATGACCCTTTTTCTGACATCTTTAGCTCTCGAAGCACACTTTGGCAATATCAAGATTGTTAATAGAGTTGCTTCCTGCTGAAGTAAGCTTCATAGCTACGTAAGTCGCAGGCAGACGCAGATCATTTTAATATATCTTAAAGTATTTTAATGTACACCAAGAAAAGCGAGGGAGATATTTGGAGTTTGTTTTTAAAGATCTATGAAAGTTCGTAAATCCATAAATTTTAGATTATCAGCTTTGTAAATATGAAAAACTTGAATCAAGAACTGTAAACTCCATACCAACCCGATCGTAAACACGTAATACTTTCTCTGCAACGCATATAGTTCAGAGGACATATATGCAAATAAAACATCCCACGCAGAAATACTAAAATGGTGGGGGTGTAGGGGGCCAACGTCAATTAACTAGGTAAAAAAAGAGTTGTTGGGCTCATATTCTAAATGAGTCCTCGCTCGAGGACTTACCGGAGCAATAAGGACCACCAACCCTATAACCGTGCACCGGACCTTTTGTACTAAAACGGTATTTTTATGTGTCTAATGATTGAACTACTAATCTAAGTGTTAATGCGGTTTCTTTTTCTGTTGAAAACCTTATTTTTAGGCGTCCTTTTAGTTATGGTTTGCTAAAATTGACTTTCTTGGAGGAAAAAAAACTTACTTGGGAGTAATATTTAAAGCCGTTTTTAGCTACGGAGGGTTTTTGAGAATTCTGGATTTAGCCTGCTATAACCTTTTTATTTATGAAAACTGTTTTTGGTTTAAATTGCTTATTTAGTTTTAATTAAATTATCAAACTTGATTTAATCTAAAAAATTTTCCGAACCTAAAATATGTTCAAAACTTCAACGTGCCTGAATATTTTATGGTGGAAAAAAAATACTAGTTAGTTTAAAAATACTCAATGGTCGATAACAATTAATTACAAGCAGTCGCATTGTTTTCCTTTAAGAATAAACCACTTAATCAATGCGTTAAAATAATGCTTAGCAATCAATAAATCGCTATAAAAGCAAGTCGAACACACAATACAGTCGACCATTCACATGGTTCGTCTTATGGTGTTCAATTCGAAAAGGAGGGTCCACCCAATACCTATGCTTCACACTATAGAATAGAGGTCGTCTTAGGAGGTTCAACCCAAAAAGGGGGTCCTCTCCAAAGGTGTGTGATAACTCTTGGTTTCATTTTATTTATCTTTCAGGCCGTGTGCCATACGTTATTTATTTTACTAGTAGTTACCCAAGTAACATTATTACCAATCAAGGTTTTATTAATTTGGTTCCTAGGTTATTTAGAGGGTGCTGTTATGGGTTTTAGGTTCAATTTAGCTACATAAAGGTAATTTATATTGCCAATTACCTAAAGAGGTGTTATACAACCAAAAAGTGATTTATAAAGGGAGTATAATAAAACTGATATTCCTTCTGTTCCTTTTAGATACTTTTGGTTTTATTGATTTCTGATTTATAAAGATGGTCTTATAAAACCCTTTTACCCAAAGTTTTTAAAAATAAATAAATATAAACTTTGGTCATTTAGTTTACCTTATATCCTTATAAAAGGTTACCTTATATCCTTTTGTTTTTATAGTTACCAGTAGTTTAAAAGTAAATATAATTAGATAGGCGGTCATATAGAACCTAGTTTCCTTAAGATTTTTAAGAGTGTCAATAAAAACTTTAGACTTTTGGTTTTTTGATATAACTTTTAGGCATTTTAAAAAGGTTTTATAGGAAGGCTTAAAGGTAAACTTAATTATTTTGTATTTATAGTTAGCCATAGCTGTATATTAAATATTATTTAAATAGGCGGCCATATAAAACCTTGTCTCCTTAAGGGTTCTAACAGAAGTAAGTAAATACTTTCGTGTTTTATTTTTTTTAGGTATTTCTAGTAAAAATAATAGATATGCCTAGGTACAGATTGGTACCTACCTATTGCAAGATTGATTATGTAAAGCCCAATAATTAATAATTGTTGAGGTTCCGTCCTCCTGGGTAGGACACCCAGGCCTAGATAAGGCCTGTTTAGACGGCCAATATAAGAGGTTGCTCTCCAACCTGCAGGCACAACGAATATCATTGCACTGGCCCTCTCGATTGTGTCGAACTTGCACGATAAAAACATTTAAAAGTGTTGAATTATACGCTTTTAAACACTTTGAAAAGCAAATACAAAAAATTTAAGTGAGGTTATGTTGACTATGTTTACTTTTTTCTTTTTTGTTGGTTTCATAAGGGCACTCAAAAATCCTTGTTGGGATACAGTAACAAATAAAACCAAGTGACCACTATAAAACCATAATGGCGTATATAAATTTATTTAAAAAATATTGTAAAGAAGAAATATTTATCTAGTCGTTTTAGCAGTGTTTTTTAACAATAATTTTACGTTAATTTTTATTTATGTAAACCAAACAGATTTTTTAATGGTAAATAGTGTAAATTATTTTATTTTTATTTTAGATATTTGTTATTTTGTTATCATAAAACTATTAAAAAGCATTTTTGAGCTGGCGTGCTTGTTTTGAGAGCTTTTCAGATAAGATTTTGTCAGAAAAATAAATCTGGCAGGCAATTTGATCATCAACAAAACGACAAACTCGGTATATTTTTATATGATAAAATAATTTTGGGACTGGCAATTTTGTGACCTAAATTATTTTATATTGCCATTGTGAATCTAAAATATCGCCATAGCTTTTATAGGAAAACTTCTTTACTCTAAAGGTATTATGGTATTCAACAGAATCGCCAGGATACCAAATTACCAAATCTAGTTTTATAATAGGATAGAGGACGTTTCTGGGTTGCTTTTAGAACCTGGCATAATAGCTTTAGGCTCTAAAACGTTCTATACTGGTGGAACCGCTAGAGGGCAAAGCTGGAGTTTATTTCTTATTGTTTTATAGTGAGTTTAATACATAGGTTGCCACCACCAATTGGGGAGTCCCATTTAGGAGGTCTAAGGGGTATATAAGAGTAATGGGAACGTGCTAGCGACCAAACATTGAAACTAATGGTTTTAAGGAAAGGCGCTGGCAACCTTTTAGGTTCTGCTATAAATAAAGAAATGTTATTTGAATAGATATGACTAGCCTTATTATTATTTGGGAAGGTGATCAATTGACTTTAAGCATTTGTATTTTAAGTCAAGGATTTAAATAATCAATGGGTCTGTACTGTTTTATCCCTATATAAAATATATGTATAAAACTTTGTTTTGGGTCCTTATTTCCTTTAAAAAAAATTAGACAAGGCTTAGGTTCAAAGGGCACTTTATAACCAGTTTTTTAAAAAAAAGGACACAAATTAAGTTAAGTGACGTCACACATCGACGTAACTATCCGCTCTCACGCAACTAAGCAGCATTGACTTTACCTCTGAGCTGCGCAGCCCTCTCGAAAACGCCCCTTTGGGACGATTTTCGCTGTCCATCTTGACATATTTGGTGGAGGCGCCATAGGTCTTTTACAATATATTTAATATAATCTGTCAGTTTTATTTTTTAGGAAAATATGTTCCCCAAAATGTTTTTTAATATGATGTATTAAACTTATTACATAAAACTTATTAATTTAAAAACAAAATCCAGATCTTGGTCCAGATGATTGATGATGATGTAATAATAACTTTTTATGTTTCATTAGGCCACACGCTGTTAACTTAGTAAGCGCCGCAGCCGCCGTGGGAGCACTGGGGGAGCTGTCCCCAGGTGGAGCCCTTATGAGAGGATTTCAGGAACAAAGTTTAGCCGGTAAGTTGATTTTTAACTATAATTCCCTACACAGAGAACGAGCCAATGATGCTGAATGTTGGACATCGCCTAATAAATTAAATTGTGAACTAAAATATTTTGTTAGTGTCTTATTTGATAAAAAACAAAAACAAATCTTCAGTTCTGTATGAGTTGGGAAGGTTTGAAGTTAAGATATTACATTGCCTAATTATTTAACATAATTTTCCTGAAAAAACCTAGTTTAATAAAAAGTGCAAAAACTAATTTTAAAAAAATCTTGCAACAAATATTTAGTGCAAAGGTTCGTTTTTAATTCTAGATAAAAAAAATGCATATAGTCACCATAGTTTGGAAAAAAACTAAAAATAAGGAATACAGTAGACTCGCGCTGGTGTGAACACTCCCAGTAGTGTGAACAGTAAGGATCAACGTATTATAGTAGTATAAAGAGTAACGAGTCTCGACCGTATGAAAACGGAAAAGAGGTGTTAATCAAATGGTAAGATTTAGGGGAATTATCGAGAATTACTTAGTTTTAATTCGTTTTTTGTAAAACCAAAATTTTTTTTTATTCTTGCTCCCAGAGGTAAGTTTGGAAGGCGAATCTGAGAATGAAATGAAGATACCTAAAAAAGTTGCAGTAAAGTATGTTTTGGAATCACTTAAAGTCGTTACATTATAGTCAGAAACAAACAACATAGGTGTTAGAGCCTAAGAAATATTGAGACCGAGCAGTAGTATCGAAAAAATAACATATATCTTCGATGGCAGTAGCCACTCATTGGTCAGTTAGATAAATTCGGACAAAACTAACATCGTATTTTACCTAATGAAAAATTTTAAGTTTCATAAAAATTCATAATAATTGTAGTATTTGTCGATACTTTAATTTGCTCACATTTTAAAGTTAATAGGTATGGATTTACTTATATCTTACCAAGCGTAAGGTGGTAGACGCTTTTACTCATTGGGCGTCGTCCGGTGAGATACCACCATGCCAGAACTGAGTAGCGCTAAGTGGTATCACCACGTTCCGCTACTGCGCTGGCAGTCCGGTTCCAACAATGAGTAACAGATAGCATGATGGCGCCTCCAGGATCAAAATATTCCGGAGGTAAAATACCCGACCACTCGGATCTCCGGGCGTCGGGTGATCCTGGGGGTCCTTCATGTAAAGATATTAAAAGAAGACCAAAAACTCAACTCAGAATTGATTTTAGCAATATAAGAGGATTAAGTACCAACATGAATTCAGTTCACCAACATCTTGAAGAACAAAGGCCTGACATCCTTGTTCTCACTGAAACTAAAATCAGTTCTGCAACACCTATTGTGAGCTATCTTTATCCCGGCTATGACCTACACCACCGATTTCGACATAATTTTGGGATCTGTGTGTACATTAAAAATGACCTTTCATGTCATCGAGAGGAGAAGCTAGAACCAGCGAACCTCGATGTCATATGGCTTAAATTCACCTCAAAGTCATCGACCAAGTTCATCTGCTGCCTCTACCGTCCGCCAAGTAACACCGAGTACCAAAACTTTTTCGCGACATTATCCGAAAACTGTGATAGTATACAGTCTAACTATCCACATGCGGAAATTGTTTTTTTTGGCGATTTCAACGTCCACAATATACCCTGGCTAAAACACCACAACAAAACAGATAATGAAGGCAGGGAAGCAGAAGCTTTTGCCATAAGTTGTGGTCTAACGCAGCTTGTCGATGAACCTACCCGCATCTCAGAAAGGGGTGAATTTGCAGCGCTTTTAGACTTGTTCCTAACTACAAATCCTGACTCGTACACAATTCAAGTAGATCCCCCACTTGGTTCATCCGATCATAAACTTATAATAACAAAGTGCGAAATGCTCATACCACCAAGCCAACAATCACTTCCTCGTAAAATGTGGCACTATAAATCGGCAAAATGGAATGACCTTAAACAGTTTTACCTGGATTTTCCATGGCAAGAGGTTTGCTTTAAAACAGCTGATCCCACTATTTGCTGTAATGAAATAACAAAAGTAATCTTATCTGGAATGGATGCATATATCCCACATACAATAAAACGCAGAGCAAATGCAAAACCTTGGTTCAACGGCCAGTGTCAAATGGCTATACAGAAAAAACACAGAGCATATAACCTTTGGAAACGACAACAAACCGCTCACAACCACACAGAATTTATAGAAGCCAGAAATAGTTGCAAAATTACTATTGACGCCGCCAAAGAAACATACAATCAAAGAATAAAAAACAGGTTGCTGAATTGTCCAAGTAGTTCTAGGTCCTTTTGGTCTCTTGCAAAAGCTGTTGGATCAAACTTCACCATGTCATCCATACCACCACTTACAGATAAAAATACTCACTTAGCCACAACATCAGAGGAAAAAGCCAATATGCTGGCCAAAATCTTTTCCTACAACTCAAACCTAACAGTGCCAAATGGAAAAACTCCACCGTTCATTGGAAGGGTTTCCCACAGTATGCCAGAGGTACCCTTTTGTCACAGAGAAATACGAAAATCCCTTAAAAAGTTGGATACAAACAAAGCAATGGGTCCAGATGGCATTCCCGCGATAGTACTCAAAAGTTGTGCTTTCGAACTCACCCCAACTTTCGCTAAATTATTCAATTTATCTTACAGGCAAGGAGTATATCCATCATCATGGAAGTCTGCCGCAGTACAACCTATTCCAAAGAAGGGAAACAAGACAGATCCGTTAAACTATAGACCAATTGCTCTACTTCCGGTGATATCAAAAGTAATGGAAAGAGTTGTGAACAATCACCTAACCAAGTACTTGGAAAAGTACAAAATTATCAACGACAAGCAATACGGATTTCGAAAATATAGGTCAACTGGCGATTTACTTACATACGTCACTCACTTATGGCAAAAAGCGATTGAGTAACGGGGCGAAACAAGAACAATTGCCTTAGATATATCAAAAGCATTCGATAAAGTCTGGCATGAAAATCTGCTCAACAAGCTCAAAGCAATGGGATTGTCGCCGAAACTTTGCACTTGGTTTGAAAGTTACCTTAAGGATAGATCCATTTATGTTGCACTGGATGGCCGGAACTCCAACTCTTACGAAATAAATGCTGGTGTGCCACAGGGAGCAATCCTTTCGCCAACACTTTTTCTGATTTACATAAATGACCTCATAGATAAAACAGTAAATCCACTTTATTGCTTTGCAGATGATGGCAATGTAGTCTCCTCAGTCATACCACCCACTCAGTGTCTATCCGCACGTGAATTCCATCATCTTAGACTAACTCAAATATCGCAGATAAATAACGACCTGGAGATAATAGAGGACTGGGGCAACAAAAACCTTGTACAGTTCAACGCGCAGAAAATCCAAGCAGCCCTGTTTTCAAAAAAGACCAGCACCGGTGAGCCGAACATCATGCTATCTGGAAGTGCTGTCACATTGCAGAGCCAGTTGAACATCTTAGGAGTCACTGCAGAGACCAACATGTCTTGGCACAGTCACGTGGCAGATATAGCTAAAAGGGCGTCCCAAAAGCTTGGGGTGCTATTTCGTACAAGACATCTGTATACACCAAGCCAACTGCTGACACTCTACAAAGCCCAGATTCGACCAACTATGGAGTACTGCTCACATATATGGAGTGCGGCACCCAAACATACCTTAATGCTTTTGAACACCGTGCAAAAACGAGCTATCAAGCTGATCAATGACCCCGCACTTACCCGTAGCTTGGATAGTCTAGACCCCGCACTTACCCGTAACTTGGATAGAACCGAACCGAACCGAACATCGAAGAACTGTGGGCGATCTATCTCTCTTCTACAGGTATTATCACGGAAAATGCTCTGAAGAGTTGGCACGTATGATCCCCCCGGGAGTAGCACCTACTAGGCGAACACGTCAAACAGACGGTAACCATCAATTTACTGTCAAAATAGAGGCACCAAGAACCTCATTATATCAGAATTCATATCTCTGGAGAACAGCATCGCTGTGGAATAAACTCCCTGCGACAGTTTTCCCTGCAGGTTACAACCTGAACCGTTTCAAAACCAACACACACCAACATTTCCGCGCACTGGCCGCTTCTCGAGCGTGATAGGGATCTCCTTGCGAGTGCGCTAAACCGTAAAAAAAAGAAAAACAAAAAAAAATTATATTTCGGTTTTAGAATAGACCTTCCGTAGTGCGAACAGTCTCCATGGTACGAACGTGCCGATTCTTTTCGTGTGTACACTAGCGCGAGTCTACTGTATTTCAAAAACTAAAAGTGACAGATAAAATTTAATTTGACAGTTGAATTGTCTTAAAAAAGTGCCTTAAGAATGTTTTTACTGAAATAAAAAATATTCATAATCAAACAAGTTACGGGGGTGGGTCGAAAATGCGCCAAATTGAAAACCACCCTGTATCTTGTAAGTAGTTCAAGATATCGATGTGCGGTTTTCGGCATTAGTTTTTTTAGCAAAAATCGAGCTCGTAACATGTTGGTTAGTTTTTCCATCTCCTTTAGAAATGGGCGTTTCCTATCAAAAGTGTCCAATTTGGACCACTCTGTACACTATTTTACCCGCAAATTTCATAAAAATCATAGACAGACATACCCACACATATGGACAGATAGACATCACGACGATATTGCTCAAATAGGTCAATTATTATTTATCTAAAAAAAAATCGTCGAAAACTATATATATTGTGCAGACTTCAAGTGGTATACACCGACATACCCCAATTTCATTTTTTTTAGAATTAGTCCCTCCAGACATAGAAAATGAAGTTCGGCACCTCTACCTGGCGTTGTGCGAACTACTAGGGCATTTCTGGAAATGTTTCCCTCCGGCCAGCTCAAGCATGGAACAAAAATTGCTGAAAATGCATGAGGCAATACAAAGGTTTCAAAACCTAAAACTGAAGCCGTTTGAGGTGAGTTTTAATTTTTAAATTGTTTCTGTGCTACATTTTTTTTACATAATATTTCTGACCGTTAAAGTTGTAAATTATATATTTTAGATCCTGGGAATCGCAAAAAAATCTATCTTTTTTGTTTGTGACGTTTCAGTTTATTCAGCCATCATCAGACATATTCAATCCAGTATATTTTGTCTCACCATTTATATATTTAATAATATCTATATTACTAATTTTGTACTATATTTACATAATTTATTTCGAAGATTTTAAGATTTTAAAAATCTAAAACAGACTTTGAAACAACCACATCGTTTGCTTCGAAATAAATTATGTAAATATAGTTAAAAATTTTAACAACAGAAAATTAGAAATAAAGATATTATTAAATATATAAATGGTGAGACAAAATATACTGGATTAAATATGTCTGATGATGGTTTAATAAACTGAAACGTCACAAACAAAAAAGATTTTTATCTGTGCTAAATATCGTCTTTTATATAACTAGTGGCGACTTTAAATGGAACGCTGCCTACAGGCTCGGACTGGGCCATCGGGCAATCGCATGGTGGGCCGGGACCAAGTGGTTTAAAAATTTTACCAAAAAAAGCTTAGTGGTGCCATTTACGTAGTTTGAAACTCGAAACCAGCTAGAAAAAAATAATGTTTTAACCACGAGCAAAAAAATTGTATATTTTTATTTGATAAGCAGACATTCTATAACATTAAAAAATAAACCATTATTTAAAAAAATAACTTTGTTTTTTATTTTCCAGTGCCGTCAAGTAGGGAATTAATCGGTAAAATGTTGAACTAAAAATATTTTAAAAATGACTAATTTGAAACCTAAATTACTCTGCTTAATAAAACAAAACTAAAAAGATACAAAATGCCGGGAATTACTAAAGGTATCTAGTTTGACATGACATATTTTTGAAGTGTAAACTTCTTTAGGCGCGTTTAGCAGTTTTTGTGGGTACTGAATTAAACTGAGCCGTCAGGCTGGGCTATGTAACGCTCATTCGGGTAAAGTCGGTTTGAGTCGACTAACTGTGAGAGGAACATTCAGCGAGTGATATGATGATGCTGCCAGTATTATTAATTTCGCCTTGTTGAAGTTTACACTTCTGCCTTATGTTCTTAAGCACACACAATTTTTTTACTTTAAAATTGTACCTTAATTGTAGATAATTAAATTTAAATATTTTATCGAATTTTTAAAGTTCTCAAAAAAATATATTTTATATGGATTACGCTTTTAGTAACTAAAGGTACCTCTAAGGTTAATTTATTTTGGTATTACTTGGATCTTCTACTTTAACACCATGTATAAAAAATTATAGTCTCTTACATACTACGCAGTAAATAAAATATTTTTTATGTATCTGACATGTTTAAAATAATGCTACGCTACTGTTTTTTTACAAAAAAAAATTGTGTGTGCTTAAGACCACACGGGAGAAGTGTAAATTTCAACAAGGCGAAATTAATAATACTGGCCCATAACATATTCTGCAAAGCGGACCGAACCGAACTCTTCTGTGTACTGGCCGTAATCTACATCATCATATCGCCCGCTGAATGTTTCTCACAGTTAGTCGACTCGAGCCGCTGCACCCGACTGAGCGTTACATAGCCGAGCCTGACGACTCAGTTCAATTCTACCTACCCACAAAAACTGCTAAACGCGCCTAAAGAAGTTTACACTTCAAAAATATTATTGAAATTTCCATTCTTTACTAAGCAAATGTCGTCTGTAGATTTTTTTCGTTTAATGTACGGGTTTCGTATAAAAATATTAAATTCATTTATTTGCATCCCTTACTAGAAAAACAATTTATTATTTTCTTGAAAAATACTGAGTTAAATTCCCAGACGAACGCCACTGGTCAAAATAAAAAACATGTTATGGAACAAAATATCTGAGTTAAAGATTATAGAATATAATATGATCTGATTCTGCATTAAAATTAATTAAATTCTGTAAAATAAAATAAAATAAAAAACAATTTTTGTAGGCTCCGGTTCAAAATAGCGATATTTAAAACGGTAACATTTAAAACAGCGGTCTCATTTAACTACATTTAAAACAGCGACATACCAAAAGGGCGACAGTTTAAAAGAGGGACATACTAAAACAGCGACATTTAAAACTGCGACATTTAGAAAGCGACATATCAAAACAGCGACATATCAAAACAGCAACTTATCAAACAGTTTGACTAAGACATCTCTTTCTAACATATCTTTCCCGGGGTCCTAGAGGGTGTGAAACGCAACCGAAAGAAATTATCAATCAAACCGAACCAAACCAACATTTTTTTGAAAAATTATTTCCCTAAATTAGCTTTTCGATCCTCATTTGGGAAGGTTGATATCGGGGTTATTCTAACCAATTGAACGCAAGCATATCCTAACTTGTGACTCGGGGCTATTTTTTTGTTGAAAAAAGATTAGGGCGTATCTTGAAAGGTTAGGATACGTTTGCGATCAATTGACAAAGGTTAGTAAAACATCAATTTCGACCTCCCAAAAGGAGTTTCTCGCTAACATATTTTAAGAAAATATATATTTTTTAAATGTTTCGGTTCGGTTCGGTTTGGTTTCACACCTTCTAGGATCCCGGGAAAGAAGACAGGGAATTTTGTTATAAAGAATATGTTAGATAGGGGTTATTGAAATACCGGGAGTAACAAGTCATAAGACACTTTTTTTAATGTCACTCTTTTAAATGTCGCTGTGTTGACTTTTGTCGCTGTTTTGATATGTCGCTGTTTTTATTAGATGTCGTTCTTTGAATATTGCTTTTTTTATACGTCAAAATTTTAAAAAAACCAAATAGCCAAGTGCCACTGCCTTTCTGGATAATTGAAACTTAGAAGTCCTTTTTCTCCAAACAACACTTTCGTCGGAGGCAGCGTAGGTCTACCAATTAGGTCAGAGTAGGGCCTTGTGCTATAATTTTAAACAATTTTTTATATTTTTTCCTTTAGGTAATCAGTCAGTTTTTTAATACATTTCTTCTGGATTATTAATTTATGTGTCAAACATTGACAACTAAGCAAATGTCAAAAATAATGAACGTGTGAATGGGGTGTATTTTCCTATTGAATTGACCTTGCTAATTCCCCATTTCAAATTTGTAATTAGATATTTTAAATGCAAATAGTTTTTAATATATTTTTAAAAATTGTTCAAATTGTTATTATTATATTTTTTTATCTTTTTTATCCCTTGGTGAATATTATACTATTTCATTTATACTTAATTGAAAATCTTTGCATTACTAATCTTGGCATATGTATATATATGTTTTCTAGGACAAACTAATAAGGGAACTATCTCCATTATCACAACACCTAACCAAACATCTCAACCAACTTTTGAACGCGGCTTACCAAAAATTTAACAGCTGGCAGAAGGTTAAGACAAGATAGCGTTAAGCCCTGCCCAGACATGTAAGTACAGAGGGCGGTATGACTCGCATTGTTCTCATTACTGTATTGCTATTGCTACCTAAGTACAAATGACGTTTTTAGATTTCATTTTACTGAAATTGTGACATTTCTTGTTTTTGTCGTTACCCTTCAAATACGAAGCATATGAGTAAGTCTTTGCCCGCGTTTCTTATACCTACAAAAATATGAGAAATGGTTGTTTATTATAGCGAATTCTTTTGAGAAAGTTAGTGCGCCACTCGTAGTTCACTAACACTGCTGGTGTTGTAATAAAATTGCCCTACTCTAGTTTTAATGGAATACCGATGAGCACTAGCGCAACACTAGCTCGGAGAGTCCGTACCGCAGTGCAGCACTGGGTTTGTCAGTTGCTAGATAGAATGCAAATAGTTGCACCAGTTTTCCCAAAAGAATACAAGAATTGCACTGGTGGCGCACCAGTTTGCCCAAAGGAATTCGCTAAACTCCCGCGTATTTGCTTTAGTGCATCGTAACACAGTCGAAACCTAGAGGACACTACGAAATAGCTGATTGTTTTTGAAAATGGCCGCTGGTAGGCAAACAAAGCCCTTTTTTTATAAAACGGAACACCAATATAATTTAAAACTCTGTTAAAGTATGATAAGATACAGACTTAATAAAATTTCTCTATAGAACTATCCTTCCTGAATCCGAGAAAAATAAGTATTTTCCTGAAATGTAACACAAAGATCAATGCCCTATTCTTCTATATCATATCTGTGAATAATATTGTCTCTGTCATACGGCGAGTAGGTTAGGTTTGATTATGAGTGGTGCGACTGTCGCCCCTCCACTGCGACTCAAGTGGTCTATTGTGGCTCATATACGGCGAGTAGCTCCATTTCTTATTTAATTAGTCAATCTTCAGGCTGAACCATGAGAGACAACGCTTATTTGAGTTAACTAAAGAGCTATAAGAGACAAGCGTCTGGCCAGTGGAATTGTGAATCATGTGCAGAACGACCGGCGCACAAATGACAACAGTGCATCAGGCGTTAGAACGGTTTGCAAGGGATTTCACGACATGGCGTCGATTGCCAATGCCTTTAAAACATTTTCCCTTAAGATTTATGCGCAAAATAACTTTATATACTTGTTTTATAACGTAGGGCTGTGGAGAGGGTCCGCTCTTCACAAATGGCTATACTGCCTCATGTGTGTCAGCGCCGGTTGTACGTGTTTCCAAAAGATGGCGTCAGTTGTCATGCAAAATAACTTCATATACCTGTTATTATCTTGAAATTTTTGTAGCATGCATCCCCTTCGAAGGGTAAACTTCACCTTTACATTTTGATCAGGAAAAGTGGTATCTAGTGATACCTTGTTTTTAAGGTCTCTCGAATATCTTTACAACCGTGTAAAAATTTTGAAAATCCATCGATTAGTTTGTGAGTTTTTGACTGATAAAATAAAATTTAATTTATACTTTTTCTGATTTAAACTTTATTTTATCAGTTCTTGTTAAATTTGAAAATTTGAGGGCTAATATGTTAAAAACTAATCGATGGATTTTCGAAGTATATGAAGTTATTTTGCATCGAAAAATAAAGGAGAAATGTTTTAAGGCCTTGGCAAATGGCGCCATCTTTTGGAAACCCTTGCAACCCGTGCTGACACCTGATGCAGTGTAGCGATTTGTGAAGAGCCGGCCCTCCCCACAGCCCTACGTCTTAACAAAGTATATGAAGTTATTTTGCGCAGAAATCTTTGGGGAAAATGTTTTTAAGGCCTTGGCAACTGAGGCCATCTCTGAAATCCCTTGCAAACCGTTCTAACGCCTGACGCACTCTTGGCCCTTGCAAACAAAATTGTCGATTTTAAAATTTTCTTATAGTTTTTGAGAAAATCCCGGTGGATCCTTTTTAATGGTATACACTGTATGTACTAAGGACACTCATCGTAAAGGCAAGCTTTATAGGAAGCGAAGCCTGAGATTGATTTTCTATTTTTTGGTTATTATATATATATATATATATATATATATATATATATATATATATATATATATATATATATATATATTTATGTCTTTATAATTAAAAAGGTATGCTGCAAACTATCGTGAAACTATTATTATTAAATAGATCTTTGGACAGTGTTAAACCACATTTTTAAAATAAAAACGAGCCGCCAATGCGAAACCGAGGAAAATATGTCAAAAAATACAACCAAAAAATAGAGAATCAATGTCAGGGTTTGCTACCTGTAAAGCTTCTTTGATGATGATTGACCTTAGTATGTACACCCTAAAGTTTTAGGCTAACATGTATAGCTGTCAACATAGTGAGCAAACGCAACGCGTGGTCACGTGATCCACAATTCCCCAGATCAGACGCTTGTTTAAAAGAATGGCATATTGGTTTTTTAAACTTTGGCACAATTTTGAATCTTTACGCCTTATAAAAAGCGCTAGGATACTTCTAATAATAATTGAAATAAACATTAAAAAATGTTACCAGTAAGGGTTGAAATAGGGGTTATTTGAGTTTACAGGGCTTAGGCTGAGCTACAATGAGCTTAATGAAATTTTTTACTAGGGACTAATAGCCACCACACGTTTTGGTGGTTACACCAGTTAGCGAACGTAGAAGCGTAACCACATATCAAAAAAATTTGTGCATGTTCTTCCGCATTTTAACCCAATTTGATTCTAGAGAGTGTGTTTTGATCATTTTAACCCTATTTTTTAAATGATTTGATGTAGATACATCAAATCATTTTAATATTTTAAATTGGATATTTATTTTTGGTATACAAAGAGTTTACTTTTGCCAAACGATAGTGGCGGCTCCTAAGGTAGTGCCACGGAGCCATGGCACTACCGTGTTTTTTTGCAAAAACACGTTTGTTTATTTTAAAACATCTTTATTGGTTTTTATTTTATTTTATGCATTTCTTTTTCATTTATTGTATGACATTCGGTAGCCCTGTGCAAGGCAGTGGATCACACTTCGACTCGATGCGACGGCGACGCAATGAATGGAAGCCCAAAGCAGCGTCGAACACGCTGCCACTTTTCTCTTGGCTCCTTCGAATAGAGATAGATTTTTATGTTGGGCATTTTAGCATTGTTTAAATACGAAAAATCTAAGAAATTTTGTGCCTGGCATAGGCCATCAGTTAGTCGTATTACTCGCATTGTTCTTGTGCGTAGAGCATGAATGTTTTAATTTACGCACTTTCCAATACATTTCAATTATTTCAGCAGAATTTTTTTGATAAATTTTGAGTAATTTCGTGGCGGAATTCGGGCGGGCATGGCAAGTTTAAAAAAAAAAAATAGATTTAGAAACCGCAAACATGATTGTAGTAGTAGTTATGTTTTAATGACTTGTGGGTAAACATTTGGGCACACCCCGGCAACACCCCGATTTTTTTTTCCTGACTTAAAATTGACACGAGCCGCCGCTGCCAAACGATGACAATTGATAGATCAATTACAAATGCTACGTTACGTTTACCCAAGGCCGTGGCTATTAGTCCCTAATTTGTCTTTGGTATACGAGGCGTAATGACATAAAGTGCTGGGTTGCCAACTTATGCGAGCATACTGGTCGCCATACTTCTCTGTGCAAGTACAATAATACAATAGTTTTTTAGGATGTTTTTTGTTTTAAAATAATTTATTGTTTTTTTTTCTTTACAAATAATAAATATTAAATTCTATATAACACGTATTTTTTTTTATACAAGAATTTTCATAAATAACGTGCATAAAAAAATTATCTGATTTTATGAGGTTTGTGTAAAATATCCTCCGAACATCATCCCGATATTTAACTAAACTTTTATAAAAATGACAGATTGTTAAGCGGTTAAGAAGTTTAAAAAAATAACTTGAAGTTTACATTTTGAAAATACTCTTATACTATTCTGCTCCGTTAGTTGAAAGGGGCAGTATTGTTATCCATTGAGATAAGTCGAAATGTAAGGTACTTAATAAAATGTTGAACCGATTTTATTAACTCTTACAAATGGTTTTTAGATGAAAATAACTTATACCTATTTTACATTGACAACTAATCGATGGATTTCTTCATTCTCAAAAAGTTTAAGATTTATTTTAGCTATGTAATACATAATTAGACGTGAAATAAATTCGCGAATTTCTTCATGGATTTATTTACGCAACGAGAACATGTTCTAATTAATTTACCATGTTTGAAGTCCAATTTTCACATAATACAGAAATAACTGTCAATAGAGTGCCAAACTGTTTTCTTTTCTACAAAGGCAACGAAATTTCGTTTGGATTTTGGTTTATTTTGAGTAACATTTTAATCACAAAACACCAATATTTTAATTAATAAAAAACTCCAAACAAATTACTGTCATTAAAAAATTATTAAATATAATAAAATCAACTGTTTTCTGATATGAATTCAAAGAAAAATCCAGGGGAATCGTGGGCTGTATTACACTGCAGCGCAGAGTTTTTTAAAATGACCTTAAACAAATTCAGATTTAAATCCATGAAGATAATTAGTTGGCAGTGTAAAGCAGGTATTAAAAATTTTTCAAAAATAATTAAATAAAACAATACAAAACATTGAACTTTTTTTGACAGGCAGTGACCGCATCTCTACAGATGCTTAATAATTATAGCGTCACGAAAGCGAAGAATCGAAGTCTGATCTATCGTTATACTTAGGTTTAGAAAAAAATAAATATTTAACAATAGTTTTTGAAAAAGTACATGTATAGTAAAGTTTCAGTCATAATAGTAATCATTTTGATAATATAATTTTTCTCTTTCAGCGGGGTTTCTGATATCCAGATTCAAATAATCAACGTCTTCATTTCTTCTTCTGTATCTCAACTCATCCATATATCTGCAAAAAATAAATACAAATTGAAGCCTGAAAGTCATAACATTGCATGGATATAAAAACATTTTAAACAAGAAAACTAGGCATTTGTTTTATATTACGCGTATGCTTGCTTTATTTTTTTTAATCAAGGTCTTTATAGTTTTAGACGTCTTTTGATGTCCTTTCTAGCAACCATTTGGTTTGGCTGGTCTAAAACATCTCTTGTTTCTCTTCAACCTGTTCCTACTTTCCAGAAGTTACTCTGGGCCTACATATTCGGTTCCTTTGCCTCTGCGCATTCTTACAAAAGCGTCAGCCATTTAGGTAAGCTAAGTTCTTTCAGGGTGGCATGGCTGCTGTCAAAGCAAATGTACATTTGCTGTTCCTTGACGTTACTGACCTTCTCCAGTGTTGTCTTTTAGTTTTTTAGTGATTAACGTATAATTGACGACTTACCTGGGATCCTCGTAGACTGTGATACGATTCTGAGTTATCGGTCTTCTTAGATGATTCTCATAGTAAGCTGGTGGTACCAGAGGGGCGACAGGACCCAGTGGCTGAACCAGAGGGACGACAGGACCCACTGGCACCGGTGGGGGGTAGTAACCATTGTGGTGTGGTGGCCTTTAAAAAAGTAATTTCAAAAGCATACGAATATCAAACATTTTAAAAGCTATTAAAAAAAACTAATCAAAGCCCAGTTTCTACCAAAACGCATTTATTCTAATTTATTTTGAATTAAAAGTTTTTAAATTGTGAGATGAGATTAATCGCATAAAAGTTCTCTTGACAGCTACTTTCAACTCTTTCTGTATTTGTTAGTACTATTGTGAATTTGTGCTCTCGTTCCTCTGCTTCACGACGTCCGCTGTAGCCTGTCTCAATTAAATATCAATTGGAAGTTCGAGAGTTGCTCTTTGACATCAAATTCAATCTGTCCACTCGCGAACAGCTCCACTCGCGCGCTGTCTGATTATGTCTAGGATTCTAGAACAGTATTTGGATTCCACAACAAACCAAAATAAAGTGGAGTATGCGATTGACATTATCATTAAAAAGCTGAAATATAGACAATAGTAGATGGACACTTGTAAGCCTAACTGGCAAAGACTGTCAGTTCTGGGATTTTCACTACTCTAATGTAAAAAATCATATTTTGACTCCTTGACCAGTTCTTGACAGTTTTAATCCCAAACGAAAATGGCGGTTGACGATCACTTGACAGTTCTAAAACAAAGAATAAAAATGCCCAAGGTCTTTATACTTTTACACAGGTTACCTACAGATTTTGAAAGGCGATTAAACCTGACTGGCCAGCTGAAATCATATTAAAAAGTCAACGTCACCGGGTTGCCTCAAATCATTTGTTTTACGGAAACCCGATGATGCAGCTGCAGGCATCCAATTAAGTTTACATGGCTGGTCAAATTGTATGGGTAACCTGTGTAAAAGTATAAAGATCTTGGGAAATGCGCAACTGCAACAGTAGCGGCCATTTTGGATTCACCACCTTAACTTTGGTCAAATCCAATTGTTTAATGTTCTACGAGTATAATCCTTAGATAATAGACCCGCACCAATAAGTTAAGTTATGTAAGTTGTGTTATTTATTTGTATATTTAAACCTACCTTTGGACATATTTTTCTTGGGCAAACTGCTGGTCCCCATGAAATCGGTTGCCCAAATTCCGTCTGTCGAGGTCTTCCCTGTTTTCATAATAATTGTTCCTGTTGTAATTGCTATTTTGGCCCGCATCCTTATCGTACCTAATAAGTATCAAATTCAAGAGATTGTAATTGTTACAAGTTTCTTCTTGTTCAAATACCTCAGAAAAGAAGATCTCGTATATATTATTAATGTTATTGTTTATTGAAAACGCAAAACCATTAGTTTTTGCAAAGAAGAAAGATGGAAAGCGTGCTGTGTGTGGATCGATAAAAATCAAAACGAATTTTATACTTCACACAAAGGTATGTGTGCCTAACTTGCGAGTTTCAGAAGGAGAGGGAAGAGTTGATTTTGGTTGTTTTCCTACTTACACAAGGTTGCATCTCTAGACGTACGTTTCTGTGTGTTTCACGTCATCAGTAGAGAACAGCAAACCCAGGTAAGCCAATTTTAACCAAAATCAACTCCTACATATGAAATACTCGCGGCGGTGCAATGCGAGTAAACTCCAAGGTGTAGCGCCATCTAGCGGACTGGCTCGAGCACTCGCATGTTTAAGCACACTGGCATCGTCTTGTCTGAGACGCCGAAGCGCCATCTATGACAAGTTTCGTCCATTAATGTGGTATTAAAACCACGTAATCACGTAGCAACTAAAAGGCCGTACTGCCAGTCCGCTATATGGCGCTACACCTTGGAGTTTACTCGCATTGCACCGCCGCGAGTATTTCATATTTTGATTTTGGTTAAAATTGGCTTACCTGGGTTTGCTGTTATCTACTGATGACGTGAAACACAAAGAAACGTACGTCTAGAGATGCAACCTTATGTAAGTAGGAAAAACCAAAATCAACTCTTTCCTCTCCTTCTGACACTCGCAAGTTAGGCACACATACCTTTGTGTGAAGTATAAAATTCGTTTTGATTTTCATTAGTTTTTGCTTGAAATGTCTAGATCATCTGCAATTTTTGGTAATTTCGGTCAATTATTTTTTGAAAAAATCAATTACCTACGGACTAAAATGCTTGTGTTATTCGATCAAAACAACAGTTAAAAAAATTTAATATTTTACCAAAGAGAGTGTATATATACCTCCCCTGGTTATCATAGGCGCCATTTCTGAGTTGGTTCTGGTCGTATTGAGATTGGTCCAGTTTTTGGTTGTTCTGACGTTGTTGACCTTGATCCTCAAATTGAGCTGGAAACACACCAAACATTAGAACAGATAAAATATCAATATGTAAAAGAAAACATCATTTCGTAATATACTCCTGTCATGTCAGAATATTGCTTTCTGTTAGTGTTGGGTTGCTTTTTTAGTAAATTGCTTTTTAATGGCGCTGCTGTTGAAACGAGGCTTCTTTGGTCTGCTATCAGGTGTGACAAAAATAGAGCTTCTTGAAAAACCAGCTTTTAAGGAAGGCAAAGTTTGAGGTGGAAAAATAAATTTGTAGATTTGTAGGTATGCTTTCTTTTTGGTCATCAACTTTTTATCAAGGCAAATTAGGTGAGTAACAACGAAAAGGTTGTTTTTAGTCATAATCTTTTTTTTGGGCTAAATTTTAACTTTAGGCGAGTAAACACAAAAAAAATTTAAGGAGGGGGAGGCAAAATTGGGTGCTGCAATATTGCTAAATTAAAAATCTGCTTAAAAAAAAACAGCGACAAGCAGTTTTGCCGATTACTACTTTTTGTCAAAAAAAGATGAGGATTGTCCGAAATGTCTTATCTAGGCCTGACACTTGATGACAAGTTGTCATGGATCCCGCATGTTGACAGTTTATCAAAAGAGCTGTCTAGTATTACATTTCTAGTAAGAAAATTGCGTTCTTATGTTAATTTTCATGTTTTAAAATCCTGCTATTTTGCTTTATTTCATTCAAAAATTTCGTACGCAATACCTCTGTGGGGTCAAAGTTCAGCCTCCCTTAAAATTTTTAAACTTCAGAAAAAAGTTATTAGGGTTTTATGTGGTGCAGAATATCGGGCGCACTATAAACCCCTCTTTTAACAATACAGGATCATGCCTCTCCCATGTGTATTTCTCTATTTTACTCTTATCGAAATTCATACGATTAAAAACAAACTTCCGTCTTCAAATAAAAATCATCACTACTCAATGAGAAGCGACACATTGACAATTCCACACCATAAAAAATCGAAATCAAAAGCCAACTCTCTTAATTTTAGTTTTTATAATAAACTTCCTACAAAAATAAAAAATCTTTCATTGAATCAATTTAAAAGAAGTATTAAAAACTTTTTGCTCAAACATTGTTTTTACACTGTTGAAGATTATCTGAAAACAACCTTCGATATCTAAATCGATTTGATGATGCTATGCGTATGTCCCTAATCTACTTGCATTCTACGATGTAAAAAATTGTAAAATGATATTTTAGTTTAATGTGATTTTTTTTTGTTAAGTATGTCTTTTTAAATTACTGTACTATGTTATTTACATTTTTGTACCATTTTTTATGACTTGCTATAATTTGCATTTATATATGTAAAAAAATAGCCAATAAACGTTTCTACTTCTACTTCTCACAAGTATTCTAAAACATAAAAACTTATAATAACCATCCTTGTTCCTATAAGAGGCAGTCGATACATTTTGAAAGTTTTTGGAGAGACATTGGAGGGGAATAGATAGCTTTCCGACCCGTGCGCAACCGGATTTGATGGGGACACTATGGGGATCTGTCAGTCGGCCAGTTTATGGTTATTTTCCCCTAAATTCTTGTCCGATACCAGCTTACTAAATAGACTCAAAAAGAGAAAGGCATTTGTTGCTTTTGTCGATTTTAAACGCGCCTTTGACTCGGATGAAACGGGTATTTCCTCAAAAATCATCCAAATAATAAGAAGTTTTTATCAAGCAGCAAATGTAAGAGTTAGGGCTACAAACGGGTTCACAAAGTCCTATGACGTTTCCAAAGGTGTCCTATAGGGCGAGTCGTTGAGACCTCTGTTGTTGCCCTATTCTTGGCTGACATTGACAGATTCTTTCAAGAGTCTGGGGTTCGAGGGTTGAATATCGATGGCACCCACTCTATTATCCTCCTACTGTACGCTGACGACCTGGTTCTAGTTGCAGAGTCAGAGAGAGAATTACAGCGAATGCTGGAGGTACTCGACGATTCCGCCAGAAAAAATTTACTTACTATTAATACTCAAGAAACAAAAATCATGTGTTTCAAAAATGGGCCTTATATTTTTAACTTTCCTCTAATTTTAACTTTCTACTCAATGATGAGAAGGTAGAAATTGTCAAAAAATTCACTTATCTAGGAGTAACCTTTTCAACATCTAGTTTGTTTCGAGATATGGCACAACAATCAATTGCCAAGGCAGGTCAAGCAACGGGAGTCACCTTGACGACGCTAGCCAGAACCAAAACTACCTCGTGGACTGCAATAATAAAAGTATTTGAAGCAACAGTTCTGAGTGTTTTCTCGGGTTGCCTTCCTGCCTGGGGCTTCGATATTGCGATGTTCTCGAAAAAGTTCAGGTTAGTTTTCTTAAAAGACTTCTCTCATTACCAAAATCCACCTCTTCTGCAATAGTTCGACTCGAGACGGGGTCAACTCACCTAAGCTATCTTGTCTTTAAACTCTCATTAAACTTCCTCATAATATTACTGCAAATGGGCGACGATCGTTTGCCAAAGATATGCTTTAACCGCCAACAGGCTCTGCTGAACTCCACAAAACCACAATTTAACTGGGCTTCCCAGATCAAACAAATGTTTGAGGCTTGTGGTCATAATAACATCTGGGAAAATCTTGATTATAGAAGGGTAAAACGTGAAAGAAAAAATTTACTTGATAGTTTTCATGCAAAATGCTATGAGGCTGATATTTCTATAGCAACAAACTCAAATTATACAAACTTTTACTCTGTTCTTACTCATACGTCTCGTCTTCCGGCAAAATACCTAACATTACATCTACCTATATATATATATATATCCCGCATTTTGGCTCAGCTTAGGGTGAGCAACAACAAGTTCTATAAATTCTCCTACAAAGGAGTAACTCACTCTATTAACCCCACCCTATCTTGTTCCATTTGCAATATGCTGGAAAACGAGACTATTTACCACCTCCTTTTTTCTTGTCCTATGCATAGACCCTATCGGACCTGCTTGTTTCTCAATGCAATCACTTTCGTCCAAACATTGGACAATCTTGATGTTCAAACATCAAAACAGATTGCACATGCTATTATAGGAATAATCTTAAACAGATCTTATCTAATTGGTGAATAGAAAAGACCGGGCTCTTTTCTCTCCCCCCTATCCCAAATTCTTTCACTAGGTAGTCAACGTACCAAGCCTTACCAATTTATTTAATTTTTTATTGTTTTTTTAACCTGCCATTCTTCATTACTAAATTTGCTTTTTGGTTTTTCATAGGCAAATATGTTTTAGGGTAAAATTAAATTAGTTTTACTAGATACGTAGGAATCCTTGTAATAAGATTATAATTCTTTGGATACAATAAATAAAGTAAGTAAGTAAGTACTAAGTATAAATAGACTGGTCACAATAAAAAAATTATTTACTTTTTTACCGCCACAAGATTGCAAAGGGGCAAATACTTGAATTTTTGGTGATTAAGAATATTCTTAACACAATTCTTTTTTTTATTCTAAATTAAAGTATTTCATTGACACATTACTTCTGTTTATTAAAATCACACTGCATGGCCTAGTCTATTAATATCAATTCGTAGTTACGCCGGGTCATATAGTAGGCAGCCAACACGAATGGCTTAAAACAGTTGTTGTATTTTTGTTGGGCGCATTGTTTTAAATTTTTTGGTGGTGATATTTTTAATAGATAGGTGCATTATTTTTCTAAAATTGTTATTAACTAAAATTGCAGAACAGAGGACTTTGCGAACGTTTAGTCCCTTTAAGGAAAATAATTGATTATACAACAAATTCTTTCTAAATTTCAGGAAATTGCTCCTGACATAAAAGTTTCGGATCTATCTAAATTAGAACTTTTGGGCTCACCACTTAGTGCTGATGGTGTAGAGCACATTCTTAACAATAAAAGCGAAAAGATTGATTATTTATTCAAAAATCTTTTTCTATTAAATTCCCATTTGGCATTTTTCATTTTAAAGAATTCTTTAGCTTTACCCCGTTTATCATATCTGTTAAGATGTTGGTTAGCCAAAAATTCATTATTAAAAATCAACAACCTACTTAGACAGGCTCTAGAAAATATTTCTAACTGTTCAATAAATGACAATGCTTGGTCAATAGCAAGTTTACCAACTGGATTTGGTGGCCTTGGAATACGAGATGTTGAATTTTTGTGTTATCCTTCTTTTCTAGGATCAGTGAATGACACCAATGTTTTAATCAAAGATATTCTTCCGGACTAATGATTCAGAATATACTTTCGCTTTAAACAATTGGATGAACCTCTGCAATTTATCTACTTTGCCCTCTCCATCTCCGAATAACCAGAAAGATTTTGACAACTTGATGTGTAAATATATGATATCAAACGAAATTCAGAACACAAAAGATATAAAATCAAAAGTACGCCTTCTGGCCCTTCAAGAGAAAGAAAGCAATGCATGGCTCAATGCTTTGCCTTCTCCACCACTGGGAACTTTACTAGATAATACAACATTCCGTATTTCCGTTGCTCTTCGCTTAGGTCAACCGGTGTGGAACAACATGCCTGCATTTGTGGACAAATTGTTGATATTTTGGGTCATCATGGCCTGAGCTATCCAGATAGTGCAGGTAGGTTTTGTCGTCACCGCTTTTTAAATGATATAATACATCGATCATTAACTGCAGCTGACACTCCAAATATGTTGGAACCTGTAGGAATCTGTAGAAGTGAAGGAAAGCGGGCTGATGGTGTGTCGTATTTCCCGTGGACAGAAGGTAAACAATTAATTTGGGATGCCACCTGTCGCGACACCTCAGCGAATTCTTATATTTTAAAAACAAGTATTGGGGCTGGAGAAGCTGCTCTTATTGGTGAGCAACAAAAAAAACAAAATATAAAGAACTTTTAGACAAATATATTTTTATCCCGTTTAGTGTTGAGACCTTAGGTCCGTGGGGAGAAGATGCAAGGCGACTGGTTAGTGATATTGCTGAAAAACTTAAAAACTCTTGTAACAAATCACTAACCAGGAGCTTTATTACCCAATTGATTAGCTTAGCTATTCAAAGGGGTAATAATATAATACATACATCATAATATAATACTGCATCGATTCTTGGAACCCTCCCGGAACAAAGAGGTGTGAAGGAAGTTTTTTATTATTCAAAATTAATTATGTAATTTTAAATCTAGTTTATTAAATACAATTAAGTTATTTTATTTAGTTATTATTGTTGCTATTTTTTTTAATGATTAACTTTTATTACCTTGTAAATGTAATTGTAATAATAAAGACAACTATTAAAAAAAAACACTTATAATCAAAGGAAAAATTCAATGAAAGAACATTTCAGTGATTTGTCGTTTCTCAATTATAAATGAATGAACTATAGGCTGCAA
The DNA here is from genome assembly GCA_963576565.1 of Aspidapion aeneum. Lineage (NCBI taxonomy): Eukaryota > Metazoa > Arthropoda > Insecta > Coleoptera > Brentidae > Aspidapion > Aspidapion aeneum. Next base: position 110,314,275 of record OY755039.1, read on the forward strand.
GCAGTGACGTCTCTTATTGTAAAAATGGTCGCCCAAGAAATCTCAACGTTAGCGCATGGAGAAAAGGTAATCTATTCCCCTACCATTGTCTCTGGGATAGACTGCCCTTATATCTGACCAGAGTTATGGTAATCTGCAATCCTATTTCATTGGAGACTAAATAGCGAGTTTGCGAAACATACTAACACGAACGTGTTTGCAAATCCAAGCATACCGTAAGAATGCTAACACAAAGAGAACCTTGGTTTGTAGTTTGCCAATTGGCATACCGTTGGAGGCCGTCTTTAACACAACTTTTAAAAAAATCCAAGTGTTTGTTTGTTGAATTACTATTAAGTACCTTGAGAATTTCTATGAATAGCTTCATCTCCCTGGTCGTTAGCATCATCAAAATAGCTCGAGTTGTGTCCGCTTTCATCTTTGTGGTAGCTGTTGTGAAAGCCGGACTTGTGATGACCCTTGTTATGAGCTACTCTGGTATCTTGATTGTTTGATTGGCCGCCTACGAAAAAAAAAATAGTTCTTAAGCGAATCTTTATCTCTAACCACAATCCATTAATAAAATAGTAAAAATTTAAACATTTTAAGAGAAAGTTATTAGTAGATCGAGGTCGAATTTACGCTGGTCTTGATGACAGAAAAACCTTTATGCAAATGTCAATGTCATGCGTCTAAGTGTCAAATTGAAGTTTGTGTAATAAGTTAAATGTCAATTTGGTGCATGCCTGCTTAATTGCCATGAATCGGCCCTGATTTGATTTAGTTCGCAGCAACCCCTTTGAGATTCTTTTCACCACAGGTTACCTTCCTGGGATATTACATTTTCAGCAGCCTGATTGGTTGGAATTGTGAGATGAAATTAATCGCAGGAAAATTCTCTCGAGAGTTACTTAAATACTCTTGAGAATTGCTCTCGATAGTATTTATACAGGGTGGTCCAGGTTAAAGTACATTAATTTAAATATAAATATAAATAAGGTGATAGAACGTCGAACAAAAAGTAGAGTTTCATAACAAAACTTTTTTAAAAAACGTTTCCTAACAAAGATACAGGGTGAAAAAAAATGTTTTTTCCTCATAACTTTTAAACCGTTACATCAATTTTCACTTATTTAGTACACATACTATTGTGGTACCTCTCTAAGTATCGATTGTATTCCTTTTCTACAATTCTGCAGTGGCGTATATATTGGCGGTAGGCACCCCATTGTACCCTCCCAATTATTGGCGCCACTGCGCCACTGCCTGTTGTAAAAATAAAATGGATTTTTTTTAAAATTCAAATTCAAAAGTAGCTTTATTGTCAAAAATATATCAAGTACACATAGACAAAGCCTTGCTTGAACTAAATAAATAAATAGGTAATAAATACAGCACTTTAAATTAAGTTTATAGTTATCACCAAACACACCTTTGTTAAAAAAGTACTTTATATAATATCAGTTATCATAATCGTTTATACATGTATATCACACTTCCAATTCATAGTAATATTAGTTTTTATTAATTGCAATGGTAGTGAAGATTACTTGACCACATGTAAAAAAGTAAAATACAGTGTGCGAACTTTGTCCCTTGCCGCATGTTTTTTTAGGTGTAAGTTTTAAGTAGTTAAAAATTTATATAAACAATGTAAAATTACAAAGCGACGAAAGAACCATGTACTAATAATGCAAATCTACGTTAAAGGAAAATTTGTAGCAGATGTATGTAGGTAATAAAAAAGTAGGTACATTAACTTAAAACAGTGATCCGTCATGACCTAAAAATATATATACATTTTTTCCTTTGTCAAAGATTAAATAATCACAACCAGTTTCCTTCGTACACCAGATACTATCTAGGTAAAATGAAAGAAGGTAAAAAAATGTCAAAAGAAAATTCTGCAATATTTCAAAACACAGTATATTGTTCACCAAAGAATTCCTCAAGAGTATAAAAAGCTTTGGAAATTAGAAACTCTTTGTCTAAACTTTTTATAACATGAAATTTTTCTTATCTCTAAAGGCAAATGGTTAAAGAGTTTTCTACCATTATAGATAAATGAATCCTTAATTAACGTTGAGTAAAGAGTTGGTAATGGTAAAATATGCAGATGGCGTAAACCGTACCTGTTAGATATATTAGTTTCTTGTGCACATTTTTTGTAAATGAGACAAACGGTCTCTAAATTAAATAGGCTACATAAAGTTAAAATTTTATATTTTAAAAGCACAGACATGACGATTATGGTGGTTAAAAATCCCTGTTCATGTAAAATTAGCTTCATCTGTCTAAAGAATTTTTTGTAAAAATTCTGGATTCTCTTCAATTGAATGTAGTAGCCAGTTACAAAAAGTCATGCGACGGTTTTCATCACCAGGATGTAGATTCTGGACAGGCTGTAGATGATAATATGGTTTTCTATGATCTATATTTAATTGGTGTACTGTGATCTATATGAAGTACATATAGCACAGTTGATTTTGATGTTTCCAAACGTAATGCTGCGTGTCGAGAACTCAGTCGAGAATTATTGTCAAACATTCTCAATATGGTATTTTCTTGATTATTTCTTCTTGCAGGCCGTTCTGGATCTCGGTTATGGGTTTTTTAAACCAAATTCACGAAAACGGCGATGGATGCTTACCATCATACGAACATTTGGCTGTCGTCGTCGGTCAGGATATCTCCTTCAGTAATCCCTGATGGCAGCCGCTGCATTTTCATTACAAAATCCATAAACAAAATGAATGTCTTCAAACTGAATACATATTAGTAAACAAGGGAATTTTTTAAAATTTTATTTAAGTTACAAATCTACCATCGTACATACACAATAATTAAACAACAGACAACAACTAACAAATTATGGTATACAAATGTAAATAGAATTGTAAAATGTCAAATCGTTGATCACTTTATTTATTAGTCAAATTGACAAGTCACGGCCTAGTCGATTGTTTGAAATATAACAGATCTTTATGGCTTGATTTTGAACGTGCTTACATCACTTTAAATTTATTTAAATATCTCAAAAACTAAGCCAAAAATCAAAATTTTGCAAAAGCACTTTTTTTTGCTAACTTAAACAAGAAATAAAAAAAAATATTTTATTTTTAAAACATTCGGTGGCGCCAAAGATTGGGAGGGTAAAATGGGGTGCCTACCACCAATATCTACGCCACTGGAGAATTTTAGAAAACGAATACAATCGTTACTTAGAGATGTACTACAATAGTCTGTGTACGAAATTTAGTGGAAATCGATGTAACGGTTTAAAAGTTATGACGAAAAAGTTATTTTTTTTCTAAAACTTTGACACCCTGTATTTTTCTTAGGATACGTTTTTTAAAAAAGTTTTCTTATGCAACTGTACTTTTTGTTCCACGTTCTATCACCTATTAAAATTAATATACCTAAACCTGGACCACCCTATATACATAACATAATAACTTTTTATTTCCCAACAAACTTAAATGTTTATTACAGGGAACCTATTTAACTGAAAATAATATATTTAAAAAGAAGTAAGAATTATATAAATACATGCACTAAATAGTTAAAAAATCATATAGAATAAATAAATAATAATGCCAATGTTATTAGTATTTTTTTATTATTCTTCCAAAAAATGTGTCTATATTTATTTTAAACCTTTGCATGGCTGGTATATTTTTAACCGATTCTGGTAAGTTGTTGTAATATTATGTCCCATCATATAAAAGGGATTTTTTGCCAGTGTTACTTTTAAATTGTATTTTTTGACTTTATTAATTAGTAGAGTGAATAAAAATACATGTCTTTACTACATATACATTTTCTAAATTAAGATATTTAAGTGGTTTATATAAATTGATAGTTGGTTCTAAAAAGGGAAGTTTATTTATACATTTTATGATTTTGTTTTGTAATTTTTTTAAAGGATTTATATTAGAATAATTTGCACAACCCTATATTATTGTTAAATATTGTATTTTGGAATAAAATAGGGCAAAATATGATTTTTTTATTTTATTTTTATTTTTTCTATTTCAACGGCAGAGCCAATTTACAATAATATTAAAGGGTAATAAATTAATAACAAGATTGTTAGCTCCCGCTAAATTTCGCGGTGTTTGTAAATTTTAAAACCACATAATTGAATGACGGACAGAGTGAGATCCTTTTTCGACCGCCTCGAGAAATGGCGTGTTAATTTACTTTCTCCAACTATCTCAAATTTCTACACATGAAAGTGCTCGATTTTGGTGTACTGAAGCATAGAACTAGAAACTTCAGCCCTTCAGCTACGTGGTGACATCATTAGATCCAGATAGGGGCCCCTTGGAAGTGGAGAAATTGGCTGCAAACTGGTGAGTGCTTTGTCTCTGATTTCCCTTGTGTGGTACCCACAATTAACCTATGGACCTTTTAATTATTTCGTAATTTTCATATCAATATATTTATGTTTGTTCGCGCTTTCATTAATTAAATTATATACAGTCCATTGCATTTATCGTTTTTCTTACTGCGGGCATAACATAAGTGTTCCTTCGACCGAATTATTTAAAATTTACTCCATACGACTGTATTAATAAGTCGGCCATTTATTTTCACGCCGAGATCAAGGCGGCCTTGAATTTTGTCAATCGTATTGAAACGAGAGAGATTTTCGCTCGACCTTCGGTAGCGGCGCAGTTCACATGTTTTTCGGTCCGCTGCTATGGTAACGTACCGTGGTCATTCAGTAAACAAAGCGAAGCAATCAAAATAAACAAGCACATGTTCAGTGTGTTAGGTGTGTTCCATATCATTTCGATATTTAAAACAATTTTCATCAATTTCGATAAATTAGTGCATATTTTCGACAATTCGTCATTTTTCTATTTCAGAAGCATTAATTTAGCGTTAATTGTATATTTACCGACATTTCTGTGATTAGATGTGTTCCATATCATTTCGATATTTAAAACTATTTTCATCAATTGCGATAAATTAGTGCATATTTTCGACAATTCGTCATTTTTCTATTTCAGAAGCATTAATTTAGCGTTAATTGTATATTTACCGACAATTTCGTCATTTCAAAGGTAAAATCATGTCTGTCAAAAAAGCCGTGCAAAAACGCAAGGGTTTTTTATCTGCGATCACCGAGTGTTATGTGTTTTCACAGACCGCGGCATCGGACGAAAAAGCGAGAAACGAGTTTCAAGTGAGGTATTCCGATTTGGATGAAACCTTCGATAAATGCATGCTGGCACATAATGATGTCATTATGTTGATAGACGACTCGGACGACGAGGAGTTTAAAACGCAGGATGCGATCCTTTCAAAAGCTCGTAAATATTTTTATGCGTGTAAGGGGGTTTACTCTAAAATATTTCCGGTTGAGGCCCCATCCTTTTCGGGATCATATGTTCGACAAAACGAAACTCCAAAACTCAAAGAGTTAGGTATTCCCATATTTCGAGGTGATAAAAAACTATGGCCAAGCTTTTTCGATCTTTTTAATAACATTATAGATCAAAATCAAAGTCTAGTAACGTTCGAAAACTTCAATATTTATTTTCATATCTCGAGGATGAGCCTTTAAAATTGATATCAGGGATTAGCTTATCTGATCAAAATTATAAAATTGCTTACGACAAATTAGTCAATAGATATCAAAACAAGCGAGACCTCGCAAATGATGCTTTAAGCACAATTATGAACTCCACATTAAAAAACGAGTAAGCTAAAGAATTGCGTAATTTAATTGACACCTTTTCTGAATCCCTAGAAATTTTAAAATCACTTAGCTTTGACGTTGACAGTTGGGACTTTATTATTTTTTTCATTTTGTTAGAAAAATTGGATATTCCGACGCGTTCAAATTTCTAAATGAGTCACGCCAATACTTCTACCGAAATTCCCACTTTTCAGTCACTTTTTCAATTTCTAGAAAAAAGATGTAAAGTTTTGGAATCACTTCCTCAATCAACAGCACCCAAAAAGGTGCCTACCATTGGCGTAGCTAGGGGGGGGCCAGGGGGGGCCTGGTCCCCCCTGAAGTCCCTCAGGCCCCCCCTAAGATATTTTAGGCCTCCCCTACCGACTACTAGTAAAAGAACATGTCGCTGAAAATACATACTTTTCTATTATTAATCGGGAAATATTCAAAAAAAATAGGTGCATTAAAATTTAAAATCATTCAGATAATGTTTACATTTCAGGAAAAAGCCCTTGTCTTGCGGAATTAGGCTTTTTCTCTTTAAATTATCGGTAACTTTTCTGCACTTGTGCAATTTCCCGAAAATATTTTTTAAATTTAAACATAATTATGCATATTGAATATTTCATACATATTGGCGACATCTTGTAAAATATTATAGATGTGTAAGTTAAATTTCGCATTTAATAAAGACAGCGACCTTTGCCCCTCTGTTTCCGAAATCCGGTTGTAGATGTCGTAAGGTTATAAAAGACGTTTTTAAACTGTTTTTCTAAAATAAATATAATAATCTTTTTAGTTTTTTGAGGTTAGCGTTTAGTGTCTTATGAAAATTTTCCGATTTTGGTGACAATTTCATAACCATTTTCATATTAAGTTTTCCCACGTCATTAAATGGAATAAATTCGTCGAGCAATACCGGGAAATTTTTAATATTAATACTTCTCTGCTCTAAGAGCAGAAATGACCGTTTTAAAGAATTGTATTTTTCGGTTAAATCAAACTGTTGGTCATGATTCTATCAAACAACATATAGCAGAAAACACCTATCCAAACCTCTACCAACTTTTTAAAGTTGCGAGTATTCTTCCAATTTCAAGTGCAACTTGCGAGAGGTCTTTCTCTGCCATGAGGAGAGTTTTTAATTGGCTTAGAACAACTATGACTCAAGAGAGACACTCAGGTTTGTCATTGTTATTCATAGAAAAAAATGTTGAGGTCGACTTAGACAGTGTGGTAGACGCTTTCAGTCAGCGACGTAGAAAACTTTCTTTGTAGAATTGCTGAATTACATACTTGCTGTGTATACATATAAATAAGTTGGTAAATGTATTATTAAATTTGTTATATCAAAATATTAGAACATTTAATGCGCGTATTTTTTTTTTATTCATTGCACACTTTGCACGACTCTTTAAAACCTATGTTTGTTTTTTGTTCAAGATAGACCGGGGCCACGGCCCCCCCTGAAAAGCAAGGCTAGCTACGCCAATGGTGCCTACCTATCAAAAATCAAATTCTATGCAAAATCAGTTTGGGCAAAAGCCTACCTATCAAAATTCAAATTCTATGCAAAACCAGTTTGGGCAAAAGCCTACCTATAAATCATCCAATTCGCCTTTTATAGGACTGGCTGGCACCTCAACTAATTCAAGTACGGGAATAAAATGTTTCAGGTGTAATCAAGGTCACGTGCTTTCGAAATGTCAAACATGTCTTGATCTCTCACCTATCGATCGCCTATCTTTCGTCAAGCAGAAAAAATTATGTCTAGCGTGTTTTCATCCCTTGCATGGGGTAGATACGTGCAAATCAAAATATTCATGCAGGACTTGCAATAGTAAAAGGCACCACACTTTAACTCATATCTTAGAAACTGATCAAGAGTCTGGAAGCCAAGATACTAGTCCTGTCATTCACACACCACCTGTCAATAATCTTCATGTGTCATTAAATACCTCAGGACCTTCAGGTACCTTTCTTTTATGCACCGCCATAATAGATGTTATGGACGGTTGCGGAAATTTTCAACCTGTAAGGGCACTGCTTGATTCTGGATCACAGACAGGATTCATCAGTTAAAAGTGTATTCAGCGTCTTAATCTTCCTAGGCGAAGTTACACCACTGAAATATTCGGATTAAATCAGATGTCTTCTTTTACTTCCAAAGGGCTCGTTCAATGTCACATTTTCGAATTTCGAAGGAATTGTCGTTCCACAATTATGTTCCAATATGCCTACATTCACTTTGAACGATAATCAGTGGAAACACTTGGAAAACCTTAAACTTGCCGACCCATCTTATTTCAAATCTAGACCTGTGGACCTAGTTATTGGTTGCGAGCTATTCGCACAGATATTCAAGGAGGGCGGGGTTCTTGGACAAATAGGGCAACCTTCAGCCCTTGAAACTATCTTTGGCTGGGTCGTCATGGGAAAAGTTGACGAAGTAGGTAGTCTTATGGAACGAACCAGTTGTTTTTTAGCGAGTCATTCACCTCCTTTAGAGGTCATTCTCCCTAGGTTTTGGGAAATCGAACATTTGCCTAAAAAACAAATCTTATCAAAGGAAGAAAAACAAGCAGAATCAATTTTTACTGCGAGTGTAGTACGGCAACCGAGCGGTAGATTCATGGTAGATCTTTCGTTTAAAGATAAAATAAACCCTGACCTAGGAAATACTTATCCGCAAGCTTATCGTAGATTTTTACTTCTAGAAAATAGATTAATCAAAAATCCTGATCTGTACACTGCCTATTCAAGTTTCATGCAAGACTATATCGATTCTAATCATATGAGTTTAGTTTTATCTAGTCAACCAAAGGTCGACGTATCATGTTTTTTAGCACATCATTGCGTACTAAAGCCGGAAAGCTTAAGTTCAAAGTTAAGGGTAGTCTGGGATTGTTCGGCAGTCACCCCAAAAAATATTAGTCTCAATGACACGTTGTTATCGGGACCGAAATTTCAAAAAGATATTGCTTCTTTACTCCTTACGTTTGGTCTTAATCCTATTGCCTACATTGCTGATATCAAACAGATGTTCCGTCAAGTCCTTATCAATCCTTATCACCGTCCTTATCAAAAGATATTGTGGAGGTTTTCTCCACAGGACCCACTTTCAGTGTGGGAACTTTCTACTGTCACTTTTGGCATGACATGCTCACCTTTTCTAGCCATGCGTACATTAAATGAGCTGGCAGAGAGAGAAAAGGAACGTTTTCCTATGGCTAGTACTGTTCTAAAAACGTCAATCTATATCGACGATATCTTGGGAACTCGCTTTCTGAAGCTCTCTCCCTTCAAACAGAACTCAATGATTTGTTGAAGTCGGGAGGATTTGAACTTAAAAAATGGGCAAGCAATTGTCCTGAGTTATTGGCAACATTGCCAGAGTCCGATCGTCAAATGCCTCTCTCGTTCGACAAGGAGGAACCCCACTTTATCAAAGTTTTAGGACTTCAATGGCATCCAAAAAACGAAATTTTTTCTTATCAATGCCGAATGAAGGACAAACCCCCAACCAAACGTTCTATTTTATCTATCATAGGAACAATCTTCGATCCCTTAGGTTTTCTTTGTCCCTTGTTGCTACAAGCAAAATTTATTTTGCAACAGTTGTGGATATCGAAAATAGGCTGGGACGAAGAACCAGATTCTTCTATCATCGACTCTTGGAACAAACTTCGTTCTTAATTCCCGCTTCTTTCCAATTTTCAATTACCCCGACAAATCAAACTGTCAAAAATCAATACCTGTCAAATCATCGGCTTCTGTGACGCTTCAATTCGAGGCTACGCAGGCGTCGTATATTTTCGTGTAGAAGAGGAAAACAATATCTCTGTTTCTCTCATATCTGCAAAATCTAGGGTCGCGCCTATAAAGTCACAAACTTTGGCTAGGCTAGAACTCCTAGGCGCATTTCTTTTAAGCGAATTAATTGATTTCGTCTTATCTAGCTATGAAGGAAAAATAACTTTTACAAATATCGTTACTTTCTGCGATTCGCAAGTCGTATTGCACTGGCTTTCATCCCCTCTTAATCGCTGGCAAACCTTTGTTGGAAATCGAGTCAGTAGAATCCAAGAAATCATTCCCTCAAACTCGTGGTGCTACATTCCTTCTGCTTTAAATGCAGCCGATATTGCGTCACGAGGGGCCACCCCTTTACAGCTCATGTCACATGACATGTGGTGGAACGCACCGTCGTTTTTGTGGTCTCCCGAAAACGAATGGCCCGATTTTCATAAACCAAAAATGCCGATTGATTTCGGAGATATTAATCTGGAGGAAAAGCCAAAGGTCTGTTGCAATGCGATAATTCACGTTAACTTCTTAGATCAGCTTCTTATCAAATATTCATCTATATCAAAAATTCAACGTATCATTTGTTATGTCCTTCGAATAGTTAACCTTTTTCAAAACCATTCCTATCAAAAACCCACTAAGCCGCCGGACCAAAAAGTTATTTTTGAGAATATTGTTTTTCCTACCACCGGTGAGATGCAAAGTGCGTTATACCTTCTTATCAAACGCGTTCAAGGTTCTTGTTTTTCTGAGCTTTTTTCCGCGTTATCTAAGGATAAACCAATACCAAAACCTTTCCGAAAACTTTCACCTTTTCTTGATGAAAATAATATCATTAGGGTCGGTGGCAGATTACAAAAATCTAACCTTTTGTCTTATTCTGCAAAACTGCCTTACTTTCGAGTAACCATCGTTTAACTACTCTTCTTATCGAGTCCACTCATCGACAATACCTTCATCCTGGGTTTAAAACATTACATAATCTGCTTTTACAGCAATTTTGGATATTATCTGCCAGACGGGCAATTCAAAGAACCATATCCAAGTGTTTGCAATGTTTTAGAATCAACCCTAAACCCTATAGACCGCCCATAATGAGTTCACTTCCCGCTCATCGAATCAATCAACTTAAACCTTTTTCGAGTGTAGCTATCGACTTTTGTGGACCTTTCTTTGTGATTCCTCATCGTTACCGTGGTTGTAAAGCTTTCAAATCGTATGTCTGTGTGTTTGTCTGTACGGCCACACATTGCGTGCATTTGGAATTAACCATGGAACTGTCCACCGAAGGGTTCGTAGATGCATTCCATCGATTCATTTCCAGACGTGGAAGCGTGACTCAATGCTGGTCAGATCAAGGCAGTAATTTTATAGGGTTTCGTAACCAATTACTTGATTACGCAAGAAGTGCGGCCACCAGACTTTCTATTCGTTGGCATCTGGGACATCCTCTCAGTCCACATTTCAATGGCCTGGCAGAAGCTGGCGTCAAAAGTTTTAAAACTCACTTTGTTCGAGTAGTCGGCGACCAGAAGTTGTCCATCATGGAAATGTCCACCCTTACATGTCGCATAGAAGCCGTACTTAATAGTCACCCTTTATCTCCTGCCTCTTTAGACCCACACGATCTTCAACCTCTTACTCCTGGGCATTTTTTGACCCTTGAACCCCTTAATTCAGAAATTCCGGAGTCAGATTTGTCCGAGGTTCCCCGAAATCGGCTCTCGAGATGGCAACTAATCCAAAAACTACATAATGATTTTTGGAAACGGTATTCTATAGAGTATTTGCATACGCTACAACAGCGATACAAGTGGGCTGATTCGTCCCCAAATATCAAATTAAATGATTTGGTTATCATAACAAGTGATCACAGCCAATCACCTTTGAAATGGCCGGTCGGTCGGGTCATCGAACTGCATCCCGGCGGAGACGGTCAGGTGCGTGTTGCGACGGTACAAACGGTTACCGGTGTTTACAAGCGGCCAGTTGTAAAACTGTGCCTTTTGCCGAATTAAAAGTAATTTTAATTTTTTCTACCTATTGAAGTCAATTATTACAATAGGTAATTCTTTATTATTTTTTTAAATTTTGTTTGTTTGTTTTGACTTTTTCGGGTTTTCGCTATCTCTAAATAAACTTACGCTACTTATCTGTTTTTCATTCATTTATATTTATCGGTCGATCATTTTTTTTATCTATATCTGTCCAGCTGATATTCTAAAATTGTGTGTTTTGGAGGGCAGTTATGTTAGCTCCCGCTAAATTTCGCGGTGTTTGTAAATTTTAAAACCACACAATTGAATGACGGACAGAGTGCATTCGCGCATTTTGGACATGCGCACCAAGAATCAGTGAGATCCTTTTTCGACCGCCTCGAGAAATGGCGTGTTAATTTACTTTCTCCAACTATCTCAAATTTCTACACCTGAAAGTGCTTGATTTTGGTGTACTGAAGCATAGAACTAGAAACTTCAGCCCTTCAGCTACGTGGTGACATCATTAGATCCAGATAGGGGCCCCTTGGAAGTGGAGAAGTTGGCTGCAAACTGGTGAGTGCTTTGTCTCTGATTTCCCTTGTGTGGTACCCACAATTAACCTATGGACCTTTTAATTATTTCGTAATTTTCATATCAATATATTTATGTTTGTTCGCACTTTCATTAATTAAATTATATACAGTCCATTGCAGTTATTGTTTTTCTTACTGCGGGCATAACAAATATGGCAAAAAAAGTAATAAAACTAATTAAAACAAACAAAAAAAACAATAATAAGAAACTAGTACTAAAAAAATTGACTAAAGACAAAAAATTTTCTCTTTTATTAAAATATAGGAACTGTAGGTTTTACTATAGTAATTCCGCAATACTACCCTTAAAGGAACTAAGACTGGCTGCGAATGGATCAAGATTGTTTTGGTTGTACAGACGACGAGTACGAGAACGGTGAATAATAGCCATAATTGGCATGATGAAAGGGGATGCGAAACATTGGCGAGTTATGCCTACGCTGAATAGTGTTGAAACCGATAATCTCCAATAAGGAAGGACAAAAGGAGATACCGTTTAATATTTTATAAAAAGTTATAACATCAGTCCTTCTTTCCAAAGTATCAAGTCCAAATGGCTGGCTAATGGCATTATAATTTATGTTATAATTGTTGTTGTAAATGTCAATATCAGCCCTGAATGCAAGAGAACGAAGAGAAGTTCTCTGTACAGACTCCAAGCGATCAATGTGGCAGGCATAGTGTGGTGACCATACCACTGACGCATATTCCAGTACAGAACGAACTAGTGAGCAATACAAGAGCTTAAAACAATATGGTGATAACTCGGAGCTCTTACGAGAGATAAGGCCAAGGGTTCGCATACCCTTATTAATAATATCGTCATAATGAGGCCTAAATGATAACTTGCTGTCAAATAAGACACCCAAGTCCCTGACTGCCGCTACTGATTCAAGAGCAGTACCATTTATGACATATATATGCTGAATCGAATTAGATGATCGACTGAAAGTGATACTTAGGCATTTTTTAACATTTAAATCTAGACCATTATTACTACACCACTCACTAATGTTATTAAGATCACTTTGAAGTAACAAACAATCAAGATAAGTTTCAATCAACCTATAAAGCTTAAAATCATCAGCAAATGCCAGATGATCCGAACTAACAATTACGTCACTAAGGTCACGGATAAATGAACCTTGCGGGACACCAGAGTCCACTTGAATCTCTCCAGAAACGCAATCGCCAATCCGGACCAACTGTGTGCGACCACTCAGGAAAATATGGACAAGCCTTACCAGAGTCTCGCCCAACCCCATAGCCCTCAACTTACTCACCCTGTCAAAGGCCTTCGAGAAGTCTGTGTAGACACTGTCCACTTGTTTTGTATGTATGCTGATAAGATAGGATATAAAGGAATAAGATATCGAATTTTATACAAAACTCCTACAAGGGGAAATAATGTATTTCGTAATTATTCTATGTGATTTTTCCAAGTAAAGTTTTCATCTATAAACAGTCCTAAAAATTTTGTGCATTTACTAGACTTTATAAGGTTGGATTTAAACTTAATTGGTTCACATTTATATGTTATTTAACTTTTATCTAGAAACATGTAAAAGGATTTGTAAAAATTAATTTTTAATTTATTTGAGTTTTATTTAGAATTTTCATATCCTGCATAATTTTAATTTTATTTGAGAAAAACTGTTTCCAAAATATATTAATGTAGTATCATCCGCATTTAGAAATGAATTTATGTATAGCAAAAATAAAATGGGACCTAATACCGAACCCTGAGGTACACCACATGTAACAATTTTTTGACAACCATAACTATTATTAATTTTGACATATTGTTTTCTATTTTCCACGTATTTCTTAAACCAAATATAAATGTTGCCTCTTATACCATAATTCCACAAGATTTGTAATAAGTACAACAGTATCAAATGGTTTACATGAATCCAGCGACAGCAAACAGCCTTTAGCATTTTGATCGATTTTTAGTTGAATATCTTTTACAATATCTAATAAATCTAATAATAATGCAACAATTTCTGTGTCCCTGGTTTCGCGAAAGCCATACTGTCCATGAAACAATATCTTATTCTTTTTTAGAGAGTCTAAAAATTTTAAAGCAATAATTTTTCTAAAATTTTTGATATTATTGGTAAAACCGAGACTGCTCTATAATTATTTGGATTGTAAAAATCGACATTTTTAAATAATGGCTTTTGAAATTTTTAATTTTTCAGGAAAAAGTTGTTCTAATTCTTACTGAGATTTTATCGTGACCAGTAGCTTTTTTTGAGTTTAAATTGTATATAATGTCAATGTCATGCCTGTAAGTGTCAAATTAAAGTTTGTGTAATAACTTAAGTGTCAATTTGGTCCATGTCTGCTTAATTGCTTACCAGAGTGAATCGGCCTTGATTTGATTTACTGACTGTTTAACAGCTTCGATCGACTGTCAGCACGAGAGTGGAAAGGTTAAATTTAATGTCGGAGAGCAAGCAACTCTCGAACTTCCAATCTATTTTGAATTGCGACAGTGCTATAGTAAAAGTTGTGAAACAAAGAGAGAGCTACTATTAGACGAGTCGACACTCAGAAGAGCACAAATTCACGATAGTACTCACAAATGGACGAAGAGTGGATAAGAGTAACTTTTCAGAGAAATTTTCTGCAATTAATCTTATGTGGATATGCACCCTAACACCAGTATTTACAAAGACTTTAAAACTTAGCATTTTAGACCGGGTTTAAGTATCAAGTCTATAGACTTGATACCAACCGGTTTGAATGTATTTTTTTAATACCCACAGGTCAAATAACTGCAAAGATTCGGCTCACCCTAATGTGCAATATCAAATTAACTTTAGTAATCAAGCAAAACTACATAAAAAATTTGTAACGAAATGTAACTTTTTGGAAATTTAGTCCGTGCAGTCGTAGGATTCCCGTTAAAAATAGTCTCAAATTGTAGTACCACCCCTGAGGGGTTGAAAAACAATAGAAATAATCCATGATTGATAAAAAACTTTTTCAAAGCTAAATAATACATATTGTTACAAATTTAAGTTATTTAAATTTTATAGTTAGAATTTATTTAGGTTTAGCGTAGTATTAGGTTGACGTATTTTATGGTTGTATTCTTAATCTAGGTTTTAGTTGCGTTATCTGTGACAAACTGGTATGTGAACGGTCCGGTTCTAGAAAAGGGCGGAATGATTCCGAATCGAACAAGGATGGAAAATTCTCGAATTGTAGGCAGACCCTCATATATAGGGCCGGACGTCGTGCATCGGGCAGTCAGAGATAACCAATGGTAGTGATCGCTAGATGTTAACGCGAAGTTAATAGGCGTATTAAAGAATGAATTATTAGCAAGTTATTAGTAAGTTTAAGTGCGTGTTTTTGTACATAATTTGTCGGAATAAATTGACGTATCGTTTTCAACAATAGCGAGTTTTAATTTGTCGTTGTGAACCCGTAACAATTGGTGTCAGAAGTGGGATTAAAAGAAATAAATAGTGCAAAGACTATCCTTACATAGTACCACCTGCTAGGACAATTGGACAGAAAAACAGTAAGTGATTTTTCCAGAATATTCGAAGAAGTTCGATATTGATTTATTCAAAAACCAAAAGACATATTTAAGAATCGACTTCGATATTAGCTTAGTTAGTTAAAAAGTAAGAATTAGAAAGAATTTCTAGAATATTCCATCACTTTCTAAGACGCTCTATTCGAAAACCAGAAGAAATATCCAAAAAGCGACTTCGACATTAGCTTAGTAATTTCAAAAGTAAGAACTAAAAAGAATTTCTAGAAGATTCCATAACATTCTACGACGTTCTATTCAAAAACTAGAAGAGATATACAAATACCGATTTCGACATTAGTTTAGTTATTTCAAAAGTATGAATTAGAAAGAATTTCTAGAAGATTCCATAACATTCTACGACGTTCTATTCAAAAACTAGAAGAGATATACAAATACCGACTTCGACAGTAGCTTAGTTATTTTAAAAGTAAGAATTACCAAGATTTTCTAGAATATTCCAAAACATTCTACGACGTTCTATTCGAGAACCAGAAGAGATATACAAAAACCGACTTCGACATTAGCTAAGTTATTTAAATATTTAAATAGTGAGAATTAGAAAGAATTTCTAGAATATTCCATAACATTCTACGACGATCTATTCGAGAACCAAAAGAGATAATCAAAATGTGACTTCTACATTTGCCTAGTAGCAGAAAGAGTGACATTTACTAGTATATTCTAGAACATTCCATTAGGTCCTATTTAAGAATCAGAGGAGATATTGAAGAAAAAAAAAACAAAACCGACTACGACATTAGCTTTATAGACCAAAAAAAAAAATAATAAATAAACATTTTAAGTGATTTATCAGGAAGTTGATGCTTACTAGACAAGGATCGGCAAAGATGGAAGATCTAACTAAAATGATGCAGGCTCTAGCAGCTCAAATAGCTTAAAACCAGAACGATATAAGACAGACAGACCATTGAACAAAACCAAAACGATATGAAACAGACATTTGAGCAAAGATTAGATGGCATTCAAGAAAACTTCGATCAAATAAAGAGCAACTCCGAGCAGCTTAGAGGAGAGAGAGTTCAAGGCAGCAACCGAAGATCTTAAGGAAGAAATAACTCAGAGAATGCAAAATGTAGAAGAAAAGGTACAAAACAATTTGCAGAATGTTGAAGAAAAAGTGGAGACCAAGCTACAGAATTTAAGAGAAGAAGTTTTTCAAACAGTGGAAGAAAAGCTCCAGGATGTGTCAAAACAGCTTATACAGCTTCAGAAAGAACATAACAAAATAAAAGCTCAGGGATGTGTTGTGAATTCCAACCAAAACATTAAGCCTCCAAATTTTGACGGTACGTCCTCCTGGTCCACCTACAAACAACAATTTGAAGCTGCCGCCGCTGCAAATGGTTGGGACGAGGACGCAAAAGCTAGAGCGTTGTTAGTAGCTCTACGGGAACCTGCACTCGGACTTTTACGGTCCATTCCAGTCGAACAAAAACAGAATTATAACGCTTTAGTGGCAGCGCTAGAAAGAAGGTATGGAGACGAACACTTGCGAAATTTACATTGGTCAGAATTAAATGTTCGTCAACAAAGAGCAGGGGAGTCATTACAAGAGTATGAAGCGGATGTCAGGAGGCTGATGTACTTGGCTTACCCAGAAATGCCAGAAAATTACAGATATCCCTTCACGGTAGATCGCTTTATTAACGGCTTGCGAGACACGGCAAAATTACTACGTCGAGAACGCTTCCATAACAGCAGTGAAGTGTTGATTCGAGCCCTTGAAATGGAATCGTCAAATAATATGTCCAGGCCAAAAGTAAGAGGTGTTTCAATTCAGGAGGGAGAAGAAATGAGCACTGGAGATGAGGTCAACTTAAAAACGCTAAACCAACTGTTTCAATCACTGATAGAGAAGATTGATTCTTTGAAAGAAAGTAGACGATCCCCTCCAAATGTAAAGTGTTTCAGATGCGGACGTACAGGGCATATTCAACGCGATTGTCGTGTCCAAATGAGGTCTCGCTCACCATCTAGTGGGACAGAGTACCGAAGAAGAGATCAGGAAAACTAAAACTAGTCAACGCAGAGGGGCGGGTGTTGGCTAATGGGAATTTAGCCCCCAAAATTTACTCTATCAAGAGCTTAAAACATACTGCTGACAGTCTTAACATCGACGGACTTATTAATGGACGAAAAGTTAATATAACAATAGACACTGGTGCTGCCATATCATTGCTTAAGTTCAAAATTGCAACGAGATATAAAATTCGACCAACAGAAAAGAAAATAACACTTAAGACTGTGACTGGAGAATCCGCCGACGCTTTGGGGCAGACAGACATAGACCTACAGCTGGGGAGGTTGAAGATTCACCACTCGGTATTAGTTGCAGACATAGAAGACGAATTTATTTTGGGAATGGACCTGATAAGTAAACATGGATTTGCGTTTGATAATAAACTTAATACCCTAAGATTTGGGAACGAAGAGTTCATTTTGTCAAATAGTCACATCAATAAAGAACCAATAAAGGTGGTGGCAGTATGCACAACAAGACTAGTCGGTAACAGTGAGACCATAATTTTTGGGAGGTTAGAAAGTAAAACATCAAGCTGCGTCGGACTCATAAGCCAACAAAACACACCCAACACACGTTGCAAAATCACTAGTTAAAACCGATAAAGACATCCCGATTAGAGTCGCCAATATTTTCCCAAATAGTGTCAAAATTAATAAGGGGGAGGTGGTAGCATTATTTGAACCAGTACAGAAAGTAACAAGATGTGAAGAGCCAACTTCCGAGGATACAAGCAAGTTACCAATGGAGGTACTTCAGCAATTTGAGTCAACTTGGCAACATCTCACTCCAGAAGAATTTAGAAAAGCGAGAGAGTTTATAGAAGAACAAAGTAATATCTTCGAAACTAGGAGTAGTTCGGGACGCACAAACCTTATTCAACATGGTATCAACACTGGCGATGCCCAACCGATAAGACAGCCCCCAAGAAGACCACCAATGGCCAAGCAAAGAGAAGTTCAGAATCTCATTAATAAAATGCTCAGCGACGGTGTTATTGAAGAGTCATCAAGTCCTTGGTCATCTCCTGTGGTGTTGGTCACTAAAAAGGATGGAAGTACTAGATTTTGTGTCGACTACAGGAAACTTAACGATGTGACCAAGAAAGATAGTTACCCACTGCCAAGAATAGACGACACATTAACAACATTGGCAGGATCATGTTGGTTTTCTACTCTTGACCTAAAAAGTGGGTATTGGCAAGTAGGAATCTTTGAAAAGGATAAAGAGAAGACTGCATTCTCTGCTGGAAGTGGACTTTATCAGTTTAATGTGATGCCATTTGGCCTATGCAATGCTCCAGCTACATTTGAAAGACTAATGGAAGTCGTTCTACGAGGCCTTACTTGGAAAACCTGCCTAGTCTATTTGGATGATGTCATAGTAATGGGGAAATCATTTCAAGATCATCTAGATAATTTACGAGAAGTATTCTCAAGAATCAGGAACGCAAATCTTAAATTGAACTCAAAGAAATGTTTTCTGTTCCAAGAAAAAGTTGAGTTCCTGGGTCACGTCGTTTCCCGGGAAGGCATCCATACCGACGAGAAGAAGTTACAAGCAATAAAAGAATGGCCTCAACCTCGTGACAAACATGAATTGAGAAGCTTTTTGGGTCTGTGTACATACTACAGACGATTTGTAGAAGGATTCGCGAAAATAGCGTCTCCATTACATAGACTTACAGAAGATAAAGCTTCTTACAAATGGAATACCGAATGTGACCAAGCATTTAGAAGACTAAAAGCAGCATTATGTTCTAGTCCGATTCTTGCATATCCCATTCCAAAAGGAAAATTCATATTAGATACTGATGCGAGCAACGATGGCATAGGAGCAGTACTCTCCCAAGTACAAGATGGAGATGAACGGGTCATCGAATTTTTCAGCAAGAAGCTATCCAAACCAGAGAGAAATTATTGTGTTACCAGAAAGGAGCTCCTAGCCATCATTAAATCCGTAGATCACTTTCACAAATATCTCTATGGACAAGAGTTTCTGATTAGAACGGATCACGCTGCGTTACAGTAGCTCATGAAAGTGAAACAACCTGAAGGGCAAGTCGCGAGATGGATAGAAAAGCTACAACAATACCATTATCAAATTAAGCACCGAGCGGGAAGGGTGCATAATAATGCGGATGCATTGTCCAGAAGACCTTGCCCTGAGGATTGTAAACATTGCAGGAAAATTGATCAGAAAGAGGGAATTAACTACGTGCGTCAGATAAAATTAGAACCAGATGAATAATGGATGTCGGCTTCAATTAGAACCACACAACTTGACGACAAAGATGTAGGACCTATCTTGCGATTGAAAGAAGAGAACAAGCCACGACCATCATGGCAAGATATCGCAAACCAAGGGGTGATATTCAAATCACTGTGGGCACAATGGGATTCACTGATAGTAGAAGAAAACATCCTTAAACGTGCCGATGGCCGATGGCCTTACTGTGATTAATCAAGTAGTGGTTCCTAGGAGCATGGTAGACAATATATTGGCCGAATGCCATGGTGGAAAATCAGGCGCGCACCTAGGCATAAATAAAACCATGGACAAAATTCGAAACCGATTTTATTGGGTCAATTACTTTCAAGATGTGAAAAACTGGTGCCGCCGATGTTCGACTTGTGCAGCCAGCCAAGGTCCCAAAACAAGGTCCAGAGGTCAAATGAAACAATATAACGTAGGTCTGCCATTCGAACGCATTGCTATTGATGATAGCAAATGGCCAGAAGTTTTTGCTTTGCCTAACCAAGAGGCCGCTACAGTTGCAGAAGTTCTGGTAAATGATGTTTTCAGCCGATTTGGCATTCCTTTGGAACTACATTCAGATCAAGGAAGAAACTTTGAATCAAAGCTCTTCCAGAATCTCTGTGACCTTTTAGGAATACATAAAACACGGACTACTGCTTTACATCCGCAGTCAAATGGCATGGTTGAAAGATTTAATAAAACAATAGAAGATTGGGACCAATATATTCCATTGTTTTTGATGGCCTATAGAACCGCCATTCACAATACGACAGGAGCTACTCCATCTAGTATCCTGTTTGGTAGAGAACTGCGTTTACCATGTGATATCATGTTTGGTTCACCTGAAGAAGAACACTTAGAGGTTAATGACTATGTCGAACGTTTAAGGCAAAAGCTGCACGATATCCATGAAGTGGTTAGAGAGCGAATAGAAATAGCCAGTGACCGCATGAAAGCGAGGTATGACCTGAAAGCAAACTCAAAGAGGGTTCAAAGAGAATGATCAAGTCTGGCTATACAATCCTCAACGCAAGAAAGGAAGATCACCTAAGTTGACACCACCATGGGAAGGGCCTTATAAAGTTGTTAAGAGAATTAATGATGTAGTCTACCGAATCCAGAAAAGCCGGAAGTCCAAGATGAAAGTTGTTCATCTAGACAGACTAAAACCTTACCTGGGAAATGTTGATCGAGACGATCAAACCTGAAGAGGAGGATAGTGTTACAAATTTAAGTTATTTAAATTTTATAGTTAGAATTTATTTAGGTTTAGTGTAGTATTAGGTTGACGTATTTTATGGTTGTATTCTTAATCTAGGTTTAGTTGCGTTATCTGTGACAAACTGGTATGTGAACGGTCCGGTTCTAGAAAAGGGCGGAATGATTCCGAATCGAACAAGGATGGAAAATTCTCGAATTGTAGGCAGACCCTCATATATAGGGCCGGACGTCGTGCATCGGGCAGTCAGAGATAACCAATGGTAGTGATCGATAGATGTTAACGCGAAGTTAATAGGCGTATTAAAGTAGTGAATTATTAGCAAGTTATTAGTAAGTTTAAGTGCGTGTTTTTGTACATAATTTGTCGGAATAAATTGACGTATCGTTTTCAACAATTGCGAGTTTTAATTTGTCGTTGTGAACCCGTAACAATATAAATAACTTATAACTATGTGTGTTGATGCATTACCGTAATAAATACGTTTCATTATTTAAATATTGTAAAGCACAAGATATATTAGAATCCGTTTTCAATTACACATCCACCAAAACAATTAAATATCGGTTTAATCATCGCTAACTTGTAAAACTAATTAATATGTAAAATATATATATAATATATATATATATATATATATATATATATATATATATATATATATATATATATATACTGTCTTACAACGATTTTATTGGACATCTCTTAGTGACGTTCGGCCGTTTAAGTATGGCTACCATTTTTAAACCAAAGTATTACATTAGTAAGTTTTGTGCGGATATAATGACATTGTTACAATGGAAAAAGGTGGCTCATATGGTAAATGTTTTATGAAAAATTATACAAGTATTAAAAACTATTACATTTAAGGCAAAAAAATTAGTTAAACATTTAACCAAAATCTAGATCGTGTTTTAAGGACTTTAGTACCTTAGCATTTTAGTCCTTTTAGTAAATACAGATGTCAATGTTTAACACTTTCGTGTACCTGTCTTTAGCCTGTCTGTTGCATTATAAAATAAAAAATAAAGGTTAGGTCAATACGATACGGTAGGGTTAATTTACTTACCTCCATGTACGTAATATTCCAATACTCCCTGTTACCTATTTACACAATGGTTAGTGTTTGATGCAATCATTCAGAAATAAAGGTACGAAAAATGCACAGATGCCAAATTTACATAGATAGAGTTTTTGTCAACTGTACGCCGATGATTTGACGTAACGAATACAAGAATAAAATAATATTCATGCGTAAAATTATAACCAATCAGGACATTTTATTTTAAGGACCGCAAAAAAGATAGACTTATACCCATTGATATTGCTATTTCAAATATGTTTGCATTCTGCATCGTAAGGTACCGTAGGTATTCCAATAATACGTACTATATGGAAATAATATGCATATGTCTTTGAAAGCAACCAATCAGGTCTTTTTTGCTTAAAGACCCCAAGGCGCTCATGTTTGCATCATGAATGGGTAATTACCGTGGGTATTGGAATATTATGTATATGCTTACCTCCTGTTTGATGAAATTTATCCTGAGCAAAGTTGTTTTCATCCAAATGAGCTTTCTTGTTGCCTTGAGCTTCTCCGTACCTTGCTTGATCCTGCGCATTAACGTGTTTGCTTTCGTCGTTTTTATTAAATCCTTGCTCGCCTTCAAAGTTTCCTATACCTAAAAATACAAGAGAAACTCACTTAGCTATGTGTACAAATTATCAGTAAAGTTTAAAAATAAAACACAATACAGTAAAATAAAGTAATAATGTTTTTTGATTGTCTGCCGGTATTTTCACCCAAATTAGGAAATACCCTGTTTTTAGATTCGTCTTTTCTTTTTGATTTCAATAATATAGAATATGTCTATGCCATGATAAGCATTTTCTAAGATTTAGTTCCTTTAAATTTGTCAATACTCCCATGGTAAAACCAAGTTTATGTGGTGTGTAGGATACCAATCGAGATATAATGCATTATCGCAGCATAGACATCATATTATATATTGTTCAGAAATCAGAAAAATAAATAAAGTACTACCACACATGTTTTGTGGCTAATCGGGTAATAATAAGGGTTTTTTGTTTCTCTTGTAGCTGTTGGGGGTACAAGATCTAATGGACACCTAATAAGTGTTGACAGTTAACTGTAGCTGCGTTCGTTTATACGATCTGTAAGCTCAATACGCTCCGTTTCCTGTTTTTCCGTTCGTTAAATCTAAATCAAGCGAATTTTTAGCAGTTCGTTTATTCATGGAGCGATCGAAAAGATTGCTCTTTTCTCTCCGAGCTTTTTGACCAAGCGTTTAGAGCTTTTGCAAGCGCCCTTTGAATTTTACTGAATTTTAGGGCGGATGAAGCAAAAAGCGATGGAATCTAAGTGATCTAACCTAACATTTTTGTTTACTTTAATATATTTTTTCGTGTGTGCTTTATTTCTTTTTGAATTTGGGCCTTCTCAAAAGAGACGCGATTTGGCACTCCTCATAGCGATAAAAGGGCTTGCAGTGGCGGATCCAGGGGGGGGCACTAGGGGCACTTGCCCCCCCGAGAATTTTTTGAATATACAGAAAATGAGTAAAAAGTAATGTTTTGGCTAATAAAAATTCAAAATTTTTGCCTGCGGCGCATGAAAGTGTCTATTGTTATTATCATCGAAATTACAACCACTGACTAATTCATTAAAATGCTGCTTAAAAAAATATATACCGTTTTTTACCAACAGAGAATGTCACCTAAAGTGCCCCTCCCCGAGAAGCACCTCTGGATCCGCCCTTGAGGGCTTGTGATCATATACGTAATATTCCAATACGCCCTGTTACTTATTTACAGAATGGTTGGCGTTTGATGCAAACATTCAGAAATAAAGGTACGAAAAATGCACAGATACCAAATTTACATAGATAGAGCTTTTGTCAACTGTACGCTGATGATTTGACGTAAGGAATACAAGAATAAAATAATATTCATGCGTAAAAGTATAACCAATCAGGACATTTTATTTTAAGGGCCGCAAAGAGGATAGACTTATACCCATTGATATTGCTATTTCGAATATGTTTGCATTCTGCATCGTAAGGTACCGTAGGTATTGCAATAATACGTACTATATGAAAATAATATGCATATGTCTTTGAAAGCAACCAATCAGGTCTTTTTTGCTTAAAGACCCCAAGGCCTGCATCGTGAATGGGCAGTTACCGTGGGTATTGGAATATTATGTATATGCTTGTGGTCGGGCAGTCAATTTTGAAATATTCAATTTTTGGGTGATTTTGATATAACTTGGCATGCTGTTTAAGGACTCCCTACAAAGTTAGGAAAAAAGAGTGCTTTCCTCGGCGTCGCACTAAAGGTGAAGATTGATAGTAACCTACTTTTTGTCAAATATCACAAAAACGGTAATTTGTAGGACAATTTTCTTTTCAGTTTTGTGCAGCCAGTAGATGTATCTATCTACCGTCCTATAACAATCTCAACAAATATTTTGAGTTCTTTTATTAAAAATTGAGAAGTTAAATTTTCACCAAAATCTAAATTTGTAATTTTTAAAATTTTTGGATTATTTGGTTCCCTCCAAAACACTTTAGTGGCGATTTTGATCTCGTATCATAATTATTGTATTTTTTGAGTTAGCCAACAATGTGCTTAAATTTATATGTTATCTTTACATGGAACCGCGCAAAAAAATACCAAAATTAGTAATATCGCGTTTTATAAAAAATTTAAAAGAATTGCTCTTAAGATTAAATATTTTCTACTACTTATTTTTTAGTCCGGGTGTCTAATAAAAAAATTCAAACTTAAGTAATGCTACGTAAAAAAACATTGAATTTAAGGCTCAATTTGACATCTCTTCATTTGTGTGCCTCGGATTTCTATTTTTTCTGGGTGATTTTGATCCTCCACTAGAATTTGTTATATTAAGAAACAAGCTTTCAAAAACTGTATAATTTTACATATATCGTGCCGGAGTTTTTATGCCAAACATGCTTAAAAATAGCACCTTTTAAAAATTTGTCGAAATTCCCAAAAATAAAACATTTACCTTAAATATCGTTTTAAAAATGGCAATTTTATAATGTTTAAAATTATGCAGCCATACCAAATTTAAAGAGAACCTTAATTCTCGAAAACGGAACCAAAATTTTTACATTTAGTAGGGGTGCCGACTACAAAACCTTCTATTATTTGCCGTCAAAATGTTTTATGTGTCAAAATGCTTTGAATTTATAAAGAACCTTAGTACGTACAATACATTTGAATAACTTAAGCCCATAGCAGGATTCGCCCTAGATATTGAGGCGCCCTGGGCGAAACAGTAAATTGGCGCGGCGCGTCTATAATCATACTTTTTAATACATCTAATCCGGCAACTCTAGATGTACAATTTAGCTCGTTTAGAGCTCCGATTTGGCGCCCCTATGATTGGGTGCCCCTGAGCAGAAGCCCAGTTTGCCCGTGCCTACAACGGGCCCCACCAATAGACGTACTAAAGGGGTCTAAAGTCACAAAAAATACAAATACCAAATAAATTACTGGCTGTTTTCTGCGGCTTTTGGGGTTTGCAAGTACATACAAATGTTTTCTATTTAGCTCTAGTGTATTGTACTATATTAGTTTTAGAGTAAAAATATTATAATAAGACAATTTTAGGAATACTTTATATAGGGAGTAATTTTAAGGCATTATTTGTAAAATGTTGGCATACTTCCCATAATACCTGTAATAAAATTAAAACTAGGTAAGTATTTCTGATCGTGTAAAAATATATCCAGTATATATCCGCATCGCGGTGGGGTCATCATGTTTCCTCCCAATTTGTTGGTCACCTGAGTTACTACTGATATACTTATCGACCTTAAGGAAATCCTACTCTATGCAATACCACCTCTAGAGTACTATTTCAAGTATTTCATAGTTATATGGCAAGTAATTAGAAATCTGATGGCTTGGTATAAATGTGTCAAAAACAATGCAACACATTGTGTCATTATCTTTTTGGTGCGTTCGTAGAGAAGAAAATGAGAATATTTTAATAAAATTTCGCAACACACTTATTTAAAATTGAAAACTAATCCATTAAAACTTATTTAGGTTTCTTGCTAAGTTGTATTTTTTATAAAATTACCAGTATTTTAAACATATCGCTAGCGGAGTTTATTATTTCATAAATATCTAAGTTAATAGGTATTTCTTTTCTATTTCGGAAATTACAAATTTTTGTTTTTTCTAACTAGAGTTTTCCCTCAACCATTGATTTGATTATTTTATGCTATATCTATTTATTATTACTTCTAATTAGTTTTACCTTGAATAATTTTCACGTCATGGTTTTTCGCATCCTGCAGCTGACCCAAATCTTTTACAACACCACTTTTTATCACTATAGTGGAACTCGCAGCACCAAAAGTAACTACAAACACTAGAGACAAAAAATGTTTATGTTTTTTAATCACCATTTTTTAATTTTTTTAAATATTCAAAACAATATTTTAATATGAACTTTACGACTTTTTCTTAAATTTTTTGGTTGAATTAAGGCTGTTCTTAACAAAGTACCAACAGGAAAATGGCCCAATATTTCAAAAAAGTGTCGCTTTTATAGCGGGGTCATTGTTTTTGCGTCCTTCCAAAGTAAATTAAATCGGTATCCTGTCTTAAGAAAATTCTCTACGGTCCTAATCACCGTCAGAAGAATTTGTCATTGTTTTTGAGCTTTATAATATCAAATTAGAGTGCCTTCTTTTTACCGCCAATTGTCTGGCGGCCTACTTATAGAAAAAAATAATGTTGGTCACTTTTGACCCTACAAATTCATATCAAAAATTAATAGAAAGATAAAATATTGAGTGTGATACGTTATTTTATGCTGATTTCTAAAATGGGATTACAGGAAAGTTAATTCATAAAAAATACCAACTTTATGTAATATCTTAAAAACTAAAGGCAACAGGTGAAATTCAGTTAGTTGTATAATCATTTTAGCCTATGAGGTGTAATAAATTGTATTATTTCACTAGTGATGTCATAAACTCATTAATTAACAAAACAACAATGACTTGTTGAAACATTTGACAAAATACTTCGTCAGCATAGCAACCCAAACTAATGCTACTTTGATTGTGTTTTGTCTGTCATTATTTGTGTAAGGTTACTGACGTCACTGTATATAGAAAAACATTTCCAAACTAGTAAGAACCTTTCATTTTGAAATTTGTATTAGAGAACTTGGCTTTACCTGTATCTCAATTCTTTTTACGGAATACGATTTTCGCGTACTTTTTTAAAGGATTTGAATAACATTTAGTTTTAAAGTAGTAAAATATGCGGAATACTGTTCAAAACTTTTGCAATGCCTTATTAAAAATTTCGAGGTTTTTTAATTTTTTCTATGGTTTTAGCTTAGTTCCCTAGCGTTCCTGGAAGTAAATAAAGTTACTTTTACATAACTTTACATTTATGGGGAGGGCAGTAAATTTTTTTATAGTTTTTTCATAGTTCCTATCAATCTGCTCAAGCTCAACTCTCTAGCGCCTCTGGAAGTGGGCAATGTTAATTTTACATAACTTTACATGTATAGGGGTGGGGAGTAAATTAGAATTTTTAGTTTTTTTTTATTTTTTTCCAAGGGTATGGTCATAATTTCTATCAGTCTGCAAATTTCAGCTTTGTAGCATGTCTGAAAGTACAGTATAATTTTGATGATCTATATTTTCTACTTTATGGAAGTGCATGAAACTTCTAGAAGTTGTTAACTCTATGAAGGTCTACGATTAGGCAAAGTTTGAGTTTCGTAGCTCATTCCGAAGTAGAGTTTTAGATAGGTCAAATATGTGCGGAAATGTTTCAAGAAAAGATGGTACAGCAGTTAACGCTGCGAACTTGGCCGGACACTGCCGTGCCCTTAGATATTGGTTATTGTCAACAGATGTTATATCTGGCCTAGAGGTAAAAATTACAAGACGTTTTACACTTGTGTTACATTTTGAGCCCATATTGGTTTGAATCATGCTGTACAAATATCCGGGGAATGCAAGGCAATGGATAGCCAAGAAGGCAACTAAGAACCCCTATGTATGTTACACTGTTGAAAAGTATAAGGTTTTAGTGTTTAGTTTGTTGTTTTAATTTACGCGTTGTGCTTTTTTAAATTCTTAGTGGATTTAGGAAAACTAGTTTTTTAGATTTTTGTTTCTAAAACTTATTAAAAAGTCTCCCTTAAAAAAACAATTTATTTTTTTTCTTAAATGCGACAAAAAAATTACTAGGGTCATACCCCACTTTACCACCAAATCTGAGGCATCGAAGAAATGTTATATGTGCTCTGTCTGAGGGCACGGCCGGCCGTGCCTCGCCAAGTTCGAGCGCCGTACCATCTTTACTTCTTTATTCAGGGCTATCAAAACGGACGGGCCACGATCCTCCACTTTGCTGCTGATTGTCTTTAAAATATTGAAATTGGAATGACGGTTCTTGAATATTTGATTTTTTTTTAAATAAAGCCGTTTTTAAGATTGTTTTTACTTTATTCTGGCAGAACAATATTTTTTAAATGTATAGTAATCCTTAATTTTTCAGAGCCGCTTCATTAGCTCACACAAAAATTAAGTTTAAAGCAGAAGCGAATGTGACAATCACAAATGACAAAAAGCCTTTTTCCTCGCAGTAACTACAAGTTACCAGGTAACCTGGTTACTCGTTTTCTGTTTTTCTTCGCTGAGTAACACTAACTATGACGTCACGAGTAACCACACAGTGTAACCAGCCTAGCAGACGTGGTTGCTGAAATATTTTGAGGTTAAGATCGTTTTTTTTGTTTTTTTTTAAATGTTTGATTTTAATATATATATATATATATATATATATATATATATATATATATATATATATATATATATATATATATATATATATATATATATATATATTAACAACGAATTATGTTTGGTAACGGTAGAAAATGAAGCACATCCCTTGAAGTTGGTACTATATCAATTCAACTGCAACTAGTCTTAAAATGTACTGCCTTTGGTGTTCTGTGGTACTGCGGCCTTACCACAGAATACCAAAGGAGCACCCTGTTTCCAACCCGATTCAAAAAACGCATCAGGTAACGCTGCATTTAAAACTGGTGCAAATCCATGGCCCGTGATACGTTTTTTGAATCGGGGTGGGCATGCATTGGTGGAAACAATGAATTATTTTCTGCATTTCGGAAATTGCTGGTAAAAACAAAAACAAACAATTGTCTGACGTCATACAGCGGTTACTCCGAGTAACCGTGACGTTACATGGCGGGTAATTTGAATTCAAAATAAGGAATGCTAAATCTTGAATATTTTAACCGTTTAATCATGTTGCTTCCTTACAAACCTTTGGTGAAATATCGGGATGGTGTCTGAGAATATTTCACTGAAATTTTGCGGAAATCTGTAGTGCCATTTTGAAAATATCATAAAAAAACGTCTGACCTCCCATAAGACCCAATGTAAAATTCAGCCCCGGGAGAACAGCTGATTTTTTTAGGGTCGTGGCCTCTATTTTTGTGTTGGCCTTGCTTTATTCTGCATATTTTAATACTTTAAAACTTAAATAGTATTCAAATCCTTTAAAAAATGAGTGAAATCATAACAGAAACATTTTATGAAAAAGAAGTTAAGTTCGCAAAAATGGTATTCCGCAAAAGGATTTAAGATAAACATAAAGCCAAGTTCTCCAATAAAAATATCAAAATGCAAGGTAAACAGACACAGATAGACTGACATATATACACGGACAGACATATATCTGGGGGCGCGGCAGTGCCCCACCAAGTTCGCGCGGAAACTGCTGTACCATCTTTTCTGAAAACATTTCAGCCCATATTTGACCTATCTAAAACTCTACTTCGGAATGAGCTACGAAACTCAAACTTTGTACAGTCGTAGATCTTTATAGAGTTAACAATTCCTGCAAGTTTCATGTACTTCCTTAAAGTAGTAAAGTAGTTACGAAATTTCAAAAAACGTCGAAATTGCCACTCACTCACTCCCTCATGTATAGATCATCAAAATTCTACTGTACTTCCAGACATGCTACAAAGCTGAAATTTGGCACACTGATAAAATTGTGACCAAACCCTTAGAAAAAATCAAAAAACCCCAAAGTTCTAATTCACTTCCCTCCCCCATACATGTAAAGTTATGTAAAAGTAACATTGCCCACTTCTAGAGGCGTTAGAGAGCTGAGCTTTGGAAGACTGATAACAACTATGATAAAACTATAGGAAAAATTTCCCTATTAATGTAAAGCTATGTAAAATTAACATTGCCAACACTAGAGAGCTTAGCTTTAGAAGGCTGATAGAAACTATGATAACACCATAGGAAAATATAAAAAAAAACCTTAACATTTTTAATAAGACATTGCAAAAGTTTTGAACAATATTCCGCATATTTTACTACTTTAAAACTTAAATTTTATCCAAATCGTTTAAAAAAGGAGTGAAATCATAACAAAAACATTTCATGTAAAAAAAAGCCAAGTACGCGAAAGTGGTATTTCGTAAAAAGAATTAAAATAAAAGTAAAGCCAAGTTCTCCAATACAAATTTCAAAATGAAAGGTTCTTACTAGTTTGGGAATGTTTTTCTAAACTTGGCTATTACGGCTGCAAATGACTCTTAGGCACAGTGCCAAATTGAACATAAAGAAGTTTGGCTGGAATAGCAATGTTTTAAAAACATTTCCAAACTAGTAAGAACCTTTCATTTTGAAATTTGTATTGGAGAACTTGGCTTTACTTTTATCTCAATTCTTTTTACAGAATACCACTTTCGCGTACTTGGCTTTTTTTTTACATGAAATGTTTTTGTTATGATTTGTTATAATTTTACACCTTTCCAGCGAATGGTTAAATTATAATAGAGATATTTGGTTCTCTATAAAAGTAAGGGATAAACGTTTAGCTACGAAGTACAGATAGAAGACTCGACTATCGATGCTTTTGACTGCGATACCTGATCTTTTTTGGATCGCCAAATTTAAAAATTTTTTTAAAGAGAAAGCATTTGCAGCAAAAAAAATAATTTTATAGGAACAAGGAGGATCAATAGTTCTTATTTCGATATTTAACTGTCCCGATACTTAGATAACTCGGGTTAGTCCCTTTTTGCCATGCCTCAGGTCTTTCCCTTAAGCCACTCTCTACACTTCCATTCGATGTCCAAGTAAGTTCGTTGCGGAATGGGACAACTGGGCGCCGCCAACTCGGCGCCGGGCCAACTGGGCGCCGGGCCAACTCGGCGCCGCCAACTGGGCGCCGGCCAACTCGGCGCCGGACTAAATTTTTTTTTTGATAAAATGTGTAGATGAAAAATAAAATATATTATTTATATAAAAACATCTTTAAAAAATCCTTTACGCAATTTTTTACAAGCTTTTATTTAGCTTCAGATGTTCTGTCTAACTAACTATCTATCAAATCTTGTGAAGCGTTTTTGACACACTTCCCATTATCCGATTTGGATGAAATATATTACACACGTAGTGGTCCTATGACAATACAACATTAAGAAAAAAATGTCCTACCACCCCTACCCCCACCCCTTCTATAGAAAAATGAGTTTTTGACACATTTCCCGTTATCCGATTTAACTATCTATCAAATCTTGTGAAGCGTTTTTGACACACTTCCCATTATCCGATTTGGATGAAATATATTACACACGTAGTGGTCCTATGACAATACAACATTAAGAAAAAAATGTCCTACCACCCCTACCCCTACCCCTTCTATAGAAAAATGAGTTTTTGACACATTTCCCGTTATCCGATTTGGATAAAATTTGGTATACATATAGTGGTCCGATGACAATACAACAATAAGAAAAAAATATCCTCCCACCCCTACCCCCACCCCCTTCCATAGAAAAATTTGTTTTTGACACACATTCCGTTATCCGATTTGGATGAAATTTGGTATACATATAGTGATCCGATGACAATACAATATAAGGAAAAAATATCCTCCCACCTCTACCCCCACCCCCTTTCATAGAAAAATTAGTTTTTGACACACTTTCCATTATCCGATTTGGATGAAATTTGGTATTCACATAGTGGTCCGATGACAATACAACAATAAAAAAAAAATATCCTTCTACCCCTACCCCCACCCCCTTTCATAGAAAATGCGTTTTTGACATCCTTCCCATTATCCGATTTGGATGAAATTTGGTAAAAAATCCTACCACTCCTACCCCCACCCTCATCTATAGAACAATGCGTTTTTGACACACTTCCCATTATCCGATTTGGATGAAATTTGGTATAATAATATTCTAGATTATAATGAAATCGCTGATCGTGAGTTGTTTGGAAACTCATTTTTCTATTGGGGGAAGGAGAGGGTGGGGGTAGAGGTAGAAATATATTTTTTGTTTGGGCTGTATTGCCATCGGACCTTTATGCATATACCAAATTTTATAAAAGTCATTTGAAGTGAAGTATATCAAAAACGCATTTTTTATGGAAGGGGGTGGGGGGTCGGGGTGGGAGGACATTTTTTCATTATTGTTGTATTGTTATCGGACCACTATATGTATACCAAATTTCATCCAAATCGGATAATGGGAAGTGTGTCAAAAACGCATTTTTCTATAGATGAGGGTGGGGGTAGGAGTGGTAGGATTTTTTTTTTCAATGTTGTATTATCTTCGGACCACTATATGTATACCAAATTTCATCCAAATCGGATAATGGGAAGGGTGTCAAAAACGTATTTTCTATGGAAGGGGTTGGGATAGGGGTGGGAGGATATTTTTTTTTTCAATGTTGTATTGTCATCGGACCACTATATGTATACCAAATTTCATCCAAATCGGATAATGGGAAGTGTGTCAAAAACTAATTTTTCTACGAAAGGGGGTGGGGGTAGAGGTGGGAGGATATTTTTTTCTTAATATTGTATTGTCGTCGGATCACTATACGTATACCAAATTTCATCCAAATCGGATAACGGGATGTTTGTCAAAAACAAATTTTTCTATGGAAGGGGGTGGAAGTAGGGGTGGGAGGATTTTTTTTCTTAATGTTGTATTGTCATGGGACCACTACGTGTGTACCAAATTTCATTCAAATCGGATAATGGGAAGTGTGTCAAAAACGCTTCACAAGATTTGTTAGACCGAACATCTGAAGCTAAATAAAAGCTTGTAAAAAATTGCGTAAAGGATTTTTTAAAGATGTTTTTATATAAATAATATATTTTATTTTTCATCTACACATTTTATCCAAAAAAAAAAAATTTTGACCGGCGCCGAGTTGGCCGGCGCTCAGTTGGCGGCGCCGAGTTGGCCCGGCGCCCAGTTGGCGGCGCCGAGTTGGCGGCGCCCAGTTGGCGGCGCCGAGTTGGCGGCTCCCAGTTGTCCTAGACCGGTTCGTTGGGCATTCCTTTCATTTACAAAGTCCAGTATGTCAGCTCATTTCAGCAAATGCAGTGTAACAAAACGGGATTTGAATATAAATGGTATTTTTGCCATTTATAGTTTTTAAGTAATTTTAATTAAATACTCTTTTCGACATATAAAAGCATTAATTACATGCAAGACTAGGTTAAGAACAAGTAACATTTATGGCGACGCAGCGACTTGTTTTTAGGTATGATTTTCAGGATCGCTGTATTTTAATAAAATTTGTATTCGGCTAATCTGTCCTTTGATCCACTAACATTACAATAATTTATATTTTGTAACTGATAACAAATTTAACAAATTGTTTTTAATTTTTTAAATACACACTGTGTAATTTTGATTTGTAACGGTTTTCTAAGTCGACGCATCTCTGGCTTACGCTGCTGTTTTGTCTCTTTCTTTGGAGCATTTAAGGCACAGTCTCTCTCTCTTTATTTGCAAAGCGCTTCAGTATTAGAGTTCAAGCCAATCAACGGCAACTTGGGAGTACAAGGAGGGTGGTTTACACAGAGACAAAAAAAAGCCGTTAGAAAGCGTTCTTGAATAGGTTTTCGTACATTTAATTTAAGGGGGGTTTTTCAACTAGGGAAATGTTAAATTTGTGGAAAATTATTCTTTTTGTTATTCATAACTATTTTGATCTCTACTACAGAGTTTTAAAATATTGTTTCTATCTTTTTCTGGTTTTTTAACATCAAATACAAACCTTTCGTTGCCCTGAAATTGGCATTTTTAATCAACAGTGGCGCACCCCGGAATATGTCTTGGGGGGAGCATGGGCGTAGTCAGGATCACGCTCAGGGTGGGGCAAAAAAGCTAAAAAATGTACAAGTATCAAATAACCTAAACTTAATTTAATTTTAACTTACGAGGATTGCGAATAAACCTTGATAAAATGTCTTACTAAATGAGCTAAACCCAAGATGGGGCAGGTGACAAGCCAGGGTGGGGCAGGTGCCCCACCCTGACTACGCCCATGGGGGGGAGCCCGAGGCCTCTTAGTGGGGGGGGGCGAAGCGTCATGATGTCCAATTTTAAGCTATGTGGAAAATGTGTAAAAAAATCTAAGGCTTAGGGGGGGGGACCGGGCCTCGGGCTTTTGTAATTAATTAAAGTGGTTGCCCAAATTGTTAGCTTGTTAGTTTTGATTCCTTTAGTCATCCAAGATTTTTTCTTATTACGTGATCTCATTCTCACCAATGGAAAGCAACTATTAAACAGAGTTTGAAGAAATGATTGAAAGGAATCGACAGGTTTGTCCGACACCAGCACAGAATGCCAATCAACCGTTGCCAATTTTTCTCTAAAACTTTTAAAGTTTCTTCCCGAAAAGAATCTTTTGTTGGGCTGAAGTTTTTTTTTGTTGGGTTCTAACGCTTGCTAGTAAAGCTTTGTGGTCAGAAAGATCTGTATAAATAACAACACACTGACTGTCATCCCCACCGAAGTTACTACAAAAATAATCGATAGTCGTCGCTGTTACTTTATTATTCTAGTTGGAGATTAAACATATTTAAACCATATGACGTAAGTAAATTTTGTAAATTTTGGTTTCATGTCGAAGATTCGCTACCAAAGTGAATGTTAAAGTCTCCACCTGGAATAACTTTGCTATTTTTAGGCAGATTTAGTAATACAGTTTCAATATCTATGAGGAAATTTTCTACATTGGAATCTGGAGATCTGTAAATGCACAAAATATATAAATTGTATTTTTTACCTAAGGCGATCGATAACTCAAAATTCGCCATCTTTACATAACAGGTCGTACTTGTCGATTACTTCCAATTGGTTTAACTGAGAGAAGTATTCACTTATGAAAATCGCTGTTCCACTAAAACCCTTATTATATTTACTGTTCCACAATACTGAGAGACATAAAAGTAACCTGCAATATTACATGGCTCCGAAGGGTTTAGCCAGTGCTCAGTTATCAACATTATCTCCGGATTTTGTTGACACTTAAGAAACACGCACAATTCATCAACTTTATTACGCAGCGAGTGAATGTTGAGCACTAAAGCCAACACACTAAAGTTTTTTGGATTGAAGATATTGTTGTGGTTTCCCGAGAAGGATTGACTAAAAAATTTGATTGTTCTGCATTAACAACGTCAACACCATCCACAGAACCAGTAAGATCAATAGAAGATACGGAAGATCGAACTGAAGACGCAACTTGATCAAAGTCGGTTAAATTATTATTAATTAGAGGTATTTCTTTTAAACACGAAAATTTATCTGTCGACTTAAAATCACTAACTGCACTAAACAAAAGCATAGAGATTTTTGATAAACCTTTACTATTGAGAAAAATGCTCCTTGATACATAACCAGAGTATCATAGTTTATCATACAGGTCAAAATAGTCAATACTTATTGAGAATTGTCGGAGTTTAGAAGCGTAGGCGGTGAGTTGATTGTTGACCACTTGAACGTTTTTATAAGGTGTAGCGTCTTCGTGTTTAGCAGGAATAGTACATAATAATAGGTTAGTATAAAAACAATAATTTGCCAATTTAGTTATTTCGTTTAGTTTAATATTATGATTGTTGATGCCTGCCAGGACTATTACAAAATCATTGCTTGTAAGGTTTTTAAAATGTGAACTCTCACTTGTTACGCTGCTAAACAAGGCATTAGGTTTACATATTAGGTGAACATTAAAAGGATGTGAGAATCGATGTGCTAGATGTGGGTATAAGTATTTCCCATATCTGTAAGAAAGATAATTTGGTTTTTAAAACTGTTTGGTTTTCACTTTCTCCAACGTCGATCACGAGGATACGAGTGATCCCCGTCTGGAACACGTCCTGATAGTCAGGAACAAATGTTCCATGCCAATCCACGACCGGACCGGTTTCGACCTTTTGGGCCATCCTCAGGTGAATGTAGGCGATAGCTCCGTGTAGAGCATAAGTTGTGTGAAACCACCAGAAACAACTACTCCGAGGGAAAATACCCCTACCGGCATTGGAACAACATTTGTTCCTGACTATCAGGACGTGTTCCAGACGGGGATCACTCGTATCCTCGTGATCGACGTTGGAGAAAGTGAAAACCAAACAGTTTTAACAAGTTCCCAACGAAAGCCTCAAACCATCAGTATAATTCAATGCCGGTAGGGGTATTTTCCCTCGGAGTAGTTGTTTCTGGTGGTTTCACACAACTTATGCTCTACACGGAGCTATCGCCTACATTCACCTGAGGATGGCCCAAAAGGTCGAAACCGGTCCGGTCGTGGATTGGCATGGAACATTTGTTCCTGACTATCAGGACGTGTTCCAGACGGGGATCACTCGTATCCTCGTGATCGACGTTGGAGAAAGTGAAAACCAAACAGTTTTAACAAGTTCCCAACGAAAGCCTCAAACCATCAGTATAATTCAATGCCGGTAGGGGTATTTTCCCTCGGAGTAGTTGTTTCTGGTGGTTTCACACAACTTATGCTCTACACGGAGCTATCGCCTACATTCACCTGAGGATGGCCCAAAAGGTCGAAACCGGTCCGGTCGTGGATTGGCATGGAACATTTGTTCCTGACTATCAGGACGTGTTCCAGACGGGGATCACTCGTATCCTCGTGATCGACGTTGGAGAAAGTGAAAACCAAACAGTTTTAACAAGTTCCCAACGAAAGCCTCAAACCATCAGTATAATTCAATGCCGGTAGGGGTATTTTCCCTCGGAGTAGTTGTTTCTGGTGGTTTCACACAATTTGGTTTTTGTTTACTTTTTTACTGAGGACTTTATTTTTTATCATTTCACCATTATTATTTGTTTTATTGGATACTTTAGTCATAAGACGTTTTTTTTAATGTTGCTTAATAATGATTTTTTGAAAAATCGCTGTTTTGAATTGTCGCCTTTTTAAATGTCGCTGTTTTGACGTCGCTATTTTAAATGTCGCTGTTTTTATTAGATATCGCTCTTTTGAATATCGCTGTTTTGATATGTCGCCCTTTTGAATGTCGCCGTTTTGATATGTCGCTCTTTTAAATGTCTTTGTTTTAAATGTCGCCGTTTTAAATATCGCTCTTTTGAACCGGTGGCATACGAAGTATTTCGTCCATCTTTATGCATATATTATGTTTGCATTTTATACACTGCTCCAAGAAATTAACGCACTATTAAATATTTTTATGAAAATCTGCTTATTTTAGACAAACTGTAAAATGTCTTATCAGATTTTGAATTTGTTTGTTGTTTCTCTTGACTACCTGAGCATAGGCGTATTCAGGGTGGGGCACTTGCCCCACCCTGGCTTGTCACCTGCCCGATCCTGGCTTTAGCTCATTTAGTAATACGAGAATTAAAGGGCAAAAAAAATATTTGATTGTACATTATTTTGCTTTTTTGCCCCACCCTGAGCGAGACCCTGACTACGCCCATGTACCTGAGCAATTTATTACATGCTGATAATTTTTGAGAGCACGCTTAAACTTTGCCAGGAAACACGTGAACTGGGGAGAAGCTGATAGGGAACGTGTTCTTTGGAGGGACGAGTCGCGTTTTTGCATGCATACATGTGATAAACGTGTTCGTGTTTTTAGATGACGAAATGAAAGGTTCGGTTCGGTTCGGTTCACCATACCATACAGAATACCATTTTATTCGGTGGAGGCTCGGTTATGGTGTAGAGACGCATTTCATTAACCGCACGCACGGACTTGGTAGTGCTAAATAATGGAAATTTAAATGCTGCACGATACATCACGAACATCCTTGAAGAGTATATTGTGCCATTTGCCCCTTACATTGGGCAAAACTTTTTACTTACGCAAGATAATGCTCGACCTCATGCAGCCCGAGTGGTTCAAGACTACTTATTGGAAGGTGGCATTGAAGCTATGGCCTGGCCAGCAAGAAGTCCCGATATTCTCGGAAAGCAGTTACGTGCTCATCCAAACCGGCCCAACAACTTGGAGAACGTTGGAAGACTTCTGATAGAACTTTGGAATGGTCTGGATCAAAACGTCATTCGGAATCTTATTTTAAGCATGAATCGTCGATGTCAGGACACCATTAGGAGCAGAGGTGGAAATGCCCGAGATTTTGTATTTTGAGTTATTTTTTTGTTATTTATTGCTGCTTGTCTTAGTTGG
This sequence comes from Aspidapion aeneum, assembly GCA_963576565.1. Classification (NCBI taxonomy): domain Eukaryota; kingdom Metazoa; phylum Arthropoda; class Insecta; order Coleoptera; family Brentidae; genus Aspidapion; species Aspidapion aeneum. The sequence goes on from OY755039.1 coordinate 110,352,962, forward strand.
GATTTCATGTTTAAAACATGTTTATCTCAAGGTATTTTCATAGCAGTTAATGAAAAATAATGCATGATTAATTTTGTTTTGTAAATAAATTAATTATAAATTTATGAGTGGTGCGTTAATTTCTTAGAGCAGATCAGTAAACAATAACGAATTTAGTTAGGTACTCTAACAATGTTTTACAAAAAAAAAAACAAAGAACGATATTTTGCACCGTAATGTTTCGTAGACGGACGAAGAGGTCTTTCTGTTTTTCTACAGAATTTTGTTAATTTTTTTACTTTGTTTTTAACGGCAGTTTTTAACTCAATTAACTTTTGTTTTAATTCTTGTCTACATGTACAAGATAGGTTTTCAATACCCATGATAAACGTATTGTGATTAGGGTTATCAAATAAATGAGTAAGAGCTCTCGTAAAACTTAATTATATCAGTTCCAAAATAAAGTACCAAATATCATTAAATTACAGACAGACAGAGGGTGCGATAAAAAAGTTTCAAAATCATCTGAAAAGCAAAGATTTATAAAAAAAATTGAAATCGGAGCAACATTTTTTTCTTATTTTGGACACGGTTTTTTGCTCACACTTCTACAAAAAATCTCAAAACAGATTAATATCCGGACATTATCAAAAACTTCATTCACCAACCAAACAAGAGCAAATCGAAGTTTTGTATAACGTCTTTTATCAAAACAGGACAAAATCATAAAAGGGGTCGGGCAAGCTTGTGTACGTGTCGTTCACCGAAAGAGGAGCGGTTTTGATATTCTTATGCAATTAAATTGTCCTTCACTGCAACAACAATTAAAACGCCTTATCTAAATAAGATCTGCTATAGCAGATACGACATTTTTATATTTTTATCTATATTTGGGTTCAAAAACAACAATATTATTTATACCGATTTAAATTTGCCGCTAACCTTCTGTGATACCGATTTGTATGCGAGGAAGAGAGACGGAACAACTGGACATGAAAAGAAAAGAGAAGGTTTGCCCGGCCCCTTTCATGATTTTGTCCTTTATGATTTTGTCCGTTTTTACCTACCCAACTGCTAAGCACCACGGCGAAAGGAAGGTAATGTTTTCGATTGTATATTGTATGTAAGTAAATATGTATGTTTGTGTCACGCTAGAGACTAAACGGCTGAACCGATTTTGACAAAAAGGTGTCGTTGAATTGCTACTGATCCGAAGGTGCTATAGGATATACTTTTAAACAGGATTCAACATGGCGGTCTTCAGACGCCATTTTGTCACTGATGTAGGCTTTCAGGCATACAAATGTCTAAATTTCAGGCGATTTTATTGAAATTTTGCTGTAGTTACTTTGTAGTCCTCCCTGCTCTCACCCATGTCCCCTCCTGTCATTCCCCCACCCTATTCAAAAACCATATTTGCATAATTTATCAATATAGAGCGATTTCAAAATCCTTTCTGCATACGCTTTCAGATTTTTTTTCCAACACCATTTTACTAGTACCCCCTCCCCTGCCTCTTCCTCTGTCCTCCCTGCCATCCTTATTAGTAATAGTTAAAGCTATAACTTTCACAAATATAAAGCGATTTCAAAAGTTCTTTCTGCACACGCTTGAAGACTTTTCCAACATCATTTTACTAGTTTTCTTCTCCTCTCTTCTTACCTCCCCTTATTAGTAATAGTTGTAGCTATACCTTTCACAAATATAGAGCGATTTCAAAATTCTTTCTATTCCCCACTTACCATTTATACTTGGCTCTGGTTCGAATTAGCGCTGTTTAAATAGCGTCGTTCAAAATAGCGTGTAATGAAATAGCGCTGTTTAAAATAGCGTGTAACAAAATAGCGCTGTTTTAAAATAGCGAGTAACGAAATAGCTCTGGTACGAAATAGCGCTAGTAACAAAATAGCGCCAGTATCAAAATAGCGCGTAATGAAATAGCGCCAGTTACAAAAGCGCGTAATGAACAGCGCTGTTTTAAATAGCGTGTAATAAAATAGCGCGTAACATAAATAGCGCTGTTTTTAAAATAGCTTTTCAAAAAAAACTTTTTCCCTGGAACCTAGAGGGTGTGAAACCAACCGAACCAAACGAACCGGCATCGTAAAGGTTGTGAAACCAAACCGAACTAAACCGATACTTCGATTCGGTTCAGTTCGGTTCCGTTCGGTTTGTTTCACACCCGCTAGGATCCCGCGAAAGAGTCAGGGAAGTTTTTTTTTTGATAAAGTATGTTAGAAAGAGACCTTTAGTCAAACAGTTGCTGTTTTTAATGATGTTTTTTTAATACTGGCGTCATTTTAAACCAGCGCTATTTTGTACTAGCGCTATTTTGTCACGCTCTAATTTGTTGCGTGCTATTTTGATACTGTCGCTATTTGTTACACGCTATTTTGATAGTCGCGATTTCGTTCTAGCGCTATTTTAACACAGCGCTATTTTATTTTAACAAATATGGAATTACAAATATCGAAAACACTAAATATCGAATAACAAAATATCGAAAATACAAAATATTAACAATATCTTTTTAGTTCTTTAGATATAAGGCAATTAAATTGTTGTTTATTGCAAACAAATTATAACAATATACACTTTTCTGTAAAATATGTGGCAAGAGTTTGTGAAAAAAACTTGGAAAAATCGCAATTTTGGATTTATGATGTCATATACAGGCGCTTTTCTTCAAATTGAGACAACACCCGACGACTTAAAATTGAGTGATGTATTATTAATTGACTTGTGGTAGTCTAAAACTTTTTCTTAATTTTTTT
>OY755039.1:110355914-110542462 GCA_963576565.1 Aspidapion aeneum
CCAATTTCTGGTTATGACTACTAGGCCAAGTGTTTAAAGTCAATGTAGTAACAACTACACTACGACGTCGCAGCCAGGTATATACTACGTCGTAGAGGCTGTTTTTTTTCCATAATGGCATAAAAGTAGCGATGTAGTTCCAAATAATATAATCGTTTCTTTTTGGTAGAATTATTATAATACAATATGGAACACAACAGTAAACAAACACGCTAAGTTTTTTAGTTTGGTTATGTCTGTAATATGTACTATGTTATCCAAAATTACGAGATTTAACGAGCAGAAGTCAAAATTCAACTGCCATACAAATTTTTATGTGCAACATGCATTATGTTTATTGCAAAAAATAGGCGCGCCTGCAAAATTTAGCCGTTTTCTGGTAGCTGATGGAATATTTTCGTTGTGGTTTTTGAGGTTATGTTTTTATAATTGGCAGATAATCCGACCAAATGGTTTTTAATATGGATATTTGGTAAAGCTTTTATTAATTTGTGTACGAAAAACTATAAAATGGGCTTCAAAACTAAAATAAGAAAAACAATTTTTCTGTCCTTCAAAAAAAAACATGGCGTACAAAAATTATTCCTTCATAGAGGGGAGAGCTACTTAAAAGTGAGCCTAAGTTACGGCTACGTACCACTTACTACTTTTGTGTCTCCATTCCCTTATAGTTCTAAATAGCACATTGAAATTTCTACCTCATCCGTTACGGGAACGTGTTACCGACTTTTCTCCGCAACTAAAAAATTCCTAGAGAGGGTCAGCCACCGCGCGGGTAAGCAAATCACGACGTTCAAGTTATATGGCCGATCGGACCGTCAGCAACAGACGCCACTTGTCATTGACATTTAAGGAGGATCAACAACAAAAGTTTTAAACAAATTATTTTGTTTTACAATATTATCAACAAACTCAGGTAAAGAAACTTTAAAAATGATAGTGATAGATTAGTATTTATTAACAAAAATATAAGAAAACACATATCTAATTTTTACGCTTTTACAATAAGGCCTAGTTTATGTTCTGATCAAGGATGTATTCAAGGACTTATGGCCTCGTCTAACCTAGTTGAAAAGTTATTAATTGGAATCAAAACAAATAATTTTAACTATAAAATCTGAGTTATTTATCACACTGTTTTTTTTAAATTTTAGATCACTGCTTGTAGTAACCAGAAATGCTAAAGAAGTATTGCAATTGAACTAACTCTATGAGTTATGACTAGCTGCTAAAGGCCAATGAGGTCTCCTTATCACAATTGGGGTACATGATAGGGACTGCAACGAATGCTTAACCACCATGTATTCTTATAAATAGATCACCCGACAACATGTGTATTATGCAATGCCTTTATGATATCAACAAAGAAAACAATCATTCATTGCCCTACTGAACCAAGGATTTGCTGGGATGATCCAGACAAATTTTAAGTTGACTTCTTTCCTGGTTGATTTCAGGTCAGCCTTTGTCATTATCAATATATTTAGTATGGCTTTTAATGTTTTAATCAATTATTGTAATAAGTTATTATTTTAAATGAAATAAATAAAAGTTGTTTATGTAGTTTTTTATTTAAAAAATTATCTAGAGGGGGCAGTGATACCCAGTTTCCATGTATGTGTGCCCACCCTGATTCAAAAAATGTATCACACAACGGGACATAGATTGACTTGTTTAAATGCAAGGTCACCTAATGAGATTTTTTAAGCAATGTGGGCACACATAGGTTGAAACTGAGTTTTAAACATGGGGGTTGTTTTTGAACCTATCTATCTGGTTATAAAACCTTATTTTTTGCTCAGGTGTGTAATACCAAATGTTTCTTGTATTTTTTATGTAATTCTCAGGAAAAAGGGAGGAACATGCCACCCCCCTCTGGGACCTCCACTGACATGACCATTAAATAAAACAAAAGACATCAATTTTTTGGATGTACAGGGGTATTGTATTCTAAAGTGCTGGCAGGCCCTACTGGACCTCGATGCACCACGACCACATGTGGGTCTTTACTGATTACAACAAAACATGATTGAGGATTAACACATTGCCACATGTACAGGGGTATTCATTATAAATGTAACCCCCTCACTATCTTGTGGGGATAGTGGATCTCATGGGGATCGTGGGGGGTTACATTTATAATGGATGCCTGACACAGCTCAATGTGTAAGGAAAAAACTTATGATCTTTATTTTAATTTCAGAGTAGGTAGGTAGTACTAATAATAACATTTTGTCAAATTAAATTCAAACACTTTTTTGTTCTTTAGTTCAAACTAGGCTAGAGGTTTCTGTATAAGTTCTCGGATTATACTGTAGACATATCTTCCCAAAATCTGCTGTATTCACATTTGTAGAGGTTTCCTCGTCTTTGAAAATGTGGATCCTGTAACAAAAAAAGGAAATTTTTATACATGGGGCTTCTGCGATATGTTTCAAGATATAGTATTTAAAATATTTGCCTACAGATATCATTATTCTGAATAATGAAAGCCAATAAAAAGGGCGTATTCCCCATGGTTCATAGCTCTCTCCCTTACCTATTTTCCTTTGGTTTACATGCCTTCATCATTTCTCTATGTAGATTGTACTTGATTGCAGATTATTTGCACTGTAATAAACTTGAAGGCTTCGTTGTTTTGTGGCATCATTTAACAGAAGCACAGATTAGGTTGAATAAGATTAGTAAAAAATAGAAGACCTGCCTATTATACTGACCCGAATTTTACTGACTTGGATATTACTGACCAACGATTTTTTATACTATTTCACGTCAGACTAAATTGTATAGGGTCGAAACAAATCATAACTAATAAATAAAAGCTCCTACCACTGCCATACAGTTACCTATTTATCTATTATTTAGTTACAGCTCAGGTTCTACACCAACTACTACCACCTTCGCTTAGCTTCTATTACAAAAAAACCAACTACTACCACCTTCGCTTAGATTCTACCCCTAAAAAACCAACTACTACCCAACTAACATTTATAGTAGCGGCTACATGTTCTAAAGGCTTTGCTACTTTCTTATAGTAGAAATGTGGTTATCCCAACCAAAATTTGTTACTTTTTAGTTCTAACTACTATTTAGTATCAGGAAATAGTAGATGTTTCGTAAAAACGACCCTCTAAACTACTTCTTAGGATTGTTTCTTGATAGTCGATTCTGATAGTCTTCTCTACCACAATAGGACGTTGCTAAAGTTTTACTTTCTTTTTAGTCGTTATTTCGTAGTCGCCCTGACTTTTAATCCTACTTAATTACCACTAGAAAGTTAAGCTTCATTGGAGTCCCAAACAAGTGTATCCGACAACTACATTATAACTTTAATTTTTACCACAAAAGTTTGTGTCGTCATAGTAACATCTGATGTAACAATGTAGACAAAATAACTTTTTGGATCAACTTTAAAGCCGCAACTACTTTGACTTTTTTTTAATGTCGATCTTTTAAAGTAATCTCTCCTTCCTGTTTCTACTTTGAAAACGTAGACTTTTTGAAGTCGCATCTTGGTCGCACACATTCTTAACCCTACTTTTTGTGGCTCCTTTTATAATATGGGAATATTAGGAATAGTTTTGCAAATATTTTTTTAACTACCTTGAGCAGTCCATTTTTTCGAGCTCATTGCTTGACCATTTTGCAAAACAATCAAAATGCAAAATATTGATCCAAAGTATCGAGTACCGCACACGGATTTTAAGAATTCCCTGGTCCATGCTTAATCTCCATCCTGAATCTTTTACGCTACTTGTTGCTGTTCTATTCTTGTACTGTCTTTACGGTCGTTCGTGGTTTGTGCTGTGGCACCACCCTATCGCCATCGTAACCCTCTTGTGCTGACGTGTCGTGTCTCACTGTGATTCATTTTATGTGTTGAGCTTGGGTCTTTTGTCTTTTTGGTTTTCTTAAAATTTGTGCTGTTGTTAAAGCTTGGTTTGAAGTGAATAAACTTAAATTTCTGCTGTGTTTTGTGCCAGGCTTTATTATAATAGGTCCCGAATATCTAATTTATGCACGGCCCCTAAAATAACCTCTGGGATATGCTAGAGTTCATCTAGGAACTTTTGCGCTGTTTGCGGCTAATAAAAAAACAAGTTAAATATATCGTGGTTACATGCGGATTTCTAAGCGATCTAACCAAGTCTCAGAGATTGTTTTTTTACCTATAGGGCTTATAATAATAAAAATTACTGAATATTGACAATGCCTAAATATCTAAAAACAATAAAAAATACTACATACGAATTGTGAGAGCAATGTGTAAATAAAAAAAAGTAACAATAAGTTGATTTCATTGATGTGACTACGTTCTTTTAGTTCCTTGACCAACACTTCCTAGAAATTCTAGAATAGGAACCATGCTCTCGACTGCAACATACATTTAAAAAAAAACACTTTTTATTGGCACTTTATTTATTGTTCTAATGGAATTTAATTTATCTTGTTTTTGTTTTAAAACCTACCACAAATTCACGCTGGTACAAAACCTATAAGCAGTGGTGCTGCTGTTGACAGAAACGGCAAATGACAAGTGGCGACACCCCAATAACTTGAGGGTAGTAGTTATACTTATCGCGTGGTTCCTATCACTCTGTAGACGTTTTCTAGTGGCGAAAGCTAGTTAATAATACGTTTCTGCAACGAAGGAGTAGAAATTCGAGTGTGTTATCTAGAACTAAAAAGGAATACCGACATAAAAGTCGTAAGTGACACGTTGCCGTAACTTAGGCTCACTTTCAAGTAACCCTTTCGACTATCAGGGAATATAGTTTGGGACGCCGTGTTTTTATGTAAGAAAGAAAATTTAATATTTTTGTTGTCGTTTTATGAGCTCATATTAAAGAGCTATACTATTTTATAAACAAATTAGTTGAAGCTTACCAAAAATGCTCTTCTTAAGCACCATTTGTTGGAGTTAACTGTCGATTATGAAAACATAACCTCCAAAATCACAACACAAAAATTCCATTAGCTACCAGAAAACGGCTCAATTTTACGGGCGCACCGGTTTTTTGCAATATATATAATGCATGTTATACAAAAAACTTTGCGTCGCACTCGAATTTTGATCCTCTGCTCGTAAATTCTCACACTTTTGGATAACATAGTACATATTATAACCATAACCAAACAAAAAAACTAAGCGAGTCTGTTTACTGTTGTGTCCACCATATTGTGTAACAATTCTACCAAAAAGAAACGATTATATTATTTGCAACTACATCGCAACTTTTATGCCATTACGGAAAAAAAACAGCCTCTACGACGTGGTAGATACCTGGCTACGACGTAGTAGTGTAGTTGTTACTACAGTGACTTTAAACACTTGGCCAAGTAGTTATAACCAGAAATTGGTTCCCCACCTAGGGAATTATAACGTCGCTGTATGGTATACTGAGACGTAGCGGGAGTACGTTGCGGTTACTTTTAAGAAATTCTTTCTAGTTGGGGTTTCGTCGTTACAACTTTAAATGTTTGTTGGGTACCACTTTTGCTTAGCTTCTAACACCAACTTGTCCTAGCTTTCACCACAAAAAAATCAAGTACTTCCACCTTCCCTTAGGTTCTACTACGGTAGGTGGTAGTAGTTGATTTTTTGATGGTAGAAGCTAAGCCTATAAGCGAGGGTGGTAGAAGCTAAGTGAAGGTGGTTTTTGGGATAAAACTGAGTTGTAGTTAAGTGATAGGTCAGTAGAGCTGTTTAGAAGTGGTACTTCACTAACACCTGTTAACTTAAAAGTTAATATTTGTTTTTACCACAAACTAGGCGGTTTTTTATCGAAAATACGTTGGTCGTTAAAATGATGGTCAGTAAAATAGAAATTCCCTTTTGCTATGGCACTGTCTCTTTTCTTCTCAGTAAATTTACTCTGTGTCTCGCGCTCTCTCTTACACACACACACCTAAATCTGTACTGTCGTCTTGCCGTCGGTTGCTGCGTTTCCATGGCGTTTTAACCAGGTTTCAACTCAGTTTGTTTTATTATTAATGATTTAATTAATTTGGCAATAACGATTCATTACGCATTATGTAATATTTCATCTTTTTTTCTTTTGTAGGTAGGCAGTAGGTTAAGTTATAAATATTTACTTTTTTTCATTAAATTTTTCTCTATATAATTAGTGATGTTTGTAAAGTAACCAATAAATAAATAAATAAAAGTAAATTTTAAAAAGTTTTTATAATATACCAAAACATATGTAAAAATCATGGAGGTGGAGAATTACAATTGGAGAAGATTTTTTTAGTTAAAGCTGTAGTAAATTACAGTTTTCAAATTATTGTCAGATTGTTATACTTTATATTTCTCAACTCATCTCCACATTTCAGAAACATTTTTAATAAAAACGTCCCTAATTTAATTTTGTTTTCTTTATACTCGAAAAATTACTTGGGGAACGCGTCCATAACTCAATAAGGATAGTTCAAATGGGCACAAAACATATTAAAATCAATTAAATTTTCCAATCTTTATTTCAAACTCTAATTAGAATCAGTAAGGTTTATGAGTTCCTACATGGTTTACAATAAATTTTAAGTAAACGTTAATTTTACTCATTAAGAAAGTTGTCCGACTAGAAAGTCATCATTTGGGGAACAGATACATAAAATATTAAAATGTTTTTTATTGAAAGTGTCAGAAGGTGTGGTACTAGGTCTTTCTATCGCATCGCAACTTCGAACAATTTGTCAACGCTGAATTGATTGTTGGTATTAAATATTACATTAAAGCAGTAAACAAATTTTAATTGAATATATAAGTACCGTACATCAATTCAGCATAATTTGGGGAATGCTGTTGTACAATGTGTACGTTATATTTTTGTCATTGTTACAATAAAAAAGCAAGGAGGACAAGGTATTAATGGGACGTCCTATGTCCCATTTTTCGAACTTGGCACAAAATTTTAAACTTTTACCAATTTATCTCACATGAATTGTTTTATTTTAAGAAGTCAACTGCAACACAAAAATGATAAAACTATTTCTTAACATATGCTTGCGTACAAGTGCATATTACGGACATCATTATTAATGAGTGGCTCACAAACGTTCTTAAACTTTCCATATGTATTTTTATGTTTTTTTTTCTGCTTTGTCCCATATTTTTGCTTCTTTTTTAACTTTAGTCCCGTTTTGACCTAAAACAGATCTGGCAACCCTACCTTAAAGCCTACCAATAAAAACTAAAAATTGATCTAGCATCTAACTTAACTATGGTTGCCAAATTTAGATATTTGTTTTTCGCGACAACAGAACCAAATTTTTGGGACATTTCTCTCTCTGGGTCTCTAGTACACGTATTGGTTCGGTTCTAATAATAGTGTTATTATGGCTTTATTCCAATAAGATTAAATCGAACTCAATTCGCATGAAAACGTAGCAATGACAATCAGGGAGCATTTTCGATCTATTTATACCACTTGTATTAGTTGCACTTAAGTCACAACTTAAAATTCTGCTTACAAGTCGTACTTTGCTAAGAATTTATTATAAACGATACTTGCTTTAATTGATTATAAAATATAACAAATTCGCAATAATTTAAGGAGCCACAAAAAGTAAGGTTAACATTAGTCGCGACCAACAGGCGACTTTATGATGTTTACGTTTTTAAAGTAGAAATAGGAAGTAGTCTCTACTTTGAAGGATTGACATAAAAACAAAATCAAAGTTTTTGTGACTTTTAGGTTGTCCTCAAAAGTAATTTTCTCTACATTATTACATCAGATATTACTATGATGACCCAAACCTATGTAGTAAAATATAAAGTTATAAGGTAGTTATCGGATACACCCGTTTGCGACTTCAATTAAGCCCAACTTTGTAGTGGTATTAAGTAACATATAAATGTCGGGTTGACTACGAATTAACGACTAAAAAGAAAGTAAAACTTTGGCAACGTGCTATTGTGGTAGAGCAGACTATCAGATTAGACTATCAAGAAACAATCCTATCAGGTAGTTTAAGGGGTCATTTTTACGAAACTTCTACTTTTTCGTGATACTAAACAGTAGTCAGAACTAAAAAGTAACGAATTTTGGTTGAGATCACCACATGTAGTAAAGTAGGAAAGCCTTTGGAGCATGTAGCCGCTACTATAATTGTTAGTTGGGAGTCTGATTCGGAATTACGGTTTTAGCAAACATAAGTAAACCCTGCATCAGCATATGTTTCATGGGCCCAAAACTTGTAATTGTACCCATTTTTCTTTTGGTTTGCTGTTTGAGTATTGTTCCATGCAGACTAGACAAAATGTTTCCTCTTCATCATCGCTGTCATCTTTCAGTGTCCTTTTCTGAGTAGTTTTTCTATGCTTCTTTTCCTTGAAGACATTTTTGGTTACAGATTTTTCTTTTTTTTAACTTTTTTCACGTTCCAACTCTTCTTTAACCGGAGTTTCAGTTAGTATAGCTGTTGACCATTTTCTTCGGTTGATATTCTTGTGTGACAATCTGTAAAATGTTTTCCGAAATAACAAAAAGTTACTTACGAGGTCCAAAAAAAAATGCCTCTGTAGTGAAATAGCGCGTATCAAAATAGCTCATATCAAAATAGCGCGCTCATTTGAGCGCGTGTTCAAAATAGCGCGTGATCAAAATAGCGCGTATCACAACGGCGCGTGATCAAAATAGCGCGTATCATAATGGCGCGTGTTCAAAATAACGCGTATCAAAATAGCGCGTATTCAAAATAGCGCGTATCAAAATAGCGCGTGTTTAAAATAGCGCGCTCATTTGAGCGCGTGTTCAAAATAGCGCGTGATCAAAATAGCGCGTATCACAACGGCGCGTGATCAAAACAGCGCGTATCAAAATGGCGCGTGTTCAAAATAGCGCGTATCAAAATAGCGCGTATTCAAAATAGCGCGTATCAAAATAGCGCGTGTTTAAAATAGCGTGTGTTCAAAATAGCGCGTCTTAAAATAGCGCGTCTAAAAATACTGCGTTTTGAAAGAAAGATCGCCATTACAAACGTCGCTGTTACAAAATAGTTCGAGTAAGGGGTCTCTTTCTAACATATTTAAAAAAAAAAAACTTTCCTGACTTTTTTCCGGGATCCTATAGGGTGTAACCAAACCGGACCGAACCGATTCAAACCGCACCGAACGGGAATGAACCGAACCAAACCGAAACATTTTTTCAAAAAATTATTTCCCTAAATTAGCTTCCCGATCCTTATTTTGGTAGGTTTCTATTCTGACCTGTGACTTGGTGACTTTTTTTTTGGTTGAAAAAGGTCAGGGAGTTACTGGAAAAAATGTTTGGGTTCGGTTCGGTTCCGTCCGGTTCGGTTCGGTTTGGTTACACACCGGATTCGGATCCCGGAAAAGAAGCCAGGAAAGTTTTTTTTTTGAAAAAAATATGTTAGAAAGAGACCCCTTAGTCGAACTATATGAGTCGTGTTAAGTATAGCAAGCCATCGGTTTATTTAACCGTTAAGTAAGTATAACTTATCTGACCTTGCTCAAACTGTTTAGGTGAATATACATAAGCAGACCTGATACGCGCTATTTTTTACAAGCGCTATTTTAAATACGCGCTATTTTAATACGCGCTATTCTGATCACTATTATGCTGGGTTTTCTATGGTCAACAGACAGGCCAACATTTTTAAGCTGAGTTTGTGTGGTTTGTAGTTTCTTTTTGAAAGACTTTTAAAAATTGTCGGGTCGATTGCTTAGTACGTATCTTTGTGTGCTAAAACCATGTTGGATACACCATCAAGCACACCAACACCAGGATCCAAGAAAAATGAATTGAACTGTCAACCTTTAAAAGTGGTCTTAAATTAAGCCGAATGTAGGCAGATAGGAAACTAACTGAGATGGTTAATGTTTTTCAGCTTTTGGTGGAACAAGTCCATTTAGGACTACCAAAGATCAATTACCAGTTATGAAACCATATGACTGAGCATTCAACTAAATCTACTTACGATGTACGTACACGGATCACCTGTTAGGTGATCCGTGGTACGTATGTCTATGGAATATAATGGAAATTGATGGATGGTGTGGTCCCTGTGCAAGCTTACAATTGAACAATGTTGGGCTATGGACACTTACTTCCTTAACAAAGGTAGGTACCTACATATTTTTTTCTTGTTTCATTGTACATTGATTCATATCAGATGCAGCAGACTTTCTAGCTAAGGCTCACTCCTGGTTCTACTGGTATAATATGTATTGAAAATAGAATAGGCACTTTGCCTTTTTTGTGTTTCAATCATTATTCTTTATGGATAACAGCAGAAAACCTGATAAATCTAGAATTACCTAAACTTGTGTGCATTTCTTGAAAAAACATAAAATTTGTTGTCCCAGCCACATTTAGGAAAAACCGAGGGGTGAACCCAAAATGTGTACACCGATTGTGATCCACAATCTTTTGCTAAGATTGTGTAAAGATTGTGAGGGATTGTGGAGGACTGTGCAGCGGCGTAGCGTGCCTGAAGGGGCGGGGAGGGGGGCGACAGCCCATCACAAATCCTTGTTGTGACAAAAAAAAAAAAAGGTCATCATGTCTACTTTGCCGCGCTCTTAATTGACTGTTAACGGTCCTGCTACTTAATAACGATTAGGTCGCTTGGGGCACCAATGGGGCACCAGTACCCTCGGGGCGGGGGGGCGATGAACCACCCCCCCACGCTACGCCACTGGGACTGTGGAAAGATTGTGTGGGATTGTGAAGGACTGTGGTAAGATTGTGAGGGATTGTGAGGGGTGGTGGTAAGATTGTGAGTGATTGGGACAGATTGTGTAAAGATTGTGAAGGATTGTGGGAAGATTCACCCCTCGGGAAAAACCAAGTGACATAACTCTCTAATAATATATAAAATTTATTTTCTTTTTCAGGTCAGCACTGACTTGAAGGTGGAGGAAGTAATTGAACAAGGGAGAAACATTTAAAAAAAAACACGGGCTACCCATGCGGCCTTTCATAATGGTGGAGTCCCCGAACTTATAGTGAGGTAAAATCAGTTAATGTCAGATTTAACAAAATTGTGTGTGCATCTCGCATGGAACAAACGTGTGTATATTTCATTAACCAACCTTTCCAAAAAAAACAAAGATTACCAGCCACCATAAAAAAATTTGACTCCACTTTTATAATAAAATACAAATAAATATTTTTCATCAAAACAACTTGCTTTTTATTATTATTAAAATTCTCTTATTATTGACACCAATTTTGATCACACAACTTTATTTCTTTTCGACGATCCATTTTCATCTTCCTAAGGCTAAGGTGTGTAGCCTGAGGAAGACGAAGAAATACAGGTGTGTGATCATAAGTGGTGTCCTTATTTCCATTAACCCTATAGAAATATACAGGGTGTTCATTTTAAAACTTCCCAACCAAGATTTCTCGAAAATGATTTTTTTTTTAGAAAAAGTAAAAACATGTAAATTAATTTATTAAGGAGGACACATTTTGGATATCTTATAGTTTTTGTAGTACACAACCCCTTTGAAAAAATAAGTGAACATGTCAAAAACAAATTGATAGATTTTCAAAATTTGTACACCTTTGTAAAGATATTTAAGAAACCTTCAAAAAAAAGTTTTAATTGACCCACTTTCCATATTCAAAATATAGGGGTAAAATTTACTCCTCAAAGGGGGTGTGTACTACAAAAATTTTAAGATAGCCAGAATGTGTCCTTAATACATTAATTGACGTGTTTTTGCTTTAAAAAAAAAAAATCATTTTCGAGAAATCTGGGGTGGGAAGTTTTAAAATGAACACCCTGTATATTAAACAGAACGTGAAACCTACAAATACCTTATTAATGCAAAATAACTAAATATAATTATAGCTACTAATTATATAATAACCCATAATTAATTAATTTAATATTAAATAAGAATGATCCTTATAATAAATATACAGTATATTAATAATTAAACTCACATATATTTTTAAATACCAACAATACATTAGTGCTTGATGTAGCTTTTTTTAAAATATTACCAGACGATTTTGTTTTTATTAACAGATATTTATTTCAATTGTTGAAATTTCTGAATTGTTACCTGCAAACAAATATCTAATAAGCCAAATATGGGCAACGTATTTGGTAACAGTTACAAAATGTTTGTTATTGTTACAAAATTCTTCTCTCAGTGTAGAAAAAAACATTTATTTCATAGATGAAAACAAGCTTAATAGGTCATTCATTAACGTTATAAAAAATAACGTTGCTAAAAACTGCGTTTTAATAACGCCTTTATCAAATTAAAACAGCAATGTTTTTACGTTAGTTTCAAGTGATTTTTATCAACGTTAAAATCACATTAGATTCACGCCTTTTCTACACGAATTTTTAAACGCGACTTGCATGACTTTTCTACCGAATATTATTATTATTAAGATTTTACTAGCAGCATCGCCACATATAGTCGGGATTTTTCACTTTGACGAAATCTATCAGGCAGTGCTTTGGCCTCTAAACTCCAAAAACCTGTCTGAATGACTGATCCTTGATCCACGATCAGGACGCATCTGTTATTAACCTGATAAAGACACATTAATATTCTGTGAAAGTGTTTACTGTTCATAAATCTTGTTTAGCTTTAAAAAAACATAATGTATATAGATAGATACATAGATATTTTGTCTTGCCTTGAGCGCCATCTTTAAAATTGTCTTGAAGTGTTGTAGTCTTAAAATTAAAAAAATGTTATTAAAAAACGTGACCAAAAAAGACGCAGACAGTCAGTAGGTTTGAGAAGTCTTAATCTAGTGGCGTTTTAGAAAATTTTGTGGAGGACTTTTTAAGTGTGAACTTGGTACATGAAAATAACGAGGGTAAAAAACACGTTATATACACAGCACCAGAAACTTCAGCAAACAGTACATTTTTATAGCTTAATTTATTCTTGTTTTTAAGTTATATTTAAGCATGTAGATTTAACGAAATAAATATTACATGGTATGAGGTTGTTTTCAAGTAAAAAAAAACTTTGTTATTTTTGTTCACGTGAATTTAACATTGATGTGATGTTTGTGCTATATGGGACAGTACACACTAGGAAGGTAATAATTATAAAATTAAGTGAATGGCTTGGTCGAGTTCATATGGTAGGGCGTTGGCGTAAAAGCCTGAGGTTCCGAGTTCGAGTCCCGGCTATAGTACAGAAAACTTCGTTCTTTAAGTTTACAGTTTTGATGATAATAACGATATCAGAGAAGGAACGAGAGAGTTGCGAAACATGTTGAGTTGCAACGGCAGAAATGCGAATCGTGCATGTTTGTGTTTGTGATGACATCAACTGTCATGACAGCAATACGCTTAAGGCAACAGTTTACTAGATTGAGTGAGCTAACTAATTAACCATTTCAAAATTGGGATATTTCGAAAACAAGAATTTCGAATTTATTATCATGGCTTCACTTGAAGTTTGATAATAGGCTAGCCAGGAAGGTGTCAGTTCCGTCATGGATCCATTTATTTTTTAGGGTTAAGGTTTGGTTTCTGTAAAACCGCAGACTCTAATGGTACCACCACTTCTTCTCCTCCTTGGTCCTCAAATGGTCAAATTTGTTTGTGGTGTTTCAAATGGCTGCCAAAACGCCATTATTAATATCACTTACTAGGTCCTCACTTATAAAAACAAACTAAAATATACAGGTTTATAATTGTTATTATTCACAATAATAATGAAAATGTCACTTATAATCACAGCCTACCTAACAACAGGTAGGCTGTGCTATAATAATGACATGAATTCAAAGCCGTAATATAAACACAACCGCTAACAATTTTAAAATGAGGATTAAAGAATGCAGAATAGTACCTTTCGAAAGCCTTTGTTATATTTCGACAAGGAATTAGGTACTTATGGAATGGTATAAGGTATGTTCGAAACGTTAACTTTAAAGAATGATGTATACCTAGCCGTGCTTAAAACACAGAAATTCTTCCCAAAATTTGAAAATAAATTTTCAATTTTTGTACAGACTCCTGCAAATCCCAAAATGGTTATTATGATTAGGGTGGCACGCGCCAGTTTTTTGTGAGGCATTTTGAAATGACAGAACTATACCAAGGATAGTTGCGCGACAGCATAATCGGATGAACGTTTCCGCAAATAACCCACCAAAGCACTGGTGGATTTTTTTTATTAATACCTTATTTGGAGCAGCGGCGTAGTGAGGGTTTCATGCGCCCGGGGAAAGGTTAAAGTTTGGCGCCCTCCCCATATAAAATCTTACTTAGAACTAATGTAAGAGGCGCCTTTCGGCGCCCCCGGACTTTTGCGCCCGGGCAGGTGCCCCGGTCGCCCTGCCCTCACTACGCCGCTGTTTGGAGCCTCTGATAATGTCTTTAAAGCATCGGTTTTCCGATGAAAACCTACCAGTTTTCGAACTATTGGCACTACGTCCGTTTGTTATGCTGGACTTGTTATTCAGTAAATTTAAGATGCGCAAAAACAATTTTCTAATTTTATCATTTAAACGAGCTTAACAATGAGGCTAAATTATTATGGTAGAAATTCTGGGAAGACAAAAAAATTAATAAAGAGGAAGTAGCAGAAGTTGCAAAGCAAGCGGAATTTTTTTCCATCAACAAAAACCGCAGATTTCAGACGTTTCATTTTACTGTAATAGGTTGAGATTTCAAAAACTGATTTGTATGTATGTTCGTTTTTCAGTTTTCTTTTTTTTTATTTCAATAAATACCTATTTTATTTTTAACTGTTTGCATTTGCCCCTCTCTAAACTTCATGCTGCGTATACCCATGCTAATGGCAGTTTTCTGACAGTTGAAAAATTGTAAAAATGCTAACTTTTTAACGGAGCATCGGATAAATATGCGGGTTTCGGAGTAGAACAAATTTATTTGTATGACAATCGAAAAACCTCGTAGAGGCACGGATCACCTAGGTGATCCGTGGTAGAGGCTTTCGTTTCTGATAAATTTTTGAATAAAACTGTTTTCAAGGCTGATATAGCTTGAAGTTCACTTGAAGCGTGTTAATGGGCTAGGAAAGTATCAGATTCGTAATGGGTCCGTTACAGTGCCGAACATTATTTTACATGAAAATCTAAAGAAAATTGGTCCAGTGGTTCCGGAGCTATCGTGGGCCGGACAGACAGACACACACATCATATACGGTACGATCAGATTGCCTACGGGGTGCTAAGACAATCTAGGACAACTGGGCGCCGTCAACCCGGCGCCGCCAACTGGGCGCCAGTTCAACTGTTCGCCAGGCCAACTCGGCGCCACCAACTAGGCGCCGCGCCGGGCCAATTCGGCGCCGGACTAAAATATTTTTCTTTCGGTAAAATGTGCAGTTGAAAAACAAAATAGATAACTATATTATTATGCAAAAACATCTTTAAAAAATCCTTTACGTAATTTTCTTGAAATTTGGTTTTGTTAAGTAGAGTTAAATCCATTAAGTCGAGTGTTGAAATTTGGTAAGTACAGTGTTCTGGTAACTTGGTAACATACAAGAATGGGGATTTCTTTAATTACAAAAAAAAAATTAAAATAGTGAATCCAAAATGGCGGACTTTCTTATTTACTGACCGATTTGTATAAAACTTGAAAGATTTATGACTCAAACTTAGAAAAATCAAAATGGCGGAGTTTCCCATTTATGAATCAATATGTATTAAATTTAAAACTTGGCGGTGTTTAAAGCCGCTGATTGTGATTTTTGCTCTACCTTATAGCTTAATACAATTTATGACTCAAGCTTAAAAAAATAAATGTAATATTTTAAGCTTGAGACAAATTGGTTAGTAAATAAGAATAGTCCCTCATTTTGGATTCGCCATTTTCAAAAGTCAAAAATGATAATCAGCGGCTTGAAACATCGCCAATTTCTATATTTGATACACATCGGTTCATAAATAAGAAAGACCGCCATTTTCATTTTTTTAAGTTTCAGGATAACAGTGTATTAAATGCTCTCAGGCACTGCAAACTTTCAAGTTTCAGAGAAATCCGCCATTTTGGATCCACCATTCTTGTAATAAAAAACGTAAATTGTATTGTTACCAGGTTACCAGAACACTACACCTACCAAATTTCAATACTCGGTTTAATGGATTTAACTCTACTTAACAAAATAAAATTTCAAGAAAATTGCGTAAAGGATGTTCTAAAGATATTTTTGTATAAATAACATATCTATTTAGTTTTTCATCTGCGCATTTTATCGGAAAAAAAATAACTTTAGTCCGGTGCTAAGTTGGCCCGGCGCCCTGGCGCGGCTCCCAGTTGGCGGTGCCGAGTTGGCGGCGCGCAGTTGGTGGCGCCTTGTTGTCCTATTCCGTGCTAAGTGTGAATTCAAAGCAAACCAAATCGATGTCTATCACTAAAGGTTGCAATATAGGTATTTCTGTAAGACAAAGAATCTAGTAAAACACTGCTGACCTCATCAGCGCTCTGTTGTCGGATTTAGCTTCTTAGATATTAAATAATTCCAAATTGGGAACGTACTCCATACTTGCTAATTTTTCTCTGTATATTTTTTAGGTAGGATTCAAGCAGCCCATTCGCCACGGGGGACAGTAATTCGCCGTAAGAATTTTTGTTTAATTTTTATTTTAATCTTAACTTATTTTTTCTTAAATCATAGCTTCCCTGTCCTCTTGTTGGGAGGTAAAAATCTGTGTTAAACCTAACCTTGGTGAATGGCAATCGCAAACAAATCCTAACCGGTGTGTGAAACTTCAACATTTTGCAAAAAATAATGACCCCACAAAAAAATTATTTTTTAATAAGTAGTTTTTCAGAAAAAACTAAACAAAATTTTTTATAAAAATTTTAGTAAATAGTAACTCATTTAAAAAAAAAAATTTTTTGTCAATTTTTTTTAATATTATACTTTTTTAAAAAGTAGGTAGGTTTTCCAAAAATTAATTATAAAAAAAAAACAAAATTTATTATTATTTTTTAAATAATACGTTTTCAAAAAGCAGTTTTCCTAAAACAAATTTTTAGAAATTTTTGTTTTCTTAAATATTTTTTCAAAAATATGTTTACTACACGAAATAAACAAAATAGCAATCTTAAACAAAGTCGGCGGCAAACTGTCCCCGCGGCGAATCGGCTGCATCGAAGCGGCCGTGGTTCCAAAATGAAAATATCCGGTCAAAAATTCAAAACCCATGAAATACTCATAACGGCCTTTTTAGTGTTGACCATTGAAAACAGAAGGGGAGGGGCAAATGACCCGTAGAAATTAACAGCAAAAACAAAATATGGCTTATAAAAAGAAAAACGTTAGAATTAAAAAAGTTAAGCATTTTTTTATTCCAAATCGAGTTTTTAATGTACCTGTCTTTTTTTCAAAGAAGAGAATAAAAAATAAATTTTCAAAGAATCATAGTAAAGTTAGTTTTATTAAAAAAACCGAAAACGAAATTTAAATCGGTTCAGTGGTTTTTAAGAAATCAGCGTTTTTAGTTAAAACTTTGAAGGGCCATATCTCAAAACTATTAAAAAATAATACCAAGGGTCATAGAATCGTATCAGTTCTAACTCTCTCAAAAAAAATTTAACTTGTGGTCTTAGATGTTACCCACTTTCCAAATAAGCTCTCATTTGACCCCTGTGTTTTGCAATAACGACATTTTTTTCAATTTTAGTTTTTGCGCTATATCTCGGAATGGAGAGAAAGAAAGTGTAGAAATTTATATACAGAGTGTCGCAGATAAGTATAAAAGTATAACTGTTATGGAGATTTTGGAAACGGTTGGGTGAATGGAAGAAAAGTGCCGCTATCCAGAGCGCACTCCAATCAGATGTGGTATGGAAATTAAAAATATCTACGGGGGTTTTCAAAATATGGAACAAAAACTAAAAATTGTGTTATATCATTGCTATCTTGTAGTTAAGTTTAATAAAATTTGGTAGTAACGATTTTTAGCTCACACATATACTATACTATAGTAGTGTGAGCTATGGTGATCCTAATTTTTTCGAGAAAAAAAAAGTTGCTCCGATTTCAAAATTTTTTATATATCTTTGCGTTTCAGATGATTTTGAAACTTTTTTGTTGCGCCGTCTGTCTGTCTGTCTGTCTGTCTGTCTGTATGTCTGTCTGTCTGTCTGTCTGTCTGTCTGTCTGTCTGTCTGTGTGTCTGTATGTCTGTCTGTAACGACCAACGCGCATAACTCAAAAACCGCTTGCCCGATTTTAATGAAATTTGGTACCCAGGCTGGGTTTTGGGTCGAGATGGTCCCATTTAAAAATGAACAAAATCCACCGAACACAAGCCAAATAAAAGGGTGGGGGTAGATTTCAAAAATTAGAGTTTATGATAAAATATGGCGTGTGTGATATCAAACGAAAGGTATTTGAGTCTGGAGTTAAACAAAATACATTTCAGTTTAATTTTTAAAAGGGGGGAGGGGGGGGGGGTAAATTTCAAAAATTAGTGTTTAAGTGGAAATATGGCGTGTGTGATATCAAACGAGAGGTAATTGAGTCTGGAGTTAAACAAAATACATTTTAGTTTATTTAAAAAAGGGGGGGGGGTAAATTTCAAAAATTAGTGTTTAAGTGTAAATATGGCGTGTGTGATATCAAACGAAAGGTAATTGAGTCTGGAGTTAAACAAAATACATTTTAGTTTTAAAAAAAAGGGTGGGGGTAGATTTGAAAAATTAGAGTATAAGTCAAAACATGGCTTGTGTGGTATCAAACGAAAGGTAATTGAGTCTGGAGTTTAATAAAACATACTTCAGTTTTTAGTTATATTAGCTTTCACGTAGATACACTATAACTATAGTACCCAGTGTGAGCTTAGGTGCTCATAGATTGGCAGAGTATTTTCTAGGCCGTCTAATATCACTTTTTTGAAAAGCACGCTTTATAGTTTTTTGCTTGATATTTTAAAAACCCCTATAGATATTTCTAATTTATATCCAACATCTAATTGGGCTGAAAATAGTGCAACTTTTTTCTCATTTAACCAAAATTGTATCTCTTACCGTTTCCGAAATGCTCATAAAGCACCATGTAGTTACTTTTATCTGGAACACCCTGTATAAAATATTTTTCAAGTCGAATATAAATTCTCTACACTTCAAGTTTAGGCTTTTTAATACAAATTAGATCAAAAAATTTTATTAATATGTCAACAAGTAGAGAAAATGAAAATAATGTAAGTAAAATATTTTGTCAGATATTTAGACGAGCATTCTATTTGTTTTTGCTTTACTAATTTTGATTTGATTTTTTGCATTTATAAGCAGAAAAATTATAGCACATTTAAAACATAATATGGTAGTCTCCCAGACCCAAACTGAATCTGTTTGGTATATGCTGGTATATTTCAGTTTGTTGAATTCATAAATATAAAAAAATGGTATTTTTTGCATTACCAATTCAATTTTTTATTTTTGTCCGTCCAATTGAAGTTTATGCCTTGAAACTCATGAAATAGGGAACTACATACCTGATGGAATTCTTCCCATGATAGTAAAATACTACCAAATAATTAAAGTCCAAATTAACGCAAAACAAACTAACACAAAATCACAATATATGAATTTCTAGGCACTATAACTTTCAAAAAGACTGAATTCAAACTGTAATTAAAGTAGCAAGAAAAATAAATTTTCGGATTTTCCTAACGTAATTAGTAAGTCTAAACATTCTTCTATCCGGCCCTTTAATAATAATTCCACGAACATATTGTTGGTCTTTGCCTGTTATGTGTGGGCCGCGGCCAAAGAAATTCAAGGAACCCTAGAAGACGCATCCCCATTATTTAATACGCAAATTCATTCATCATGCATGAAATCTCAGAAAATTTCGCCGCATCCTCGTAGGCAACACTGTAATAGGTATAAAAGAGAAATCGATGAAAAAAGCATGGGCGTGCAGATTTTGTTGAAAATAAAATAAATATATTTATTATAGACATTTTCCTATAAAATTTTTGCACCCAAAAGTATAAAATTTAAATTAGTGTAAAATATTACCGGTACAGCTTTGACAGCCATTCTATTTAAATGACTCTTTTTACAGAATTAATTCTTTTATCGATTTATAATATTAGAAATCAATAACTTATTTACAGCTGGTAATATCCGTAGTTTTGATTTTTATTATTTTTCCCTAAGATAAGAAATCTAATTTATATAATTTTTTTCTGGATATAGAAAAGTGTTACTTTAATCCCTAAAATTTAAAACACAGGTAAAAGGGTTTCTTTTTATTTCAAATTGTCAAAGGTGTTTTTTTAGCTTTTTAATCTTTCACCTTGATAATACATTGCTCTTAGTAAATTTTTTACAGTAAGTAGATTTGTTCTGCTAAAAAAAGTCAAAAACTCCGAATTATATACTCAGACCTTGAGATATTTATCAAAATTTTTGCATCAGGATTTAAAGAGTCTATTTGATCCCCTAGTGTACAGGGTGCATTTTCGACACTTTTGGGTGTTTTCGTTTTCTATGTTTATAATATTGATATGCGATGTTTACTATCATTATTTTCTTCAAATTAAAGCACACTAAGGTGTAGTCGTTTTTTATTCAATCTTCTCTAGAAGTTCCTAAAACCACCCAAATGATAAAAATGGGAAAGCCTATATTTATAATATAGATTTTTTTGTTATATTTTATCAGCAAAACTCTTGCCTCGAAATAAAAAGCACTCATTGGTTTATGTTTTTTTATTAAAATTATTTTAATATAACTTTTTAAAGCAATTAACTTTTCATTGTTTTTAGTATTTAAAAATAATAGGTACATAAAGTTTAATAAAGACTTAACTTATTAATACTACCTAGGATCTAGATTAACTTACTTCACATCCATCCGCACATAAGAAACCTGACCTTCCCTTTATATTTATTTATATTTTGTAGTGAGCTTTAAGACTTTTTCTTTTATTGGTCCATATTTTTCTCCTTGCTTTTATTTTACCTTTCACATAATAGGTACCAACAAACAGTACTGACCAAAAGTAGAGAAACCCCCTAAAATGTATATAAAACTGATCCTGTACCAACTATCAAAGCACAAGTAATGCATTTGAAAACTTCAATCAATCCAGTTCCAGTGTTTTGGGTATTTTCCGCACAAAATCATGTAGTCTGCTTTTGTCATAATAAACAAAGCAACGTTTTTTTTATGTAATTTTAGGCAAAAATAGCAAGTTCTATTTAAAATAGACATAAAAGTTATGTATCTCCCAAAAATGTCCCGAGAATTGTAGAAAGAATGTCTATAAATAAGAAATTTTAAAAATACCATATTTCAAAACTTTTGCCCATATTAATCACTTTTATGGCATATACCATAACTTTTACACCTCCTGCTGTATGCTAATGTTAAACTTTCCAAGTTTGCATTGTATTATCTTTTAAGCTGTTAGGGAATTCAATCAAATCATCAAATTGGATATCAGGCCGGATATTTGCAGATTTGGGAGTGTCAACGGCTGACGATAATAAAGTGGAACTAAAAAAATAATTTAGACAAAAATTTTAAATAATCAAGATGATTAATTGCATTTACTAAAAAAAGTCATATGCACCTGTAAAGATTTTTTGTAGATATTAAAATTAATTTTAGAAAAAATAACTAAATAACGCAAATTATCCACAAATCCCGAAATTCAGAGCATTTTACCAAATTCCATTCATTAGTTTATTAAACTCTAGCAATTAGTTTTTTTAGAAAATATTTGGTATGAGTCTGTGTTTTTTACATTTGCAAATGTTAAAAAATATGACTGATTCAGTTTTATCAACAAAATACTTTTGATTTCCATAAAAAAATCTATTTAAATTTTATTTACCAAATAAAATAAAAATAAAAAAATATTATTTATAATTAAGTGATTATTATACAGGGTGTCCCATAACTTAGGGGCCATAGTGCAGCAGGTGATAGAGGAGGTTATAAAAAAGTTTATATAACATGGGGTCAACATACATCTGTTTTTTAAAGAGGAGTGGGTGAAAACGGGTTATACAAAAAAAATCTGTCACAGCCAGCTGAATACTCAGCTAATTGTGAATAAAAAATGTGGTACTCCTTTTTTTGATAATATTACAAGTGGAGGAGGTACAGGCTGTCAAAATAACCTCGAAAATGTACAAAAAATAATAATTTTTTTTAAAATTAATTTTTGCTTTCTCTTTTAAAAAATATCAATATTTCATTATTATGTCTCGCTAGAGACTTGTTTTTATTAACAAAAAATATTTAAAAAACATTGCATTTAATATGGCATTCATAAAAATGTATACCAAAAAAAGAGTATTTTCTAAAAAAATTGACTAACTTTTTTCAAATTAATTTTAGCTCACACTACTACTATAAGTAGTGTGAGCTATGGTGATCCTAATTTTTTCGAGAAAAAAAAAGTTGCTCCGATTTCAAAATCATCTGAAATAAACAATGTTGAATATTTGAAAGCTATTTTTAATTCTAAACATCTTTTCTTTATAACAATTTTCGATATTGTCAAAAAGAAAGGTACTTTACTCTAGAGCAAAAATCACATTTTTTGACAAACCTCGTAATATGACTGAAAAAATTTAACATCTGATGGTTGCATTTTAGGTTTTGGGCCATGCAGAACTTTTTATGAAGAATAACTTCTTTTCGTAAAGCTAATAATAAAAAAGTTTCCCATATGCCGCCAACTTACGTGGACACACTGTATATTTTTTAGAGTTATATATTATTGCCAGAATAAATTAAGAAACTTTTCTAAAAAAACCCAAACACTAGAGGTGGGAAAATAAGGGAATTTGTAACAATAAATAATGTTTCTTAAAACTTCTTTGTAAAATAAATCACTAATATTTTGTAAAAAAAGTTATAAACCACACCACTGTCTTACCAAATCGTAAACAATATGACGGTTTCTGGAAGAGATTTAAACTTACCGGTGAAATGATAAATCCAGCCACTTCTCGTCACTTTTATCACACAGAATGCACTTCTTAGGCATTTTTAAAGTTATTTAATAAAAAAAAATCTTTATTTTGTGATACATATCGCAAAAAAACAACGAAAACACACGTTTATTCGGATAACCTCTCAAAGGCAACGATAAATGATGCAAGGGTGACGTTTGGTCTACATGGTTGCCCTATTAATTTTTTTTCTGAATAATAGCGAACAAAAATCAGTTTTTTGCATTTTACGCGAGAACGTAAGTCGTAGGGCAAAATTTAATCTATGAAAAATATTACCCATAGGATTCCCTACAATCGGTCTCCATAGTCTATAGGTCTACAACCACACGTTTAGAAGAAAATTTCCAAAAATTATGTTTTTTGCAGTTTACGCAAAAACGGTAAGTCATAAAAAAAACTTTATTGACATAAAATGATCAAGACACAATTCTCTACAATGCGACAATGACAATTTACAGCTCTACAACCACATGTGTTGAAGATAGAGGGTGCCGAAAATGCCCATTTTATACTTTTTTGCGTTTTACGCAAAAACCATAAATCATAGAGCTGTAACTCAAATAGGTGAATTGTAGAGAATGGCGTCCAGGAGATTTCTTGTCGATAATGTTTTTTTCTAGGACCTACCGTTTTTGCATAAAATAAAAAAAATATTTTTGCAAATTTGGCGCCCTATATGTTCTACACGTAGTTGTAAACCTGTGGCCCAAAAGGAAAGAATGTAGAAAATTGTGTCCTTTAACATTTTATGTTTATAAAGTTTCTTTCTACGACTTTCCGTTTTTGCGTAAAATAAAAAAAACACAATTTTTGACAACTTAGCCGCCATCTACCTTCTAAACATGTCGTTGTAGACCTATAGACTATGGAGATTGATTGTAAAGACTCGTATGGGTAATATTTCTCTTAAATAAAATTCTTCCCTACGACTTACCGTTTTTGCGTAAAATGCAAAAAACTGATTTTTGTCAATTTTGGTGCCCTCTATTTTCTATACATGTAGGTAAGTCTAGAGCTATAACCTTTAAAGAAAAATTGTAAAGGAATTTTTGAAGTGTAAACTTCTTTAGGCGCGTTTAGCAGTTTTTGTGGGTACTTAAATGAACTGAGCCGTTAGGCTCGGCTATGCAACGCTCATTCGGGTGAAGTCGGCTCGAGTCGACTAACTGTAAGAGGAACATTCAGCGAGCAATATGATGATGCAGATGAAGGCCAGTATTATTAATTTCGCCTTGTTAAAGTTTACAGTTCTGCCATGTGGTCTTAAGCACACACAATTTTTTTTTGTCAACAAAGATTTTCTCTGCGACGTTCCATTTTCGCGTAAAATCAAATCAAAAAGCTTTTTGAGTTTTCCAGAGTTGCCCAGGGGAGGGTTGTAGACTAATTTTTTTAAGCTATTATATGTTATATAAAGAAAAGGTTTTTTTAACTTTCGTGATCAAAACATTTAACTTAAATTTATTTGGACTAAAAGCAAGAGTTATTTTTATACCGAAAACATTTGTAGTGAGAACAATAATAATAGTTAAAATTACAGTTTAGTCATCTGGTTTTAATAACTTTTTAAATACCACCTAGGAAGACAAAACTAATAAACTATTTATGAACTCTAAGCTCACACCAAAGAAATTTAATTAAACTTTCTTTTAGTTGAATGTTTTTCACACTTACATGGAGTCCCGTTTTTTCAGAAAACCGAAAACCAAATCAATATTTTAAACTGCGCATTCGCTGCCGTACTTTTTCTTCTCACATAAAATTATCTCCCTCTCAGCTGTGGTCGAGCATGTGTCAAGTTAGTAAGAGGAAGATAATTTTATGTGATAATAAAGAGAGGGGTGCGCATGTGCAGTTAAAAAAAATGGTTTGCATTACAGGATATAGCCGCTAGTTATTTTGTGTTCCTGCAAAAAACAAACTCAAGTTGGTTGACTGCACAAAAATTGCAAGTTTGTGCTAATCGTTATACGTGCTATAAAAATCAACAATCTTCGAAAAAAACCAACTTTAGCTGATTATTTCTAATTTATACTTTCCTTTTAATTCCAAATAGGTAAGGATTTAAACAGCCACGTAGATCTATACAAACAGGGACTTAAAAAGCAAATGTTTTATGATTTTTATTAAGTTTAGGTACCTATGTAAACAAAAATTTACCGATTGATTATTGGATAACATATTCTAACTTAAAAAAAAACTTTTTTTCAAACATTTATATACATATGTGCATATAAGCAAACAGACAGACATGCATACATACATATCTAGAGGTTATACTTACAACCTAGAATCAAATTGTATAGAAAAACATTATTAGTGATAAAATCTCAAAAAAAAAATCATGAAAACAATACCTTTTCTCACATAGGATGATAAACATATTCTATTACAGGTACATGTATAGCAATCCAAAACGTAAGCCGAACTCAAAAACAAAATATTCTTTCAGTGCGTTATACATCGGCCCGGGCCCCCCCGAAACTAAGATTTTTTTGGATATTTTCCACATATTTCTTGAATACAAACATAAAATAGCATAAAATACAGCCTCATGAGGTCTCGGGCCCCCCCCCCAAAACTGTCTCGGGCCCACCCCGAAACTTTTTTCTATATACGCCACTGTATTTTTTTGATTTTTATTAGTTACCATTTTACTTATGTAGCTACTTCAAAATTACAAGTTATAAAAGTACTGGCAACATTGTTGCGAATTTGAAAGAAACCCCCAGTATAATACTTTTTATGTCTGATGAAGTTTAGGATTTCTATACGGGGTCTACCTTTAGTTGAATGTTTTTGACCGCGGCAAATAATTGTCCCAGCCCCGTATTTTGCTGTGGTATGATGTTTCCAATGAGGGGTTGCTCGTACTCCAAGAATAGAGCAGCCCGCATGTTTGAAGTCCAAAGTATTGTTTTAAAGGTAAACAGAGCAGTGGCAGAAGGCCTTGCGGTTTTCATATGAGAAAGAAGCCTTAAGGGCGCCCTCGTGCCGTCAGAATGGCGAGTTTCCTTTTTGCAACCTTACCTATTTGGTTCACCATTAATGACGAGTAGGATAAAATGTGATTTATTTTTTTTCTAAGAAATAAATCACACAGTGGCGTACGCAGCAATGATTCCTGGGTGGGGGGGGGGTTTGAGCGCGGATCGATAAGTAGAGATGGATCCTGGGGGAGGCTTGAGTGCAGACCGATACATTTTATTCTTGATTTTGGGAAAATTTATGTTTTAGGGGTTAATATTCAGTGGCTGTGGGAGGGGCTTTAGTCCCCAAGCCCCCCTTCCTCCCTGCGTCAGTCACGGAATCACACACACGCAGAAGAAAATACAAATGAGCCTCAAAAACACTTATTTGATTTTTAATTAGTTTCTGTGAATACATTTTAGCTAAAATAACTTAAAATACTTTAAATTAATAAAAATAAATTTAAATAAAAAAAGCACCCAACTGCTAATTTTACTTGTAACTACTAGTCGCAGTAATTTTGTACTCAACTGCGACTAGTAGTTATAAGTAAATTTAGCAGTTGGCTCTTTTTTTTATTTAATTTTTTTTTCCAACTTTTAGGTTTAATTCTTATTCAGCCTTATAAAAAGCACTATGCATTTACTATTCATTTAGCTTTATCCAAAACGTACGTGTAGATTTTCTACGGACGCGAACAGTGTTACTTTCCATTGAGTGAAGGTGTGGGAGGAGAGGGAAGAGGGAACTAGCAAAATGGTGTCGAAAAAAATCTTAAAGCATGTGCAGAAATAATTTTTGAAATCGCTCTATATTTATGAAAAGTTTAGCTACAACCATTACTAATAAGGAGGGTGGGAAGAAGAGAGGGAGAGGGAGAGGGCGAAGAAAACTAGTAAAATGATGTTGGAAAAAAATTCTTAAAGCGTGCGCAGAAAGAATTCTTGAAATAGCTCTATATTTGTAAAAGGTATAGCTACAACTATTACCAGAAACGAGTATAATATAGTAGACAGTGCATTTACATTAGGTCAATAGCATACTCTAAAATTCACGCACTAGGCACCTTTGAACGCAGCCGGTGACGACCGGTGAGGGCGCTGATTTCCCTATTCGTTTGGTAATAGCAGGTGACCACATGAACTGGAATGCTAGCTCTGTCTTTTTTTTCTTATGCAATAATTTACATAGGAAAAAAGAGAGAGGAAGCGTTTTTGCCTCCATAGTGCAGTGTTGCCGATATTTCATTTAATTCAAAATCATTTGGAAAAATCTTTGGGTCACTGCTTTCAGTCTTTCAGTATACCTGCAGCCTCTCTCAGGGGTTGACGCGTCTTGTCCCAGTGTAGGGCATAGATATGTAGGTAAGAAAAAGTAGATATATTTTCTGACTTCCAAGAGTGAAGGCCAGAAACACATGTACAGTCCTTAAACCTGTTGCTAAAAATTTTCGGACAACTCAGGAATTTTTAGGAAAACCTCGGAAAATGTTTGGAAACATAAATTTTCATAAAACTTGCGAAAATGTTCAAAAAACTCCAGAAGTTTTAAAAAACATTAGAAATGTTCGAAAAAACTCGGGAAATTTTCGGAAAATCTTCAAAAAAACTTTAGAAATATTCGAAAAACCTCGGCAAATGCTCGGAGAAACTAGGAAAATTTTCGGAAATCTCGGAAAATGTTTATAAAAACTAGGAAACTTTTTGGAAAACTGGGTAAATGTTCGGAAAAACACAGGAAATATTTAAAAAACTCGAGAAAAGTTTAGAAAAACTTTGTAAAAGTTCAAAAAAACTCGGGAAATGTTCAAAAAACTCGGAAAATGTTTAGAAAAACTGACTGGAAATGTTCGGGGAAAACCCGAGGGGTGTTCTATGAATGAATAAGTCTAGACATTTTTATGAGCGAGGGAATTGTCGGAGTAAATCCACCTACTCAATTTATTTTCATCAATCTTAAAAAAAAACAAATGGCGGAATTTCTCATTTATCAACCAGTATGTAGGTATTAAATACGGAAACTGAAACATACAAAAATGAACATGACGGCTGCAAAATTTTTCATAAGTATTTATTAACTGATTTAATTCAAACTTGTTACTTTGTGGTGCTTAAGATCACTCAATACAATTTTTAAACTAATTTAAAACAAAATTCATTTGTCAACCGATATCTGTATCAAATTTAAAACTTTGGGACGTCGCTGATTTTAATTTAGGATTTTAGAAATTAAGTTGGAACAGGTAAGTGGAGTTAGCCAAACATCAAACTCAAAAATAGGTAAACTGTTTTAAGTTAAACGATTTTACTGAAATCATTAGCTGTATAAAAAACTAGAAAATTTTAAGTACACAAACGTGACTTTTAACAGACTAAGGTAAAAGCGTGGGGTGCATAAAAAATAGGGTTAAACGATTGTTTAATCAAATAAGAATGACTTGTCTAAAATATTTCAGTTTAAATTTACGTCTGTTATAAACCTGGTTTGTGTTTCCTGACCTATCAATTTTCATCCCTGATTTTGATTTTTTATCCTTGATTTAACACTTTTGATCCTAGGGATAAACAGTGACACTTTTAACTCTTGTGTTTTTATCCCTAAACAACAAAAAATAATTTGGACTGGCCCTTGAAAGGAGGCCCAGTTTCATTCTTTTTTTTAAATAAGTGGACCCTTTTTGTGGCTTCTAGTTAGTATGGTCAAAAATGAGTAACTTTATTATTCATATGGTAAGGTTACAAAAAAAATAGTCTTTTACATAACAAGAGACAAAAAAAGAGAGTGACACATTTCACACGACCGTGAATGTTGTGAACGAGGCGCTAGCCGAGTGAAACAACACGTGAGTGTAAGAAAGTTACTTTCTACCGAGTTGTCTGTCTATCATTTATCGCCAGTTATTGTATAGAGTGGTTTATTCAAGACCTTATTGGCTGATTAAATTTTATCTTTAGTGCATATGAAGTACCTCTTATAAAAATAATTAACAAACAAAAGTTTAATTTAATTATTTTGCGCTTTTTTGTATCTTACATTATATTTAGTTTTCTATGCTCAAATAAACGTTCGGTCAAATGTTTGTGTCGCTCTATAAAAGCAACACACTATAAGACTCGTTCAAACATTTTACGAAAGGAAACCACCCCCAACCCTGGCAGAGAGGTGTTTCCCCCCCCCCTTAAACGTGCTTTTTGACGGTTTCTTGCTAATAACTCGAAAACGGTCAACTAAAAATATTCTAAAGATCATTTTACAAGCGGATAATTAATTATCATTCTGCAAGCGGATAATTACTTTACTTTACTAATTACTTTGTAGTCCTCCCTGCTTCCACCCATCGCCCTTCTGTCATTTCCCCCCACCCTCTTCAAAAACTATATTCGCATAATTTTATCAAATATAGGGCGATTTCAAAAATTCTTTCTGTACATGTTATAACATTTTTTCCAACAACATTTTACTAGGTTGCAAAAATCTTTATTTTACTATTATAGACCAGCTTTAAAACAGTGTAATTTTTAAAAATATATTTGGTGATAGCAAGAAAGCGTCTAAAGTTGAATATTTTTTACTTTTTATAAAAAAATATCCATGTCATATAGTAGCAAATTCAAAGATTTTGGGCTGCTTAAATTCAATTAATTTTTTAAACTATTTGGCCAAAATTGAAAAGCGTATGTTTCCGATAGAGAACTAATATACAAAATCAATTGAAAAAAAAACAGAAAAATAAAAAATTTACCGCAAACTTGGAAAAAACCATTGGTTCAAAATAACAGTTTTTAAAGCGAAATTATGGATAAATGGTTGGTGATTTTTTGGTTTGCGGTTAAATTTGGGTCCCCTGAAAATATTTATTTACCTTCCTAGCTCGCGCAGCAATGGGTAGTGAAGGCAGTGGCGCACCCAGGAATGTGTCTTGGGGGGGGGGGGGGGCCCGACAGCTACGAAGCGCGCTCAAAAAACTTGCGACCAAAAAAAAAAACAAATGTCTTCATGTGTGGGGGGGGCCCGACAGCTACAAAGCGCGCCCTCAAAAACTTGGGGTTGTGGGGGTCCCGAAGCCTCCTAATGTCAAATTTTAAGGTATTTTTCATGTTTTATCATCAAATATGTAGAAAATATATTAAAAAATCTAAGGCTTGGGGGGGCCCAGGCCCCGGGGCCCCCCCTGGGTGCGCCCATGGTGAAGGTATTATAATTTCGACGAAAATATCTTTTTCGAGATAACGCCGAAAATTTGTATTGACCTATCTTACCAATACCGTGGTGATGTCTGCCTGTGTGTGTGCGTATGCCTTTGCGTCACACGATAGCTCCTAAACCACTAAACCGATTTTTATAAAAGTTTCAGGTAAAATAGTGTTCGACACTCACGAGTTGATTAAATTTTGATCAAATTACATTAATGCTAATGACAGTTTTCTGACAATTAAAATTTTTAATTAATTAAACACTTAAGTAGTCGCTAAGGTGTAAAAAGTACGCCACTCGATCTAAAAACCATCCAACGTCTTTTTTACCCTTTCTTCTTGGGCATATAATATGGAAATCAAAGGTATTTTTGACTATTTATTGTAGTTTAGAAATTATTAGTCTATATATACCGGGTGCGCCAAAAAAAAAAACCGGACATTTTTTTTTCAATATAACTTTTGAACTTTATCATCGATTTTAATGGGAAAAACTGCACTTGGCAGAGAATTAATCAGTTTTGTCTAAATATCTTTTTCAGTCCGCCATATCAAAATTTAAGATGGCGGTCGAAATTAAATTGCACCCTTCAAAGATGCTCGTTTATTCTTGTATTGTCCGGTTTTTTTTGGTTCACCCGGTATATATATTATTTATATGTCCA
This sequence comes from Aspidapion aeneum, assembly GCA_963576565.1. Taxonomy (NCBI): domain Eukaryota; kingdom Metazoa; phylum Arthropoda; class Insecta; order Coleoptera; family Brentidae; genus Aspidapion; species Aspidapion aeneum. The sequence continues at coordinate 110,386,662 of OY755039.1, forward strand.
AAACGTAAACGCCTAAGCCGAAACAAATGAGTTAGTGCAGGCGCTGTAGGTAGTTGAGTATGCAAAATATGACGACCGCAGTTTGACGGATTCTAGCTGACAAAAGGTCGCAGATTAACGATCTGGATGTTTCCAAGCCAGGTTTTGGTCCAATTTTTTTTATCCCCCCTTTTTATCACATGATTAAACCGATTTTCTGGAAAACTAAGCTATTTATCAAATATTGTGTCCTATAGTCAATTGCAGACAATGAAATTTCCTTCAAAACGATGCATAAGAAGGTAAGATTACTTTTATCTATAAAAATTTAGGGTCGTCCGTAAATTACATCAATTTGGAAAAATCACTAAACTAAGCTTTTTTGAAAAAAAATTATTGTAGAAAATAAAATTGTCTTTTTAACTATGTATAGGCTAGCGCAGTCAGAGTAATACCAAACTTTCCAGCGGCGTCCGTTTGTTAAGAAAATGTTTAAAAAATTAAAAAACCACATATTTGTCACATGTTTTACCCGATTATCTTAAAAACTAAGCCTTGTGTCAAAAATCGTGTTACATAGTCGATTGTAGACAATAAAATTTTCCTTTAACTGCTGTGTCACAAAGTAAGATTTAGCTTTAAATTAAAACTTTACAGGCGTCCGTAAATAAAATCAATTTTTTGAAATCACCAAATAAATTAATTTTTTGACAGGTTTTATCCAATTTTCTCAGAAACTAAGCCCAATTGAAAAAAATATGTTCTAAACTTTATTGTAGAAAATAAAATTCCCATTTTACCGATGTATAGTTCAGTGAAATTTGGTTAATGACAAACTCTCCAGCGACGTTTGTATATAATGGTCATATAAAACAAAAAAAAATAAAAGCATTTTTGTCACATGTTTCACCCGATTTTCCAAAAAAAACTAAGCTTTTTATAACAAATATGCTTGATAGCTGATTTGTAGAAAATAAAATTTCCTTTTAGATGATATATAACTTGGTAAGATTAATTTAATTTTTGAAACTTCAGGGGCGTTTGTAAATAAAAGAATTTTTAAAAAATTAACAAATGAAGCACCACATTATACCCGCAATCTGCATGGATAGTCTTTGCACCCCTTGTCCTTCCCCACCTTTCCTCCCATCCCTCCTCCACAAAAAAAAAGATGAAACTCCCCCCGAAAAAATATTCTAGGTACGGCTCTAGCACCAAAGGTGATCCTCCTACTCACCTTTTCTCCACATCCTGCGCCATAATTTTATAGGTACGGTTAGATATGTGGATGGCCCACTACCGCCACTGATTCAAATTTTAAGGATCTTAAAAAAAATCGAACCAAAATTAATTTGTTTGGTGATTTTTAAACATTGATTTAATTTACGGACGTCCCCAAAGTTTTAAAAATTAAACTTTTCTTGCCTTGTTATACATCGTTGAAAAGGAAATTTTATTTTCTACAATCAAGTATAAGAGACATTTTTTGATAAAGAGCTTGATTTTTTTCGGGTGAAACATGTTACAAAAATGTTTTTATTTATTTATTTTGTAAATGAACCCCATTTACGGACATAATTTTATTTTCTACAATAAAGTTTAGAACACTTTTTTTTATTCAGCTTAGTTTCTAAATTTATTTACGGACGCCTGTGAAGTTTTATTGTGAAGATAAATCTTACCTTGTGGTACGGCGTTTAAAAGCAATTTTTATTTTCTATAATCGACTATTTTTGATTGAGGGCTTGGTTTTTAAGATAATCGGGCAGAACTTGTGACAAACATGTGGTTTTTTAATTTTTTTTCACATTTTCTCAAAAAACGGACGCCGCTGGAGAGTTTGCTGTTAACCTGATTGCACTAACTTATAAACTGTTAAAAAGGGAATTTCATTTTCTACAATAAAATGTGGCATAAGTTTTTTGCTGAAAAGCTTAGTTTTTAGAGAGAATTGGATAAAACTTGTAAAACAATTGGTAAGTTTAGTGATTTTTCAATTGATGTAATTTACGGAGGGCCCTAAATTGTTATAAATAAAACTAATCCTGCCCTGTTACACATCGTTTAAAAGGAAAATTTATTGTCTACAACCGACTATAGTTCACAATTTTTAATAGAGAGCTTGGTTTTCAATAAAATGGGGGAAAACAGGTAATAGGCATGTTTCTTTTTTTAATTTTTTTGCATTACCTCAATAAACTGAGGCCGCTGGAGAGTTTGTCTTTGGTCGTACCCCACTGACTTGTATATCGTTGAAAAGGAAATTTTATTGTCTACTTTAAAGGTAATTACATATTTTTCACTAAATAGCTTAGTTTTTGAGAAAATTTGAAGAAAACCTAAAAATTTTAGGTTTTGGGAGGTATGGGGGTTTTTGGGGGTTTTTGCAGCTAAAATTTAAAAAACTAATATAATTTTATTTTTAGCTTAGGTTTTTAATATTTTTGATTCATGTCTCTGACATTGCGGCTTTAGGGCATCAACATAGTTAAATTTTCAGAAATTCGAACACGACTATAAGAGGAGAAGGGATAACAAAAATTGGACCAAAACCTGGCTTGCCAACATCCAGATCCTTGATCCACTTTCAAAGTGCGGTCCTCTTATTTTGCATACTCAACTACCTACAGCGCCTGCACTAAGTAGAATTTAACGAGTTTCTGGCCTAAGCATATAATAAATAGGCAGTCGCTCGAAAAGGAATAATATTTGATTAAATTAAGCGGTATACCTACCAAATTACAAATACCTCATTCATAATGATAGAGTTCGAGCAAACCCACGGGGCCGCCCGAGAGGCTCTCTCTCTCTTTAATGCACCACATTTAAAAGAGCGGAAGAATTGCCAAGCGCTCCGGGTTTGTTTACGCCAGAGACAAAATAAAAAGAGACTGCCGAAAAGATAGGGCCGCGCAGCCAACAAGTTCCAGTAGCGCACAGCGCTGCAATCGCGGACTATGTTTCTATTTGTATTTAAAACTAATTTTATTCTGTTCGATTGGGGTCGTTCATAAATTACGTAAAACTTTGAGAAATTTGTCTATCACATAACGCTTAGTATTTTCCTAATGCCATTTGTTGTTAGAAATGGTTTACTATGTTGAATTGAATTGAATTTATCTTTATTAGCAAATCATGCTATTTCAAATTACAAACATAAATATAAAAAATACATTTAAATGTTAATACATACACCAGTATTTCTATAACAAAACAAATCCAAACTTATAATACTAATAACTATTTACTTCTTATTATTACATAATGGATAATATATCTCTGGAGAACAGCATCGCTGTGGAATAAGCTTCCTGCGACACTTTTCCCTGCAGGTTACAATCTGAACCTTTTCAAAACCAACATACACCAACATTTCCGCGCACTTGCCGCTTCTCGAGCGTGATAGGGATCTCCTTGCGAGTGCGCACCGTAAAAAAAATTATTGAAATGAAGCCAGGTTAAATAACAGGCTGACTAGGCAACAAGTACTTCTTAAGTTTTCTCTTAAACATATTATTTGATTTGCAATTTTTAATGTCTAATGGTAATTTGTTATACAATCTGATTCCTTTATAAAACAATGACTTATATCCTAATTCAGTATTTATACTGTTTAAATAAAAATTGCTGTTATTCGTTGTTGCATAGGTATGAACATCTGTAACATTCATCAATCAATGTTAATCAAAAAATAAATAAATAATACAGGTATTCTACCCATATTACAAATTGCAAGTCATTTTTAAAAGCAAGTTACAAGTATATTGTAAACGCAGTCGAGTCAAACCTAACCTCAAATTCTTGGTTTGTTTTTCTGGAATTTTCGGATGCAAAAATTTTGCTACGAAATAACTTTTTCACTACAAAGTAGATCTGTTTTGTGTTAAAGCGCGTGTTATCAGACAAAACTGGTCTTGTTTTGTGACTAAGACAAGGTAAGAAAGTTAATTTATGTTATTGAAGTTAGGGTCGATTTATATACTTGTTATACAGATTGACACTGAACATATACATTGGTTTTAGATAAAATGTGTCAACTTAGTATTGGTGCATTGTGTGTTCGGGAGGGGTGATCATCTGTCCACAGCAGGTATACAAATTTTTTTAACAAGACTGCGTAGGACTCCACAGGACACTAAAATACACTACAGGACCAAGAATTTATTTGAGTCCTGTAGGATGGTGTACAAATTTTGTTCAGCTGTTCACCCCTCAGTTATGGCAGGGGTGGATCTAGGAACTTTATTTAGGGGGGGTAGATATCATAATAAATATTGCATAAAACAGTTTTGCATTGTGACCAGGATGTGTATTCTGTATGTCAAAACTTAATATAGTTTGAGATTTGGGGGGGGGGAATTTCCCCTCCCGTAGATCCGCACCTTCTTATGGGTCATTGTCCATATAATTTTATTATTATTGATGTATTGCCTTTTCGGCATTTTCCATTTTTAGTTTTAGTAGATATTTTAGTCAGTAGTGCACCCAAGAATAGGTCTTTGGGGGACCCGAGACACAGTTATGCCATATCTTTACCTATTTAATTTTTTTATTCATGAAATATGTGGAAAATGTCTAAAAATCCTTAGGCTTCTGTCTTTTAGTTTAGTGTTTCAACATAATTCTAGCTAGTGCTTTTACTTTTTAGGTACACAGACATTATGGAATTGTATGGATCATTACAATCACATTGAGTACACACTGGTTGGTTGCAAATGTTTTTTTATTTAGGTAAGTAATAGAGAAATATTGGTTAATAAGTTCTGTCTCTTTCCACACCCATACTAGGGCCTATTCTTAAAATACATAATGCCATTTAACATAATAATTATATGTTCAAAATTAATGCTCAAAGGGGTAGCAGTGTTTGGCCTTGTATTACACATAACTTTTTTTTAATGTATTTTGTTTCTTGAAAATTCTGTACAGAGGGTGGAGGTGGGTCAATTACATAATTTAAGAATAGGCCCAAAGTGTACTTAGGGCAGAGCTTCAAGAGCTAAGCTCCCCCTTAAAAATTTGGTTAGCCCCTGAAATTATATTACATATAAACACACAGACAGAGTCGACACGAAGGCTTATTGGGGTGGGGGAGGCAACAGCCACCTTTCCTCAGAAACTTTTTTATCTTCTGCAATTTTTTGTAACTCTAACTGTTTCCAAGAAAAGACAAAAAAGGAAAATTTGTACTCTGCATTATTTTAATTTTATGCGAGTTTTATGTAATTTCTAAATAGCAATTGAAGATACAAGTTATTTTATTTTGTTTTTTTTTCTGAAAAATGGTTAGAGATAAAAATATTGCAGATCAAAAAATTTCTGAATAAAACAAGGAATTCATTTTACATTTTTAAATCTGCCAATAACTTACTGCAAAAAAGTTCTGGAGAAAAAAGGGGGCATGACCGCGAAAATACTCTGCCAATATATGGGCCCCTAAGCTCACACTAGGTACTATAGTTATAGTGTACGTGTGAGCTAATATAACTAAAAACTGAAATATATTTTATTTAACTCCAGACTAAATTACCTTTTGTTTGATACCACACAAGCCATGTTTTGACTTAAACTCAAATTTTTGAAATCTACCCCCACCCTTAAAAAAAACAAAAAACTAAAATGTATTTTGTTAAACTCCGGACTCAATTACCATTCGTTTGATATCACACACGCCATATTTTCACTTAAACTCTAATTTTTAAAATATACCCCCACCCTTTTTTTAAAATAAATTAAAATGTATTTTGTTTAACTGCAGACTCAATTACCTTTCGTTTGATATCACACACGCCATATTTTCACATAAACTCTAATTTTTGAAATCTACCCCCACTCTTTTATTTGGTTTCTGTTCGGTGGATTTTGTTCATTTTTAAATGGGACCATCTCGACCCAAGACCCAGCCTAGGTACCAAATTTCATTAAAATCGGCCAAGCGGTTTTTGAGTTATGCGCGTTGGTCGTTACAGACATACAGACAGACAGACAGATAGACAGACAGACAGACAGACAGACATACAGACAGACCGACAGACAGACAGACAGACGGCGCAACAAAAAAGTATCAAAATCATCTGAAACGCAAAGATATATAAAAATTTTTGAAATCGGAGCAACTTTTTTTTTCTCGAAAAAATTAGGATCACCATAGCTCACACTACTATAGTATAGTATATGTGTGAGCTAAAAATATCACCCTGTAGTTTTTCCTAATATTTGACATGCTTAATGATGTATGCCTTGTAACAAAACAACAACAACATGTTCCAGATTTGAGCTAAATATCTCAAAATCTGCACGAGTTATAAATAAAAAGCAAACAAAAAACTAATATTTTAATAACCCATATCTCAAAAACTAAGCATGGTTATACAAAGTTTTTTTCTTAAAATCACTCAAGATAATCCTCTGAAGTTTGGCGACATACTTTATTAACACCTGTATAAAATACCTACTATTATGAGTCCCCTGGCAGCTTTTTTTTTGCTTTTTAGTTATCCAACGCAACAATCAACAATGGGATAACATCATTATGTGGCCACCTTTATTATTAAAAAATGGATTGGAGAATGAATATTGTGAAGAATATATGAAAATTACATTACAACATTTGAGCAATTCCACATAAACCTAGAAATTAGAAAATTGAAGACTGTAAAAGTGTGTTCTTATTTTTTTAAAATATTGGTTTTATTAAGGATTATTAGGTGGTACATGTTTAACTATTTTTAAGTTTTCTAAAAATCCACAGTTTTTTGTAATATAAATACCTAGTTTATACATTTAAGAAAAAACATTATATTTGTTAAATATTTTTAGATTTTTCTAAAACAGTACTCATTTTTAAGAAAATAAATATTACATTTTTTAAAAAACATAGTTTTTTATTTAAGTATTACATTTTCGAGGTCATGCAAATTTTTATGTATGCGGAAAGTTTGGATATCTTACAGGTTTACATGACTAAAATTAATATATTTTTGATATCCAAATTCTTTTCGCATACATGAAATTAGCCTGACCTCAAAAATAGCACCTTTACTAAGAAAAAAAATCATTTAAAAAGCCCGCCGAGCCCGCCCGCGCATTCTTAATTCTTCCAGTAGCCAAGGGTGGCGCTAGCGTAAACTTGTTGCCGCTTTTGAACCATAGAATTAAGCACTCTTTTATTATTTTCTCTATGGTTTACGCGAAGGCACTAAATGTCCACGTATTGAAAAAGGAATGTATAAGCGGGGGAAAGTAGGACGATTGTAAAGTAGATAGGTATAATTGTCTTTGGTATGACATCACCGCCGACTCTTTCAGAGGAGACTATTCACAATGACATTGAGTAAATAAGCCATATAGAGGAGCCACCGGCGAGCTTTATCATATTGAGGGGTAGATGGCGCTGAAATAAATTCGTCTGATACGCAATATTCAGAGACAATTACTATGATATAATGGCATTTGTATCATAGGCATGAGCCTCGGAACTGGCACGTGTAACTAAATCGTACTGGCAGTCTCTGAATACTGCGTACCAGACGAATTTATTTCAGCGCCATCTGCCCCTCAATATGGTAAAGCTCGCCGGTGGCTCCTCTATATGGGTTATATACTCAATGACAATGAATATTTAAACCGTCGTGTATAGCCATCTGGTATGAGATTTCGGTAACTGGGCCCATTTTGGATTGGTTGTCTATTTATTAGTTTATGCTATTACTAATAAGGAGCGTGGGTAGAAGAGAGGAAGACGGAGGGGAAAACTAGTCAAATGATGTTGAAAAAAAGTCTTAAAGCGTGTGCAGAAAGAACTTTTGAAATCGCTTAATATTTGTGAAAGTTATAGCTACAACTATTACTAATAAGAAGGGCGGGGAGGCTTGAGGGAAAGACGGAGGGGAGGGGGAAGAACTAGTAAAATAAAATTATGCGAATATGGTTTTTGAATAGGGTGGGTGGAACGACAGGAGGAGAAATTATTGAGAGCAGGGAGGACTACAAAGTAACTACAGCAAATTGGAGGACATTTGCAATGGGTGATCAAAGGAATTTCATTAAAATCGCCTGAAATTTTGATAATTTGTATGCCTTAAAACCTACATCATGTGACAAAATGGCGTCTGAAGACCGTCAAGTTGATTTCTGTGTAAAAAAATATAGCCTTTATCACCTTCGGTATCAGTAGCAATCCATCGACATCTTTTTTGTTAAAATCGGTTCAGCCGTTTAGCCTCTAGCGTGACACAAACAGACATAAACGTGGAATTTCGTACCCGTGAATTTAAAAATTAAACAAGTTTCGTGGCTAATCGGGCAAAAAGAAGTTTTTGTTTCTCTCATATATTTTTCCGTGGGTAGCTTGAAAACTTAACCTCACGGGGGTCCAAGATCTAATGGACACCTAATAAGTGTTGACAGTTAACTTTTTCGTCCTTATGGGACTCCTCAGAACACTGCTTGGTCAATTTGAAAATTCTTGCGAAGTTAATTAGACGGTTTTGTCTCTAATTCAAATTCAAATAATATTTATTCACAGTTCTTTACCTGTATATTTACAATGTTTTCTTAAATCTATATCGCCTTTGGAAAGAATGCAAAATAAATATTCCTCTACATTTTAAAGACTTAGAGGCTTGTTTGCCAAAACAATATTTCTTTTGTTTTCCCTTGGGCAGAGTTTTTTATTAAAAATAAGGTAAAATTTTTTTTAGCAATTGTCATATTACAAGTTCAAAAAACCAAAAAATAATAATAATATACATTGTTTCAATATTATAATCATAATACCACAAATACTTAATTACCAATTATATCAAAATATATGTAAAAAAAAATATCTAATATCTAAAATAGCTATATACTGCTTGCACGTTTAACTTTGTCAAGTATTGTCATTATTAAGTGCAAATGTCAAATAATAAGTTTTATGGTGTCAAAATCGGGTGACTAGTCAATATCGGGTTATTAGTGAAATCAGATTTTTTTGTCTTGGTTGAGGGTTAGTGTTTAAATTATTTTTATATTTATTTTTTTTAATTATTTTAAAATTGTACCTAAATATTAACTTTCAAATTTTGATTTTTTAAAATTTATTTTTTTATTAATGTTTAAGTCATTATATTATATATTAGTTGCATAATACGTGTTTTTTAAATCTATCCAACTATGTACTCTCAATCTGGGAATTGTATTTAGCCAAGTTTTAACTTTTGTAATATCTTTGGAGCTAGGAAATAATAACTCCTTTGTGTCTGAGTTTTGCCTGTTTTCGGAATCCTGAATATTACGTTTTTTTTACTTTAAATCCCTTTAGTACGCCTATGGGCAGGACCCGTAGTAGGCTCGAGTAAACCGGGCTCCCGCCCTGGGGCGGCAAATTCTAGTGGCGCTAAATCCGAACTCTAAACGCGCTAAATTGAACTTCTAGAGGAGTCGGATTAGATGTATTAAGAAGTATAAGTATATGCGCGCCAATTTAGTGTTATGCCCAGGGCGCCTTAATATCTTGGGCCAGCCAGCTATGGTCTTCAGTTACTCGGTGATTTTGTTAATAAAATGTATAGTTTGGGAGATATGAATTTTTAAATTTTGGTCCTTTGGGATTGCCTATCCTAAAAATCGCTAAATGACGTTTTTCCGAATCTGAACTCAAGGTGTGGCTTTTTCGCATCTTTATAACCCCACCATACTGTAACTCGGTGGTTTTGGTAATAAAACGTATAGTTTGGGAGATATGAATTTTCAAAGTTTGGCTTTTTCGCATCTTTATGGCCCCACCATACTGTAACTTTTGGGAGATATGAATTTTCAAAGTTTGGCAATTTTGGTCCAGTGGGATTCCCTATCCTAAAAATCGCTAAATGACGTTTTTCAGAATCTCAACTCAAGGTGTGGCTGTTTCGCATATTTATAACCCCACCATACTGTAACTCGGTGCTTTTGTTAATAAAATGTATAGTTTGGGAGATATGAATTTTTAAAGTTTGGCAATTTTGGTCCTATAGGATTCCCTATCCTAAAAATCGCTAAATGACATTTTTCAGAATCTCAACTCAAGGTGTGGCTTTTTCGCATCTTTATGGCCCCACTATACTGTAACTCGGTGCTTTTGTTAATAAAATGTATAGTTTGGAAGATATGAATTTTCAAAGTTTGGCAATTTTGGTCCTATGGGATTCCCTATCCTAAAAATCGCTAAATGACGCTTTTCAGAATCTCAACTCAAGGTGCGGCTTTTTCGCATCTTTATGGCCCCACCATACTTTAACTCGGTGCTTTTGTTAATAAAATGTACAGTTTGGGAGATATGAATTTTCAAAGTTTGGCAATTTGGGTCCTATGGGATTCCCTATCCTAAAAATCGCTAAATGACGTTTTTCCGAATCTGAACTCAAGGTGTGGGTTTTTTACATCTTTATAACCCGACCATACTGTAACTCGGTGCTTTTGTTAATAAAATGTATGGTTTGGGAGATATTGTAACGTGTCATTTTTACGTTTAAGGCAACGTTACATATTTGCTTATTTAGGTAAATAATCAAGGCTCTTCGACTCGTCTTTCTGTACACAAATTAAGGGTATTTTATAGAGCTAGGTTTGGAGGTTATATAGTGTCCAAAAAGTTACCTTATAAAGGAGACATTCCATCGAATTACGGTGGACACTACGCACATCGCATTATCTGGACATCGTAATTGGAATTTAAGATCACAGGTTTCGGAAAAATCACATAAAAACTTTTGATTGTTTTATTTATCTGTAAAAGTTAGTAATTTTCGTGGTTTTGTTTGACGTTCATGAAAATAAACAGCTGTTCTGCTGGGGAATGGCGGCGTTGCCGCATCACAAATGGTTTCAGTAACAGGAAGGAAACATTTAGATGAACATTTCATTCGCTTATGTTTATTTTCGAGGATATTGGGACAATCCGAACCTCATATCCTTCACGGATTAGCTAGTTTTGATAGCACGAAAACATATTTGGGTCCACAGGTCGACCAGGAATAACCGAGGCTCCGCCCCCTTTGATATCTTTATTAATTTGATGAGGAGAAGATAAAATAAATACGAGTTATGCACTTTTGTAAATGGGAGATAAACGAAGGATAAAAACCAAGACTAAAAGAGTAAACGAAATCGTGTGAGTTAACATCTGAACACTCTTGTGCCGAGTTTAAGCAGTAGTTCAGTGTGTATTTTTAGGTTTAGGTTCAGAAACAACTTTATTAATGTAGAAATGTTTTACAAAAATGGCGTTAAACCATATGAATCTTAGAGAAAACATTTATAAAGAGCAAAGGAAACTTTTGACTAAGACTGTAACTAAAATACAACTAAATTCTACACTCAGTATAGCTTTACTCATATGGGAACTGGTTGAGTGTTCGAATGTTCCTGGGTTTGATGCAAGCTCTGATCTCCAGTAATTGATTTTACAGTTGATGGTTTCAATGCTGAGCTTCTTGTAGTCCGTCTGGTTACTTTCCTCCTACTTGCTATGTTGGCAGGGGTCCGGTAGGCAAATGTTCGGTCTATGTATGGAGGGTGTCTCGACGTCCTTGTTATAGAAATTTCAACCGTGGAAATAGATCCGACAACACCTCAAGGTGCGTTTAACGTATTTTCAATGTCCCCTTGGTCGATGCTGCCCCCTATATGCCGGTATGGAAGTATTGGTGTATTTCCTCATTGGTTAGTTTGAAAACCGCGGGTTTTTCCTCCAGTTTTGCAAACCGCATTTAGTGATTTTTTGGTGAGAGCGTTTTTTTTAAAATAGGTTTGCATCCTTATTTGAATTTAACCGGGAAAATTAGGTTGGTACTGTGCGTTTTACTGTCCCCACCACATTTACGAAGCGGTTTCCGGCGGGTTCATTTTTTTTTTTGGGTTCTGGACGGAGTGCCTTGTCTCTTTCCTAACGAATCTTGGCTGGGCTGGTGGCCGTCTGTTGGTGCCGCCATGGTTTTTGGTGGTTATTGGCACTGCAGTAGTTGCGGATTATACCACAGACGGTTTACTGTGAGCCGTCGTTGTTTTAGGCGAATCTAAAGTGACGCTCACACCCTTTTGAGGGGGATTTAAGTCAGCCTACGCCATTTCTTCGGGAAATAGGAGCGGTAAGTTCGATTTTTTTTTAAATTATTTTTTTGAGTTCTTCAAGACGGTATTTGCCTCCCAGATTGTAATTATTTTTCGTGTAAAATGTACTTTTTCGACAAGACAAGAGACATGGGGAATTTTTGAAGTTTTTTTTATTTTTTTTAAAACCACGTTTTGGATAAAAACTATATATTGTTTTTCTCCTTTGTCTACAGCCCTGTCCATTCCATCGACAGTTGTGCTGGACGCTGGTGTGAAGCCGGGTGTAGCCTTGTAACCCTGGGAAAGGTACGTTAGGATTAGTTTAGTTCATCTGTTTAAATCTACTTTATTTTATTGAGTCGACATGGGGTTCTTGATAAAATTACTCGGTGTAGGGGAACTTCGTGCAAAATAGACGAATTCCAGGAAACTGAAACATTTCATTTTCCACAGGGTTTTACGCTCGGGGCAAGAAACCAACAACATTTTGACCACCATGTGCTGCCCTAGCGTGATGTGCTAAGCGGGCACTAGGGGAGGCGCGGGCAAGCCAAGAGCAGCAGTAGCAGTGAGGAGTGTCGGGGAACACCACTCCAGGTTTAATAAAACACCCTCTTATTTAACATACAATAATCCAGGACCAAGGTAGGAGCAAGCTTTAGATATAATTTTTTTTACATATAATTTTCCATATAATTTTTTTTTGTCAAGTACAACTTTTGCATTATTGTAAACGCAATCTAAGGTATGACGTCATCCCCACAATTTTGCGGCGTATTCACTATTTAAGATAATTTTACTGTCAAATTTAAAGTGCCTTGCTATTTTGGCCCGAACTGGTTCGGTTCGGTTCGGTTTTTTTTTTCTTTATAACATATTTCATGTTTCCAGTATTTTTTTTGGTAGTTTTACTAAAATATACAAGATGAACTAAATTTTTGTGTTATTTGTACAATCCAAGTGTATATTTTTCTTCAATCATTTATATAATGGAGTCTCACACTACTGACTCAGATGTAGGTACACTATGACCTGTTAAAGGAGTCCATCTACCTGTAAAGTGCTTCTAGTTTTGTCATCTTAATTCAATCTTTTAGAATTTTATTCTGTTTTTTAGTCAATTTTTTTTGGTTATTCTTAATTACATAAATACTCTGGAAGTCTCGGAAGTAAGTAGAGTTTCATTGTTTGGCTACAACGTTTGAGTTGAACTGTATTTTATTTAAGATCTTCTTTGTAAAACATTGGTATTAAACACTGTGGCGCACTTAAAATTTTCTTATTTCTGAACCCCCCTTCTCCACTGTATAAAAGTTACCGGGCATATCAATGTTTTACCTAGCTGGAAAATACAGTTCTGCTTCCAGATATTAGTTTAATTATTCAGTGGTTTTTAGTGTCACAAATTGGCAAATTGTTTTTATTCTATTTACAGTGTCACAAAATGGCGGCAACGTCTTGTAGTTGCCACAAATGTCACCCAACGCATTTTAATAGGCCACAATATGAATTTTCAAAATTTGGCAATTTTGGTCCTATGGGATTTCCTATCCTAAAAATCGTTAAATTACGTTTTTTAGAATCTCAACTCAAGGTGTGGCTGTTTCGCATATTTATAACCCCACCATACTGTAACTCGGTGCTTTTGTTAATAAAATGTATAGTTTGGGAGATATGAATTTTTAAAGTTTGGCAAATTTGGTCCTATGGGATTCCCTATCCTAAAAATCGCTAAATGACATTTTCCGAATCTGAACTCAAGGTGTGGTTTTTCGCATCTTTATAACCCCACCATGCTGTAACTCGGTGCTTTTGGTAATAAAACGTATAGTTTAGGAGATATGAATTTTCAAAGTTTGGCAATTTTGGTCCTATGGAATTTTATATCCTAAAAATCGCTCAATGACATTTTTCAGAATCTTAACTCAAGGTGTGGCTTTTTCGCATCTTTATGGCCCCACTATACTGTAACTCGGTGCTTTTGGTAATAAAATATATAGTTTAGGAGATATGAATTTTCTAAGTTTGGCAATTTTGGTCCTATGGGATTTCATATCCTAAAAACCGCTCAATTACATTTTTCAGAATCTCAACTCAAGGTGTGGCTTTTTCGCATCTTTATGGCCCCACAATACTGTAACTCGGTGCTTTTGTTAATAAAATGTATAGTTTGGAAGATATGAATTTTCAAAGTTTGGCAATTTTGGTCCTATGGGATTCCCTGTCCTAAAAATCGCTAAATGACGCTTTTCAGAATATCAACTCAAGGTGCGGCTTTTTCGCTTCTTTATGGCCCCACCATACTTTAACTCTGTGCTTTTGTTAATAAAATGTATAGTTTGGGAGATATGAATTTTCAAAGTTTGGCAATTTTGGTCCTATGGGATTCCCTATCCTAAAAATCGCTAAATGACGTTTTTCAGAATCTCAACTCAAGGTGCGGCTTTTTCGCATCTTTATGGCCCCACCATACTGTAACTCGGTGCTTTTGGTAATAAAACGTATAGTTTGGGAGATATGAATTTTCAAAGTTTGGCAATTTTGGTCCTATGGGGATTCCCTATCCTAAAAATCGCTAAATGACGTTTTTCAGAATCTCAACTCAAGGTGTGGCTTTTTCGCATCTCTAAAACCCCACCATACTGTAACTCGGTGCTTTTGTTAATAAAATGTATAGTTTGGGAGATATGAATTTTCAAAGTTTGGCAATTGGGGTCCTATGGGATTCCCTATCCTAAAAATCGCTAAATGACGTTTTTCCGAATCTAAACTCAAGGTGTGGGTTTTTTGCATCTTTTTAACCCGACCATACTGTAACTCGGTGCTTTTGTTAATAAAATGTATAGTTTGAGAGATATGAATTTTCAAAGTTTGGCAATTTTGGTCCTATGGGATTTCCTATCCTAAAAATCGCAAAATTACGTTTTTCAGAATCTAAACTCAAGGCACACCTTTTTCGCATCTTTATTGTCTTTATATATACATCCTTATCTTTTTTACTAGAAAATGAGTGATATGCGAAATATTAAGTTGACCGCGGGTGAAACGAATTACGAGAAATCCTCGTTAAGTGTGCCGTCTAAATGTAGAGCGAGTTCGCCAATCGAACCACTAGTTCTGTACCAGCAGTAGTCTATTTTATAGTCGATTTACTCAACCCAAAATTAAAATTATTTCGTTTCGTAATTTGAGCGACATCTGTGGAGACCGCTATAACTTAAATTATCAATAGGGACAGTTATAGGGAGGGCTCGAGTGGCCTTAATTTAGCTGCACATCTGTACGAGAGTTGTATAATCAAAGAAGGTACAAAACAGGAGCTTGGAGGGCCCGTCCCGAAAAATGTGCACAGAGTACTACATTCGGTTTGTCAGTTGCTTAATCAAATACAAAAAGTTACACTAGTTTTTCCCAAAAAATGCGTAAACTCCACTAGTGGCTCCATTCTTGTCCGGATGCGTGTATAATAGAAATCATAGGGCCTGGATATATTTGACTGAGGTAAGACAACTGCCAAAATGTAAAGCGTGCTTCTAATTGAAACTATATGCAAAATCCGGGCCTTTTAAATTAATGATATAAATTCAATCTCTAAATTAAAAGAGGGATTTTGGTTGTGTGAGGTCGGCGATAGTTTTTATCAAAATTTATTTTGAATAATTATTGACCTCCTTAAACTAAGCATTACCACCTAAGAATTGGATACTCGCAATATATGCATTAATTGTCGTAAATTTATCGAAAAGAAGACTCAACTTTATAGCACTAACACCATTAAAAAACTAAATCTTTAAAAAAGTAATGTATGCAATAATTTTCCAATACAGTCCTGGAGAACGGGAGGCCCGACATTTTTTTTTCTTTCACGGCAAAACGAAAATTAATGCATATATTGCGAGCATCCCATTCTTAAGTGTTAAGGCTAAGTTAAGGGGTCCGAATAATTGCACGAGTTTATCAAAACCGGTGGTTGAGTAAATGGGTAAAGGTCGAAACAAAACTTATTCTTTAAGGGCCGTTTGCTTTGCCGACAGCCAGTTTCAGAAAAGTACCCTCAGGCACTGCGGGCCAAAGTTAAATTTAAAGAGAGAGGAGGTCGGCTGGACAGAAAATCGGACACGCTCAAACCACATTTTATTTAAGAAACTACGTAAATCGTTTTTTCTGGATTTAAAGACATTATGTGTATATACGAGAAAAAGGTTTATATAGTCTGTTTTTAGCTCACATTACTACTATACTATAGTAGTGTGTTAGCTCACACTACTACTATATCTACTATAGTAGTGTGAGCTATGGTGATCCTAATTTTTTCGAAAAAAAAAGTTGCTCCGATTTCAAATTTTTCTATTTATCTTTGTGTTTTAGATGATTTTGAAACTTTTTTGTCGCGTCGTCTACTACAGATAGACATGTCTGTACGTCTGTCTGTAACGACCAACGCGCATCACCCAAAAACTGCTTGCCCGATTTAAATGAAATTTAGTACCTACGCTGGGTCTTAGGTCGAGATTGTCCCATTTAAAAATGAACAAAATCCACTGAACACAAGCCAAATAAAAGGGTGGGGTTAGATTTCAAAAATTAGAATTTATATGAAAATATAGCGTGTGTGATATAAAACGAAAGGTAATTGAGCCTGGAGTTAAACCAAATAAATTTTAGTTAAAAAAAAATGGGTGGGGTTAAATTTCAAAAATTAGAGTTTAAGTGAAAATATGGCGTGTGTGATACCAAACGAAAGGTAATTGAGTCTGAAGTTAAACAAAATACTACTACTATATCGGTTTAGAACGTTGTCCGACGCCTATTCTCCACCTCCTTCGATCCTGACAATCATCTTCCCTCAGGTTTTTTTGACTCATTGATCTTTGGATTGACTGTTGCCATTCCAGTGTTAAGTTTTTAAATAAACTATTTTTATATGGGGTTCATCTTACCAAATAACGAAATAAAAAAAAGGGTTTTAAATTCAATAAATTTTATTTCACAGGAAGAATTTTCCGTGACAATATTCTTCTACAGTTTTATATTTTCACTCATTTTAAACCTCTTTTAAAAATATTCTGTTTATTCCTAATATGCGCATATTCGGCATTTAAACCTCTTTTAAAAATATTCTTTATATTCCTAATATGCGCATATTTACTAGCTAAACCTAAACCTAGAGTCGAATAAACCTTAATTAATATGGATCTTACTTGAAATTTTAACCACAGTCCAGTCAAACTTTTTATCTGTACATCCAAATTTTTCCAACTATTTGTCAAGTCTCTAACTCTGATTAGAATTCTTATTCGTCGAAATTCATAATTCTGAGCATAGTTCTAATTCGTCACAATTCTTAACTTGGGATTAATTCTAATTCGTCAGAATTCTTAATTCTGTTTATAATTCTGATATGTGAAGATTCCCTCCAGAATTCTTTTGGAGACCTAAAAGAAAAACAGATTTTTGGAACACACCTTAAGGCAACTAGGCAGAGGACTAAATGATTGGGTAATTGATTACTTCTAATTAATAATAAAAAAATAAAAATTAAATAATTCAACTGATAAATTACTAAAATTAATGAAAATTTACTATAGTTATGCTTTAGTAATTTAATGTTCAAATTTGTCAAATAAATGGCCATTCACTATGACAATCTGAACAGCCCAACTGTCAATTAGTCAATATCATTACTATTATTATTATTTTACCTACAAACGATTGATAAAGAAAAATAGAGATTTTGACTAGCGTGAACGCCCCTTAACATATAACGAAAATTAATAATCAAAAGTGACTACAATTTAATCCTATATATATATTTTTTCTAAAACAAGAAGCAATAAGCGGTTTAAAGAAAAATTGGCCAAACTGAGTCGTAATTAGCTTATAGAAAATCAAAATTTATGAAGTAAATTAGGAAATATGGACTTACCAATTTAGGTCGGGCTGCGAATCACAAAAATAAAACTTCTTTTAAACACAAAACCCAGTTTTAAATATCCCTCTGGGATCGTTTTACTGACGTAAAAATAACTTAGCTTTTGGTTTAAAATATATTAAAAAAATCTTTTAGAGATTTGCTTCCTGCGCTTCTCACAGCATGGAAGTTTGTAAAAATGTCCCTCCTAAAGGGTTTCCGTTCTCCTTTATAGGTTCGCATCCCCCCCAAAAGTGATCCATAAATCCATAAAATTCGCGAATTTTCGAGATTTTTAAAGAAATGAAAAACAGAGACAACAAGATAAAAACTAATGATAAATAAGGATCGGAACACTCTTCCAGAAAGTGTGTTTCTGGTCGCCCTCTTTATTTCCAATCCAAGAATTAATCAAAATTCACACCTAAAGTTAACACTCTTAGAGCACACATATGTAAGAAAAGGACAAAGAAACTAAAGCCGTACAAGTGGTCAATTTTGGAGCCTTCGAAATTGCGTACCATGTTTCAGAAAAATTACCATATTGCCATGTCTTAAACAAAGTGTTTCCATTTCAGGAAAAGTACCCTTGAAAATAAAAAATGAAAGGGTCTTGACTAAAATCAGTTAATTGGGACTCTATTCAGTCCAAATAATTATTTAAACACTTAATTAGTATACTTGATTGTGCAAGAATAAATTAGGAGTTCCGAAAGGTGCTTGGAAATTCACGACGACCAGAGCGGCAACGCCGCATTTATCTCGATTGTTTTCACAGGCACAAAAGACGGTACGATTTTTAGTGTAATGTTTTGATTTTGAACTCGCGACAATAAGTTATTCGAAATAATTATTACTAAATAATACGCTAAATGTTTCCTGATCAAAGAAATGAATTAAGTGTTTTGTGGAACTAACTTAGGAATAAAAGAAGAATAAAACAATAGATGGAACAGAGCATTGAAAGTCAGGTAGGTAAACAATGGTAAAATAGATAAATCTAGGTACTATAACTATCCTATCTTTATGTTTTAGTCTATGAAATAGCCGTGGACTGACGTAATGCTTATAGACAAAATAGCTAAATCCTAGGAAATGTCGTAGATCACTGCGAAAAAGAGTAGACAAAATTATAGACAAATGGGCTAGGAAATAGATGACCTAGACTACTGAATATAAATATTGACGATGCAATACAAATAATATATGACGGATATGGCGTTTTGTAAAGAGAAATCAGGTAGGTCCAAATTGGTAAGTAGAAAATAGACAAATAGATAAATTACCTACTTTGGTCTATTTTAGGCTAACCAAAGCTACCACAGACATGAAAATTTGTACGTCTATAAACGATGGGATGAAGAAGATAATACAACAACAACGAAGTTTGAGATATTTACAGAAAGGCAATTATAACTTAATTTTGATGTGTCACTAGACAAATAGAAAAACTAGACAACCAGAGAAGATTATGTATGGTTGAATAGAAAACGGTTAAGAAGCAAGAGATCTTATGAAGGTATGTCCAATGACATCAATAGAAAATAGGTAAATATATTAATTACTTGCTTTTATCTATTTTAGATGAGGAGAAAATAGTCAGAGGTACAAGCGTTAGATAATGGTTGAAAGATGACATGTAGAAGATAAAGCAATTAAAAACAAATCCAAAGCACCATCATGGAATCAGAAAGGCAATGAACTAATGCCAAATAGGTACTGAGGGTCAAACAACATGCTTAAGTGTTAAATTTAAGTATTTGATATTTTTTTTTTAGTTTTTATTTTGAGTCTCAAAAACAATAAATAAATATTTTATTTTGGCTAATTGATTACTTTAATTAAATACAAATAACAACTAAATAAATGTTGGCTCTAAACTTTTTAATATTTGGCGTACGTGCTAGTCAAATTTATTATGAATTGATGAATAAATTAATTATAGCATATACTTTAATTTTTACAGTTAACAACAAAGAAAAAGAATACCATTAGTCTCTGCAAACTAGTTTTACCTTAGTATTCCAAAAACATGTCTTTCAGTTCCAGCAGGACTCTCCCTGTTTCCGTTCTTCCTGCAGTTTGGCTTTACCAGTTATCACGTAGTTTCTATTAACTTATTATAATTAGATGTACAAAACGCATACTGGTTAATGACTTCAGCCTAACTAATCGAATCTCTTCAGTAAGTTTAATTTTAGGGCAAAAGGGACGAAAGAGGTATACAAGGGGAGGTTTTGAAATATTTAACTGAAAGCATTAGAAATTATTATTATTTTTTCCCTTTTTGGTGAATACGCTCTTTTTACAGCAACCTCATTGTTACGTGGCAAATCTTGCCCGTAACACCAGTTTAGGACGCCCTCTTTTTCTGCGCCCTATTGGTTGCCATTCTAGGACCTGTTTTGGTAATCTTTCGTCGTTTATCCGTTGTACATGGCCGTACCCTATGAGTTGTCTTTTAGTGATGTCATCCGTTATGCTTCCCTCGATTCCCATTCTTTCTTTTATGATCTCATTTCTCATTGATCTTCTTATTGCATCCACTTCTACACTTTCCATTTTTGCTTTGTATTTTTCTGTTACGCGACAAGTCTCTATTCCGTACAACAGTGTGCTTTTCACCAGTGTTTTATATATGTTAAATTTTACATTCTTTTTTATCTTTCTGCTTCATATAATACTGTTAAGACAACCATATAACTTTTTTTCTTTTACTTTTTTTTCCAGTTCTTTACAGTCTGTTCCTGTCTTATCAAATGTGACACCCAAGTATACATACTTATTGCATAGAGATATTGTTGTGTAGTTCTAACTCACTTGATTCATTTCCAATACATAAGTACTGTGTCTTGTCCACGTTCACTGTTCACTTTTGGTATTCTTCCGTTAACTTATTCTCATCATATACTCCATGTCTTCTTTATCATTAGCTACAATTACTTGGTCGTCAGTTGTATTCCCATGCCGTGTACTTTACTTTTTCAGTTTTTTAGAGCTACTGCGATATATATTTTAAAAAGAGTTGGAGAGATACAACATTCCTGTCTTAAGCCTTTCGTTACCTGGAATTCTTTTGAAAGTTGATTTCCAATTTTAATTTTAGATTTTGACCCTTTGTAAAGTTCTTTTATCGCTACAAGATCTGCCTGCACGAAACCCACTTTGCTCTTCTTCTTCTTCTTGGTCATGAAAATTATTCTCTATTAGGTCTCTAAGAATCCTACTATACAATCTACTTAGAGTACTGGTTACTAAAATTCCTCTGTAGTTGTTGCAATCAAGCTGGATTCCTTTTTTTATGTGGGGATATGAATGCTATTTTCCAGTTACCAGGTACTGGATGTCCGTTTATGCATTGACTGATAATATATGTGAGAATTTCTAGTAGTTTCTCTGATCCATATTTGAGCATTTCAGCGTATATTCCCTCAGGTCCGCTAGCTTTTCCGGATTTAAGCTTTTTAATACTATTCTTTATCATTTCTTTTTCGATAGTCACTTCCTCTCTATGTACTTCTATGTCTCTCCTCGGAGAGGCTGACAGATATTCGGGTCTTGTTTCCTGCAGCAGTCTCTTGTAGTGTTCTGTCCATTGTTCTGGTTTGATGATCTGGATGTTTACTTTTTCTTTTGTTGGGTTTTTTAACGTTGAAATGAATTTCCATACTTCAGAACTCTGCCTACCTCCTACGTTTTTTTCCGTGCGTATCAGATTTCTTAGCTGTCTTCTGGTTTCCCTGTAGATTTCTAGGTCTCTTTGCTCTTTAGTGCTGAGCTATTTCAAATATGTACATTTTTTCTCCTTGACCATTTCCTGTAATACCTCCGTCTACCACATCTTTTTGTTACAATATATTTTATTTAAAAAAAGGGTAGGTTTTATAAAATAGAGTTTTGGTCAAAACATGGCTTGTGTGGTATCAAACGAAAGGTAATTAAGTCTGGAGTTAAACAAAATATATTTCAGTTTTTAGTTATATTAGCTCACACGTACACTATAACTATAGTACCTAATGTGAGCTTCGGTGCCCTTATATTGGCAGAGTATTTTTATAATGGCGGTTCGTCATTGGCGTTTTATCTTTTCAACTAATGGAAATATGTCATGACGTAACCGCCAAAATAAAATAAAAATAAACTATACCAACAGAATAGAACAGAAATGGTATTTATTTTCATATGCAAAACACATAAAAATTAAGTCAAAACTCTAAAACTATGTCGTTAAATAAAGTCAACTTAACTAAGAAAAGATGATTTGAGATTATAAGTTTTCTAGATGAATTGGAGATATCTACTTACTGCAAAATATTTATAGATTAACCGAACTGGATTTACTTAGTTAGGTTGTGTGGAAAATCTGTTGGGTCAGGGAGGTGTATAGCGGTACTGTAAATACAGGGCATACTCAAAAACTAGAACCTTCTGAGAAAAACTCACTGCTGCTGGCTGTCAGAGTAAAATACAAGTTGGAGTTATGCGGTTTTTTAACCAAACAATTGAAAAGGCTTGTCAAAGGACCATAACGCGCGCTATTTTCTTTTGTTTTTAGATGTGCTCTAAGCACTGGCACTGTGGAAAACTGACACAAAAAGGATTTATGTTTCTGTTTGCTAAGGATTTTGTTTGCGATTATGTGGCTGGTTTGAGCATTCAAAAAAGACTAAAATGGGTCCTCGTAATGGGTGGAGCGGAGGAGCACCCGCTCCAGACGGTCGATTTTGGGGGCGGTCCAACGGTTTCTTCTACTTTTGAATTAAGATAATTGTCAAGATACTGCCATATGGTGGCCGCGTTGTAATAACGCCATTATCAAATCAAAACAGCAATGTTTTTACGTTATTTTCAAGTGAATTCTAAGTAGACTTTTGTCAACGTCAAAATCACATTAGGTTCGCACTTTTTCTACACGAATTTTACAACGCGACTTGCGGCTTTTCTACCGAATATTTTTGAGATTTACTAGAAGCAACGCCACCATTGGCGGCATTTTTCACTTCGACGAAATCTATCCGGGAGTGCTTTGGCCTCTAAACTCCAAAAACCAGTTAATGAACTGATTCCTGATCCTTCACGATCACGACGCGACGCATCAGCTTTTAACCTGATAATGACACATTAATATTGTGTGCAAGTGTTTACTGTTGAAAAATCTTGTTTCTCTTTTAAGGAAAACATAAAATATGTATAGAGATTTTGCCTTGCCTTGAGCGCCATCTTTTAAAATTGCCTTGAAGTGTTGTAGCCTTATACTAATGAACTTTTAGAACTTCCTATCGCGTCACTTTTAAGTTCAAATTAAAAAAAAAACGTGACAAAAAAATACGCAGAAAGTTAGTAGGTTTGAGAAGTCTAGTGGCGTTTAAAGCATGTTGCGGAGGAATTTCCAAGTGTGAATTTGGCACATAAAAATAACGAAAGCAAAAAATACATTATATACCCAGCACCAGAAACTTGATTCCACCTTGTTTTTAAGTTATCTTTAAGCATGTAGATTTAACAAAATAAATATTATGAGGTTGTTTTCCAGTAAAAAATAACTTTATTATTTTTGTTCACGTTAATTTAACGTTGATGTGATTTTTGTGCTATGAGGGCATACTTTCGATTTAAAGATGTAATAGTCATGTATTTTAACGCCACTAAGTCACCCTATTTTGAGACGAAATATCTCGAAAACTAAAAGAAAGGGAATTTTGTGATTTATTTCGTATTATTTAGAGAATTTGAGCCAGAATAGAAAAAGATAAATAAAAGAGGTTCGACGAACTTAAGAAATTGAAAGTCGTAAAAAATGCTCTGCCAATTTATGGGCACCTACGCTCAAATGACTAATGTGTAGTTTATACCCATTCTGGTCCCCGAAAATAACCCCCCTATCCGCCACTTGGGGACGCATTCGATTGGTGATTCTTCCCTCAGTGTAACACCACTGAACAAAACAAACTAACTAATTGTATTTTTTTGATCTTCATGCACAGTTACCTTTAATAGAGTACTACACAAGTCATAGTTTTAGCAAAAATATAATTTTTGAAATAAACCCCTCAACCTTTATTTACGGCTTATGTCTGATGGATTTTATTAATTTTTAAACGGGACATAAAGTGCTTTTACAAAACTTTGATTTTTGTGTCAGGTTTAAAAATATTTAAATAAATTTAAAGTGATGTAAGCACGTTAAAAGTCAAGCCATTGCTACATGAAATAAAGAAGATCGATTTCCACTAAATTTAAGTAATGATTAAATTAATATCAAGAAATTCACCAGTGGCGTAAATATCGGGGGTAGGCTTTTATTTCTGTTTTAATTTAGCAACAAAAAACTTCTAAATGCTAATAAATAGATAAATTTATTTCTAGAGTAAGTTTTCAAAATAAAATCCGCCGAATTAAGCCAAAAATCAAAATTTTGCAAAAGCACTTTTTTTTTGTTAAATTAAACAGGGAATAAAAAACAAGAATTTTATTTTTAAAACATTCAGTGGCGCCAAACAAAATTACACTACAAAAAAATAATTTTTTGTAAACACATGTAAATAACACAATAAATAGATGTAGATAATCCGATTACTTTCCACGCAGAAACGAACACATTTGCTTGTGCGTTAAATTTAATTTTTGTGTGAGCTAATGAAGCGGCTCTGAAAAATTAAGGATTACTATATATTTTAAAAAAATTGTTCTGCAACAATATAGTAAAAACAATCTCAAAAATGGCTTTATTTAAAAATTAAAAAAATATATTCATGAACCGTCATTCCAACTTCAATATTTTAAAGACAATCAAGCTGTGTCGTGACGTAACCATCAACAAAAAAAATCAGCCCCCGATGTGACGTTAACAAAGTGGAGGATTGTGGCCAGTTCGTCTTGATAGCCCTGGTTAAAGTGCCGATTCTTAGGTGTTTCGGAGAGTGTGGGAAAGTACTTTTCTGCACGCATTACGAAAAAGTGGCTCTTTCAGCGCTCTCTTAGGAAAACCATTTGGGCCTTAGGGACATAAAAATTAGAATTTTTAATTAAAAAAAAATAGGCGAAAAAACAATTGTAAATTAGTTGACTCTAAACTACCCATAGCGTGTACCTGTGCAATCCTCTTGTTCCGGTTTATATTTTTGTTGCTTTTGGCAAAATGTCTGTCCCGGACCCCTTCCGTTTTCCGCTGTGTGTGTGTGGAAAATGATCTGAAATGATCTTTGTTTAATGGCCTTTGGTCACGAATCGGGGAAGGATACGGAAAATTGATAAGCTCTTGTTAATTAGGAGATTTGATTTATTAAACAGCATTGCAAGCAATAGATATACAGGGTGTAAAAGTATTTAAAGCAGAGTCGGCAAAAATTCACAGAATGAAAATAAGCCTTGAAAAATTACTTACCTACCAAGCTAATAGGCAATTAATTTCAATTTTTTTTTAAAGTTTCATTAAAATTTCTATTATTTTACTAAAACTTAATTAACACTTATGATAATAAAAAACACAAAAAAAAATATTTTTATCAGTTCAATTCGACGATTTTACTTAACATTTTTAAGAAAAATGGAATTGTTTCTAAACGTCGCACATAACTTTCACTCCTTTGCCACTTAGATACAACTGATATAAGCCTAAAAGATCCCAAAAAAACTCTCGCAATAATATCATAATCAGCTACAAAAAACATCGTGCCTTAAAAAAAACTAACTAGCTAATGATAGTAATTATAAAATCGGGATCACTCTGCCCAAATATAGAAAAAAGCGGTAGCTAGCAAAAAATCCAGAATGCTTTTTTTGGAAGCAATCAGTCATAAATTATTTTATATTTTGTATCCAAATTCAACGTACAGTTTTTTAGTTTATTTTTTGTAAATATTTGATTTTCCACATCTTTGCTAGTTTGCAGGTACCACTTAAGTTGGCAGAAACACGGCATGACGCACGATATGCGAACAATCCACGTGATGCCTCCTTGTTCCTTCTCTCTTATTCTCACAGCACCAGAATACAACGTCTTTCGAGCGCAGCCTTTAATATCCCATTATCGATAATTGAAGTAAATCATGCCGCCTTCACGAAAGTCATATAAGTATCAGGGACTTTTTAAATAGGGTGTTTGACAGTAGTAAAAAATAAATATATATTTATTTTTAGATATCCCTTTAGGTCTTGGGAATGTTAAAAACAAACTTTTTTGTTTAATTTTGTCTCAAATTCATAGTTCTTTTTGTGCGTGCAAGTGGTGAAAAATAATGGAATTTCCTTCGACAGGTCGCCGGTTTGGCTTTACAAGCACATTTAAAAATAATTGTCGGTATTGACGATTGTAAATGGAAAGGTACGATACATATGGAATTTTATATGAAAAGGCACCTACCTCGGACTCTCTTGCGGCTCCAGTCAACGTTTAAACGTCCAGTTTTTCACCTCAAAATTCACTTTTTTCGGAACGTGATTTTTCTAGTGTCTTGTTGTGACGGTGGTTCTTTGCGCACTCATCGCGGCGCTGCTTCTCCGCGCACGTGTGCGGTGCCGTAAAAACCCATATGCATATTTTAGAGCGCGAAAATTTAAATTATTTTAAACGCGCAGAAAAGGAAAAGAAAATGAAAATTAGGAAATTCATTGCTTGCACCAACATTTTCCGGCCGCCAAAACACGTGTGTTTTTACTTAGTTAAGAAAAGGAAAGGAAAAAAAAATTAAATAATATTCGCCTATTAGCGATTAAACGATACAATTTAACATTAACCCAAATATGCATTAAATTATGCATGTAAATTAAAATTAAAAGAAAAGAAAAAAATACTTAGAAAAAATTAAGAAAGAAATGGAAAATATTGCTTTATGCGTCGGGCATAGGCAAAGGACATAGTTTCACTACTGGTCGACGATATGTTCCTGTAGCTGTTTTAACGGTCACAACACGAATATGACCGTCTGAGCCAGGGTGTACGTCGACAATTCGCCCAACAGCCCATTGCAATGGCGGTTTTTGTTCATTTTTTACCACGACTAAAGTATTTAGTTTAATATTGTTAGAAGCCTCTGTCCATTTAGAACGCTGTTGCAAGGTGTTTAGGTACTCCAAGTTCCAGCGTTTCCAAAAATCGGACTGGAGCCTTTGCACCAGCTGCCAGCGGGACAGGGTGTTTAACTTGGAATCAGAAAAATCGGGTTCTGGTACGGAATTCAACGGTTCCAGGGTAAGAAAATGACCAGGGGTCAGTGGAAGAAAGTCATTCGGATCCATACTTTGGGCATACAGAGGCCGGCTGTTTAGTATGGATTCGACCTGACACAAAAAAGTAAAAAACTCTTCATAGGTTAACCGTTTGTTGTGTGAACACGTTTTAAATTTGCCTTGGTGGATTTAACTCCTGCCTCGGCTAGTCCGTTTAGGTGCGGACTACCAGGACTTGAAAAATGCCAGGTAATTTTTAGACTGTGACATGCTTCCTGGGAGTACTGTTTGAGTAAATGATCAGCTCCCAAGAACGCGCTACCACAATCTGAGTAAATGTCAGAAATTCTTCCTCTTCTTGCCACAAATCTCTTAAAAGCCGCAAGAAAGGTAGGGGTGGAAATATCGGAGGTAAGTTCTAGGTGAACTGCCTTTGTTGCGGAGCAGACTAAGACAAGAATATAACCTTTGGATACCTTTGCACCTCGGTACTTTCCCATTGTAATTGGAAAGGGACCACAATAATCTATGGCAACATGTGAAAATGCTTTTACTTGAGAGATGCGTTGAGCAGGCAAGTTGCCCATGATTTGTACGGAAGGTTTAGGATTTAATCGATAGCATAAAATGCAATGAGAAGTTACGCTCTCGATTGGATAGCGGGGGGAAAGGATCCAAAATTGTTGTCTCAAGAGGTAATGCAACGTTTTTTGACCGGGATGACAGTACCTTTTGTGAGTGTACTCAATGACAAGTTGAGTAAGACGGTGAGAACGTGGTAAAAGTAAAGGGTGTTTTGCTGAATAAGAGAGTTCGGAAGAATGTGGTAATCGACCCCCCACTCTTAAGCAGCCTTGTGTATCTAGAAAAAGTGAAAGTTTACAAAATTGTTTAGGAAGTAGCTTTGCGTCATTCAAACGTGAAATGAGATCAGCAAAGATGGAACGTTGAACATGCCGAACGAGAACAATAAGAGAATGTTGAAGTTCTACTTCGGTAATATTTTCGTTAGGATATTTAGATTTCTTTTCGGTAAGGCGAAAAATATAGGAAATTATGCGTTGAATTTTCTCTAGGGAAGAGTAACGAGAAAGAAAAGTATCAAGCATGTGTGGTTCAACTGTGCATGTTTGAAATACTGATTTTCGTTCTTCCAGAATAACCTCGTTTTCCGGAGGGTCTGGACAGCGAAAATCATCAGGCCAGCTCTCTTTTGGTAGCCTAAGAAAACAAGGACCTTCCCAATACAAGTCATGTTTGACAAGTTGATTAGGCATAAGACCGCGCGAAGCACAGTCGGCTGGATTTAGCGCTGATGGAATATATTTCCAGGCCGTAGGAGAAATGGTTTCTTGAATGTGACAGATACGGTTTGCCACAAACGTTTTAAACCTGTGAGGTGAAGCCGCCAACCAGCATAGAACCACTTGGGAATCACACCATGCACAGATTTGGTTAAAGTTAAGAATATCTGAATAAGTGTTTCGAATAAAGGAAATTAGGTCGCAAAGTAAAGTGGCACCAAGAAGCTCCAGTCGCGGAAGACTGACTGTTTTCACTGGTACGACCTTAGATTTGGCCATTACAAGAAAGGTATGGATTTCTCCGGATACTGACTCCATTCTAAAATAGACCGTAGCCGCGTAACCTATCATAGAGGCGTCTGAAAAGCCGTGAAGTTCAATGCTACGTGGTTGATCAATGGAAAGGCGTCTACGTAAATGAATATTTGAAAGATTTGGAAGTTCGGTTCGAAATTGATTCCAAACATTTACGATATGCGGAGGAGGCTGAGAATCCCAGTCCAGCTTCTCCTTCCACAGATCTTGTATGAGATGCTTAGCAAGTAAAGAAACGGGAGAACAGAAACCTAAGGGATCAAAAATTTTCATGATTTGAGATAAGATACCTCGCTTGGTGCATGGTTTATCTTCTGGTACGACCAAGTAGGTAAACGAATCTGAGATAGGATTCCATTGGAGATCTAATATTTTTACAAAATTAGGTTCGGATTTGTCGAAACGAATGGACATTTGTGTTTCTGATTCTGAGAATGAGGAGAGAAGTTCCGGACTGTTGCTCGCCCATTTTTTAAGTTCAAACCCTCCTAGGCGCAACAGGGAGATTAACTCCGACTTGTCTTATGGCAGAGGCCACAGAATCCTGCCCAGTGAGCACGTCGTCGACGTAAATGTCTTTAAGAAGCACCTTGGAAGCATTAGGATACCTTTCAGACTCAAGTTTAGCTAGTTCTTGTATAGTACGAATAGCTAAGTAAGGTGATGACTTAAGTCCATAAACAACTGTTCTTAAGGAGTAGGTTTGGACAGGATCATCCTCAGAAAATCTCCATAGAATATTTTGATAACGCGTGTGCTCAGGAATAATTAAAATCTGTCGGAACATTTTTACTATGTCAGTAACAAAGGCTACAGCATGAATTCGAAAATTAAATAGAATTTCACGGACATAATTTTGCAGTTTAGGACCTGCGCACAACGTCTCGTTGAGTGAGACACCTCTGGGACTACGTTGAGACCCATCAAAGACCACTCTTATCTTCCCAGTGTTCCAGACACTGTGATGAGGGATAAAGTAGGAATTATCCAAGACATCTTTAGATATAGGCCTAGGAATAGGTATCATGTGACCAGTGTCTAAATAATCTTGCATAAAATCTTTGTAAGCTTGATAATTAGCTGAGTCTTTGAGAAGTCTAGCTTCCTGAAGCTTGAAACGTTTTAAAGCGATTGGATAGGTGTCACCCAACTGGGGTTCTAAGTTTATGAAAGGTAATGGAACGACGAATCTACCTGATTCGTTGCGTGAAACTGATTGTGAAAATAATTTTTCGCACATAATATCCTCAGGACTGTGATGAAGCTTATGTGGAACCTGCTCTATCTCCCAGAAGCGCTCTAGGCAGATATCCAGAGATGGTTCGATGGAAGTGTAACAGCTTATGAGTGATTGTGGATTTTGTTGCTTTGAAGTTTCAACTTTACCAATCAGCACATAGCCAAAGATGCTATTAAAAGCACTAGGTTGTCCACGCTCTCCGTGGATAACTCCCTCTTGTAAGAGATGCGGAAAAAGTTCACAACCTACTAGGACATCAATGGAACTTGGTATATGGAAGTTTTGATCAGAAAGTTTGATATTGCGAATGTGATTCCACTTGCTCGAGTCGACAGCGCAAGAAGGAATCTCTGTACAAAGTTTTGGAAGTACTAAAGCCTCAAAATCAAAGGTAGGTCCCGCTTGACCTTGAGGTTTGATAAGACATTTCGTCTTACCTTTGGTATTGGAAGATGTCATTTGATTTAAGCCTTGAATAGAAGTAGAAAAGAAGCTTTTCGAAAGACCTAAACGATTTAGACATTTTTCTGAAATAAAGTTTGCCTCTGAGGCAGAATCGAGTAAGATACGAACTGGTTGGTAATGTCCCCTTGAGTCTAACATGTCAGCTACAACGGTAGAAAGTAGAAAAGTGGAATTTTTGGAAATCATTGTCGCATGACAGTTTGTGGAATGGCTTCCTGACATAGGGGTGCTATTGGAATTGGAAATTGGAATATTAGCGTTCTCTGGAGGGTATGAATTAACACTCACAGAGGGCGCTACTGGTTGTGGAACGTGAAGAAGACTGTGGTGCCTAGCTCCACACGTAAAGCAGTTGTAGGAGGAGGGGCAATTCACGGTCTGGTGAGCAAAATGTAAGCAATTTTGACATAGTTTCACCCATCCTTTCCTGTGGACTTTTGTTTTGAAATTCGATACATTTCGATAATGCGTGATTCGAAGAACATAGGTAACATTTTATTTTTGGATTAAAAGTTCTGTTCTGATTATTTTGTATTTGAGGGTTGCTGCGTTGATTGCTATTTTGTAAAGTATTTTGTTGATTTCTTGAATTTGAACTTTGATTTGAAATAGTTGTATTGAAAGCAGAAGGTGAATTAAAATTATTAAAACTGTTTCTCTGAAAACTGTTCTGTTGAGAATTACGCGTAGTTTGAGGTTGTCTAGGGGTTTGATTTTGCCTACTAAAACTGGGCATTTGCACTACAGATTCGAGCGCAACGCAATGATTTTCTATAAACGTGTAAAGATCAGTGTAGGACGGAATTTCTGAATTGTTTTTCTCTCTACTATAGTAAAGTTCGAAATCAGTCCTCATCTTGACTTCAAGTTTTGAGACCATCATGTTAAAAGTAAGAAAGTCCCATTCTTTTGTAGGAAAACCAAGCTCATTTAAGATGGCTAGATTCTCAGAAAATGTATCCAACATGGAACGTAATTCTTTCCCAGAACTGGACTTAGTTGAAAGAAAGTTAATAGCATTCAAAGCGGTAGTAGCAATAATTCGTTTATTTTGATACCTCTTTACTAAGGTTTCATACGCAATGTGATAATTGCTATCTGCGAGGGGAATGGTTTTTACTAGAGAAAGGGCTTCATTCAGAACAGAACTCCGCAATTGTTGAAATTTCTCTATATTACTTAAATCAAAATATTGATGTACCATGACTTTAAATAAGTCAAACCAGTGTTGCCAGTTGTTATAATTACCATCGAAAATTGGCAACCTTGGTTGTGGAAATGATCTTGTATTTGACCTCTGAACAATATTTTGTTGGTTAAGGATGCCTACGTAATTGACAGGGTTGACCCTAAAAAGGTCGTAGAAAACACCCTTACATTCATAATAAAGGTTGTCAAAGTCTTTTCTAGTTTTATCCTGCTCGTCAAATGAAAGTTTAAACTCTTCGAGAGAGCCAATAATTTGGTTATGAAAATTATAGAATTGAGCATGACATTCTTCGACGTCTTCATATTTGGATTTAAACAAAAAGTGAAACGCTGTATCCGAGTTCGCTTTCAAAGCTACCTCGTGAGCTTCCGCCATTTGGTTGAAGCTCAAAAGCCTTTTGTCGCAAAGTTTTTTCTGTTTTTGCGTAGACATTTTTGTTTTTGAAAGTTAATTTGTTTTTAAAATTACCCAAAAAAATGCTTAAAATATAGCTTAAAATATAACCCGAATTTTAGCAAAAATTAAACAATTTTATTATTTTAATTTTATTAACTTTTTTCGAAAATTTTGAAATCTGTATCTTATTATTTGAACATATCCTTTAAAAAAAAACTTTTATGTCTCACCAAGGATTGAACCCCGCACCTCTCGATTCCAAGTCGCACACTCTGTGCATACGACTAGCGGTCCCGTCTGAAAGTTTCTAAGAAACCTCGGTATTCGAAGAAACAACGCGCGCAACGTGAGACCCTGGTGACGGCGACACTTGCACCTGCGCGTTAACGCGACACCTGTAAAATCGATAATTCAAGGAAAGTAGGTGGAAGAACCGCCTTAAAATTTTCACTTTCGGCGTATTGACGCCACTTTTACTGAAAATGTAATGAACAAAGCGATCAACTTTCTTTGATGAACTAGTAAACTATACGAAATATGTGCATTGGCTATAGCTATTTTTGAAACGTAATGAAAACTTCGGTCAACTTTTAGGAAAATATGTCCAACCGGTGTGAATCAATGGCGTGATTACCGATAAGCCGACTCACTTTTGGAAATGAAATTTTGAAAATATATGGAAATTTGGAATTTTTGTAGGAAATTGGTGAACCACAGGAGTCTAGGTAGTTTGGAAAACTATTAATTTGGGTCGAAGGGCCATCAAATGTGCGTGCAAGTGGTGAAAAATAATGGAATTTTCTTCGACAGGTCGCCGGTTTGGCTTTACAAGCACATTTAAAAATAATTGTCGGTATTGACGATTGTAAATGGAAAGGTACGATACATATGGAATTTTATATGAAAAGGCACCTACCTCGGACTCTCTTGCGGCTCCAGTCAACGTTTAAACGTCCAGTTTTTCACCTCAAAATTCACTTTTTTCGGAACGTGATTTTTCTAGTGTCTTGTTGTGACGGTGGTTCTTTGCGCACTCATCGCGGCGCTGCTTCTCCGCGCACGTGTGCGATGCCG
This sequence comes from Aspidapion aeneum, assembly GCA_963576565.1. Lineage (NCBI taxonomy): Eukaryota > Metazoa > Arthropoda > Insecta > Coleoptera > Brentidae > Aspidapion > Aspidapion aeneum. Next base: position 110,419,796 of record OY755039.1, read on the forward strand.
TAAAAACCCATATGCATATTTTAGAGCGCGAAAATTTAAATTATTTTAAACGCGCAGAAAAGGAAAAGAAAATGAGAATTAGGAAATTCATTGCTTGCACCAACACTTTTAATTAAATAAATTCATTAAGTTCAAACAATTAGCCAGGTGATTCAAAACAGGCGGTCTACCAATCAGCTGCGAGTGACGTCACAAAACCGTAAACGCCTCGAACGAACCTATTTTCTGTGTTATTTTCTTATGGATGGTAATGTTTGCTTTGGTTTAAAGTGCGAATTATCGTCCTAAATTAGATTTTATTTTACGTTTTGCTTATAAAAAACATTTTTAATGGAAAACGGATTCTCCAAAGCCGATAGCTCCAACTTGCCAATGCTGAATGCCTTTATGGTGGCAGGCTTCTTTGCCAACAACAATAATTTTTGTTCTGCGGAATTTAGAAACGTTAAAATGTTGATGTAAGTATTCGATGAGTTGTTTTGTATATAACTGAAAGTTTTTTTACGATATTCTTCGCCTACTTTTACTCATTTAGATTTTGAGGTTAGGTTATATGTTTTGCTTTTTTGTTTAATATGCCACTTACAATAGATTTAATTAAATACCCAATCATTATTATTTTAAGCATTAAGAAACAATCAAAAATTGCTTTTTTAAAACAACATTTTCTAAATATACTTTGTTTTAAAGAATTCTTATGACCCTTCATAACAAATATGCACTGCCTAGTCTTGCATATGCACTACTCAGTCCTACATTTAGCCTGCATGTGCACTGCCTAATCCTGCATTTAGAGGTACTCCCTAGTCCTGCCTTATAACTGCCTAGCACCGCCTAAAAATTTGTACACCATTCTGCCTATTTTAGTGGTTTATCCTTGTAATAAACATAACCTCAAAAATATCATCGTCATTTACGAAATAGTTATATATATTATAGACAACGTGAGAAAAATTAATAGAAAGAATTTAGTTATACTCACATCAAAGTGATCTTCACAAATGTAAAGTGAAGATGTATTAGATAACGCCCTTATGTCTCTTCGAGCAAGTTCTAGCCACTTTTTCCTTCTTTTTACTGCTGTAGGCACATGAATAAATAGTTTTTCAGGTGTTTTTATAGTAGTATTCGAACACTGAGGCACTACACACCACTTATAGGACTTTTTTTACATAAAAAACAGTAAAAACAGAGACAAAAACAAATAAACACTTGAATGCCGTGTATCTGTCTGCGAGTTTACTCTGTTGTGACGTCATTGCAACGTCATGCTAGAAATGAGCGTTTTCGCGGAAAATTCAAGTCGGAAATTAGAAAACTTGATATTAAATATGTTCCATGATAAAATATACTATTTTAACAATTTTGCATAGCAAATTAGGGATTTATGTATCATTCTAAACACTTTTCTAAAATTTGTCAAATACCCTATTGCCGGTGTATTTTTTGTTGTCAAAATTTATCACGCAAAGATATTGGAAAAAAGAGTTTTTTAAATATGTATGTATACAGACACAGGACAGGTAAGGTTTACTATTTGTTTGGTTTGGTTCAAACTGGTTTTGCTAATTTTAAATAGGAATATTTTTTAATTTCGAGTGCGGCAAATTAAAAAGTCCCCCTGACTGTACCTATTGGGAAAATATTAGACAGGAAATGAGTGGTAAGGCAGTATATGCAATTAATTGAAATACGTCTTACGCAATCTTTAGAATAAAAATTAATGAAAAAATTATTTCTATTAATATTTTTGTTAAATATGTAAGTTAGTTAAAATGTGATGATGGGTACATGGGTATTTCGGAAACGGTTCTTATAAGGAAATAGAAGACCTAGAAAATTTTTATTAACCTTATTCGATTGGCCATAGTCGTTAATATAAAAATACAATTTTTTGTTAGATTTGTTTATACATACAAAATGGTTACCAATATTATTATAAAAAAAAAAACAATTTTAGGTTTTTGCTTGATATTTTAAAAACTCCTGTGGATATTTTTTGTTTCAATTTAGCATCTGATGGGGCTCCGAATAGCGCTTTTTTCCCATTAAACTAAAATTGTATGTCTTACCGTTTAGATGATTATAGAGGTTGACTAATAATGTTATTTTTTCACACAATTAATGTTTGATTATGCATTGATTTCGGTAAGACATTTCATTTTGGTAAATTATGAGTAAAATTGACAATATTCCAAGGGAAATGAGATGCTGTATCCAAAATAAAATTATCAACAGGGATTTTTAAAATATTACCATACCACATAAAAGATTTTATTTTTTCCGAAAAATTAAAATATCGTCGTTATCTTCATAACAAATTTAATACAGTTTGGTTTTCACCATCTCCATCGTCGATCACAGGGATACGAGTGATCCCCGTCTGGAACACGTCCTGATAGTCAGGAACAAGTGATCCATGCCAATCCACGACCGGCCGGTTTCGATCTTTTGGGCCATCCTCAGGTGAATGTAGGCGATAGCTCCGTGTAGAAAAAAATAAAAAAAAAGTTTTGTGAAACCAACAGAAATAACTACTCCAAGGGAAAATACCCCTACTGGCATTGAATTATACTGCTGGCTTGATGCTTTCGCTGGGAACTTGTTAAAACTGTTTGGTTTTCACTATCTTCAACGTCGATCACAGGGATACGAGTGATCCCCGTCTGGAACACATCCTGATAGTCAGGAACAATTGATCCATGCCAATCCACGAGCGGACCGGACCGGTTTCGACCTTTTGGGCCATCCTCAGGTGAATGTAGGCGATAGCTCCGTGTAGAGCATAAGTTTTGTGAAACCAACAGAAACAACTACTCCGAGGGAAAATACCCATACCGGCATTGAATTATACTGCTGGCTTGATGCTTTCGTTGGGAACTTGTTAAAACTGTTTGGTTTTCACTATCTCCAACGTCGATCACAGGGATACGAGTATCCCCGTCTGGAACACGTCCTGATAGTCAGGAACAAGTGATCCATGCCAATCCACGACCGGACCGGTTTCGACCTTTTGGGCCATCCTCAGGTGAATGTATCGCCTACGCATTCAATGCGGATAGAGGTATTTTCCCTCGGAGTTGTTGTTTCTGTTGGTTTCACAAAAATTTTAAATAATTTAGTAGTTTTCTATTAGCGACCGCGGCCAACCAAAGTAATACTTTCTAGGCCTTTTTACTCAACTGCAGCACGGCGAAAGGAAGGAATCTTTTTCGATTGTTGTATGTAAGTAAATATATATGTTTGTGTCACGCTAGAGGCTAGACGGCTGAACCGATTTTGATAAAACAGGTATCGTTGAATCGCTACTGATCTCAAAGATGCTATAGGCTATATTTTTTTAAACAGGAATAAACATAGTGGTCTTCAGACGCCATTTTGTCACATGATGTTGGCTTTAAGGCATACAAATTATCTAAATTTCAGGCGATTTTATTGAAATTCCTTTGATTACTCATTGCAAATGTCCTTTGCTGTAGTTACTTTGTAGTCCTACCTGCTCCCACCCATCTCCCCGCCTGTCATTCCCCCCACCCTATTCAAAAACCATATTCGCATAATTTTTTCAAATATAGAGCGATTTTAATTCTTTCTGCATACGCTTTCAGATATTTTTCCAACACCATTTTACTTGACGCCCCCGCCTCTCCCTCACTCCTCCTCGTCATCCTTATTAGTAATTGTTATAGGTATAACTTTCAGAAATATAAAGCGATTTTAAAAGTTCTTTCTGCACAGGCTTAAAAACTTTTCATCATTTTACTAGTTTCCCTTCCCTTTCTTTTCTTCTCCCTCCGTATTAGTAATAGTTCTAGCTATACCTTTCACAAATTTAGAGCGATTTCAAAAAATTCTTTCGGCACACGCTTTAAGATTTTTTTTTACACCATTTTACTAGTTCCCTCCTTCCTCTCTCCTTCCCCACCATCACTCAATGGAAGGTAACACTGTTTGCGTCCGTAGAAAATCAACACGTACTCTTTGGGTAAAGCTAAATGAATTGTAAATGCATAGTGCTTTTTATAGGGCTAAATAAGAATTAAACCTAAAAGTTAGAAAAAAAAAATCTATATACAAGGTGTATAACGGCTGACATTTTTTTACCAAGGGCCTGCTATTATTGCATGGAGCTTAAAACTGTAGGGGAGACCAGGGACAATTGGTTCATTCTGAAAACTTCTTTTTTTTTCTTAGTTTGATACAACACCTTTTGACTATTAGATTCGACCACCTTGACAGAGAAGATATAACAAAATATTAGATATAAAAAAAAACAGCGACTAGATTTGAGAGTAGGGACCATAGCAACGGCCTACCTATTTTATTTTCCCTTACTAAGCTTTATTTACTTTAGGTCTTTAGACAACTTGTGTAAAGGACTCTATTGGAAAGTTCTTAAAACTTTCCAAGAATGAGCAGCCATCCCCCATTTGTTTTTGCGACCCTTAATCCCAAACTAGGAAAAGATAAACTTAAAACTACATTGAACTCATGTTTACCTATTTAATTTTAGAGCTTTAGCCGTACTTATATCTAACCGAACTAGGTTCAATTTATATTAATAAGACTAGAAGCGGCCGATGTACGAGGGTTGTCTTAAGTTTTTGTATATACTACTATGTCGGTTTAGAACGTTTTTCTACGTTGTCCGACGCCTATTCTCCACCTCCTTTGATCCTGACAGTCATCTTCCGTCAGGTTTTTTTGACTCATTGGCAAAAAGAGGGCGTCCTATTGGTTGCCATTCTAGGACCTGCTTTGGTAATCTTTCGTCGCTCATCCGTTGTACATGGCCGTACCATATCAGTTGCCTTTTAGCGATGTCATCCGTTATGCTTCCCTCGATTCCCATTCTTTCTTTTATGATTTCATTTCTTATATGATCTGTTCTGGATATTCTCATTGATCTTCTTATTGCATCCATTTCGACACTTTCCATTTTTGCTTTGTATTTTTCTGTTACGCGACAAGTCTTTATTCCATACAACAGCGTGCTTTTCACCATTGTTTCATATATGTTAAATTTTACATTCTTTTTTATCTCTCTGCTCCATAAAATACTGTTAAGACAACCTTTTTTGCTTTTACTATTCTTTTTTCCAGTTCTTTACAGTCTGTTCCTGTCTTATCAAATGTGACACCCAAGTATACATACTCATTGCGTGGAGATATTGTTTATCCATTTTCTAGTTCTAATTCACTTGATTCGTTTCCAATACATAAGTACTGTTTCTTGTCCACGTTCACTGTTAATCCCCACTTTTGGTATTCTTCCGTTAACTTTCTCATCATATACTCCAAGTCTTCTTTATCATTAGCTACAATTACTTGGTCGTCAGCAAACTGTAGTGTGTATATGGTAAATCGGTCGTTAAGTTGTATTCCCATGCCGTGTACTTTGCGTTTCCAGTTTTTTAGAGCTACTGCGATATATATTTTAAAAAGAGTTGGAGAGATACAACATCCCTGTCTTAAGCCTTTCGTTACCAGGAATTCTTTTGAAAGTTGATTTCCAATTCCAATTTTAGATTTTGACCCTTTGTATAGTTCTTTTATCGCTTTTTTGTTTGTATGATTGATATTAGTCTGCTCTAGCACTGTCCATAATTTTTCTACTGGAACGGTATCATATGCTTTTTGTAGTTCCACAAAGGTAACACGAGTCTCTATATTTCTGACGCTCCTTTTCTCAATTACTTGTTTAAGACAAAAAACATTATCACTACAAGATCTGCCTGCACGAAACCCACTTTGCTCTTCTTCTTCTTGTTCATGAAAATCATTCTCTATTAGATCTCTAAGAATCCTACCGTACAATCTACTTAGAGTACTGGTTACTGAAATTCCTCTGTAATTGTTGCAATCCAGCTTGTTTCCTTTTTTATGTATTGGGGATATGAATGCAATTTTCCAATCATCAGGTACTGGATGTCCGTTGCTGCATTGATTGATAATATATGTGAGATTAACGATATGATCCATATTTGAGCATTTCAGCATATATTCCCCCAGGTCCGCTAGCTTTTCCGGATTTAAGCTTTTTAATACTATTATTTATCATTTCTTTTTCGATGATTACTTCCTCTCCATGTACTTCTATGTCTCTCCTCGGAGAGGCTGCCAGATATTCGGGTCTCGTCTCCTGCAGCAGTCCCTTATAGTGTTCTGTCCATTGTTCTGGTTTGATGATCTGGATGTTTACTTTTTCTTTTGTTGGGTTTTTTACTGTAGAAATGAATTTCCATACTTCAGAACTCTGATTACCTCCTACGTGTGTATTTATATCGTGGCATTTGCGCTCGAACATTTCATTCTTTTCTGTGCGTATCAAATTTCTTAGCTGTCTTCTGGTATCCCCGTAGATTTCTAGGTCTCTTTGCTCTTTAGTACTGAGCCATTTCAAGTATGTGCGTTTTTTCTCCTTGACCGTTTCCTGTATTTCCTCTGTCCACCACATCTTATTGTTATTTCTATTATCTTGGTATCCAACAGCTTCTTTGCTTGCTTCCTTCAAGCTTTTTACTATGTTTGTATATATCTCTTCAAATAAATGCTGTGTGTTTAATAATTTTTCATCCAATCGTTTCTGATACAATCTTTGCGTACTTTCGATTGCTAGACTTCTTAAGTTGTATTTTTGATTTTCTTCGATACACTCTAGGTTTTCATATTCTTCAATACTTTTGTCTCTATTTGTTTTTCTTACAGGGAATAATATTTTTGCTTTTACCAGATGGTGGTCAGATCCACAGGTAACACCACGAAGTGTTCGCACATCATACCACTTTAGTTCCGAGTGTTGTCCACCTATAGCATAATCAATGATTGATCTAAGATATCTTGTTGGCTGAATCCTGGTATACCGATGAATATCCTTATGTTTAAAAAAACCATTATTTATTTTTAGATTACGGGTTTCACACAATTGTATCATGTCTTAAGCCATTATCATTTGTTACTTCCTCTCCAAATGGTCCTACCACTTTGCTTTGGCTTTGTCTACCAGTTCGACTATTAAAAGCATAATTATTTCCCTGGTATTGCCGATTTTAGTGATTGTCTCATCAAGTTGGTCGAAGAACATTGGTTTTATAGCTATTTTTGATGGTGCGTAGGCTGTTATTATGCTTATATTGTGTCCAAGCATCTTCATGTTAACTCGAAGTAAGTTTCTATTAATGACTCTGTAGTCTGTAATTTTTGAGGCTTTTCTTTATTAATAAGGATACCCCTCTGGCTGCTCTTTTTTCTTTTGAAACTCCAGTGAATATGTGAACAAAGTTACCGACACAACTTGTACCTGTTCCTTTCTTTTTTGTCTCTGTGAGTTGAGTTTTTGCATATACAGCTGGAATAAAATAGTAAAAAACTTTTAAAGACTTTATTGTTTCTTGAAAATTAATGCACTTTTGCATGCTCTCAAACCAGTTGTCAACACTATAATACCACTCGTTTGTTGGGACTGTCAAATTTGCATTCTTGAAGGCATCGACTGTTTCCTCTGGCGACTGAAATCTTTGAGCACGCACTCCATTCTTGATTTTCGGAAAAGTATAGAAATCGTTAGGACTGTATGGAGGATGGTCCAACAATTCGACGTTTTGTTGCGTTAAAAATTCAATGGTTTTTTGTGCTTTTTGTGAACTTGCATTGTCTTGGTGGAGAATGATTCGTCCTTCGGGGTTCGTTTTTCCAAGCTCAGCGATGACTTTCAGCAACAGTCCTTTGATCTATCAGAGGAATTGTTGCCACATGACTTTCTTTTGAGACAAATGTCGCGACCGTCTTTTTGGATATACTTCTATTATTATATTTTATATTAATCAGAGGGTGGGCATATTTTAAACATGGGCATATTTGACCCGAGTTAAAAAGTAAGATTCTTAAATATTTAGGTGATACGGTAAAAAACGGCACTTTACTTTTGAACACTTATTATTACTCGTAACAAATTTATTATTATAATATTATAAATATAATATACCTTATTAGTAGCAAGCTACTACAGATAAATTAAAGGCTGAAAAAAATTATGTTTTTGTTGACTTGCTTTATCGGGAAGCACTCAAGGAAGAAATAGCCCGTGAAAAAAAGTTGACACGGAAAAAGGCGCACACAGGAGAAACATAACTTTAACAATAACTACCTCGGCAAATAAAGAAAAAAAAGTAAATTTTGATGCACCAAATCCAAATACAGGTTTTTTTTGCCCGTACACCCCCAAAATTTGGAATAAATATTGTACGGTGAACTTGTGAAAATGGTATTTTCAAAGCCATCAAATAAATTTACTTCGGAGAGTTTCTTTATAAAAGCAACGTTGAAATCATTCAAAAAAATGTTTATATTTTTGTCAGCAATTTTTGTGTCTGCGCAAAAAATTGCAACGTTTTTCTATTATCAGGACTCCGGATAAGTAGGTTTGATCAAATATACAATCACTTTTTTCTCTTATGTGCCGGTGTAAGTACTACCTACGAATATATTAAAATAAAAAATATTTTACTCTAGGCCTACCACCTACCAATATTACTAGTCTAATGTCCTATTTATGCTCTTAGGATAATTATGAACCTAGACGTAATATATAACAGGTTTTAAACACAATTTATTTATAGTTACAAACATTTCCAAAAATTTTCAAAAATATTAAAATAGCACACAAATAATAAAAGATCTTCAAGTTTTAATAATTTTTAAAGTTTTTATAAATTTCAATAAAAAAATTTCAAATATTTTCAAAATTGTAAAAGATCAAAATTTTTAAAAAATATTTTTTAAAATTTCCATATAACTTAGGAGCCATAGTGCAGCAGGTAATAGGAGGGTTATTTGTGATAAAAAAGTGTATGTAACATGTTTATGTTTATGTCCGAAAAATGGTTTTACAAAAAAAATTAAATTTGTCACAGCCAAATCAATACTTAAATATAATTATTGTAAACCAAAAATGTATTAGTTCCTTTTTTGATCAGATTACAAGAGAAGGAGATAGGCTGTCAACATAACCTCCACAAATGTATAAAAAATTTAAATCTAAAAATAAATTGTGCTTACTTATTTTTTTAAAAAATATTAATGATATTTTAATAATGTGTCCGTAGAGACAACATACAAAAAATATCAAAAAAAACTTTGAGTTTAATGTGGCATTATAAAACTTTGTTCCAGAAAAATAGCTTTTCCTAAAAAAAATTGACCACATAATTTATGAAAAAAATATTTTTATCTTCTATTGCTCTTGTTCTAATACAGGACTTTTAAAATAGTTTCAAAAAAGTTTCGCTAACTTTGATGCGTTGTATCTCGTAAAAGTTGGCCCCTTTAACACACGATTTATACTACCCTATTTTTGTGAGCGAAATTAAGATGATCAAGTAACCTCTAACAGTAGGTACCATTCTAAATCTAAAAACTTACATTTATTTCATTATAATTTTTCCATACGTCAAAACTTCTCTTTGTTTGATTTCGCTGTGCGCTGTTTTCTGTGTAGAGATTTTTCTTGTGCAAATATTTCCTTTTCGCTTTTTTCTTGTGCGTTTATTTACGATCACAGTTTCACTATTACCCCCCTTTCCCCCAATCTTTTGTTCCAGAACCGCCGTTGCAACCATTTCGTTTTGGATGGCAAAATTTGACCTTCGAAAATCAAAGAACACAGAAATTGGTTTGGGTAAGTGCAGCAGCTATCCGTTTCAAGTAGGAAATTGAAAGTCGCGTAACGATTCTGCACATGCTCAGTTCGATACTGATACGGACAAATAAAAAGTTAAGTTTAAGTTTTTAATAAGACCTTGCAATAATTCTGCGCTGGGACCTATATCTAAGTATTCATGAAAATCCTGAACTATGAGGCAAATGTTGTTCTGCTTTAAGAAAGATACAGTGCAGTCGTTAGGGGAATAACAAGCTAATAATCGTTTCCCGAACAGTCGAAAACAAAAGAGTGTGATTATCCGCCTTTTCGAACTCCTAACTAAGAGGTTATACCGCGAATCGAATTCCTTAAAAGATTTATGAGCAAGGATTTTGGGTTAGCAAGATAATTTCCTTCTACGCTTTTTATCGATTAAGTAGAGTCTTTTTATACAAAAAAAAACACTATGAAGAGGGTGTCAACAAGCCAAGCTGCTCTAAGTGCTTATAAGGGAAAGGGTGGCAAAATTGTGTACGGGGGTAAAACAGGGTATCGCAGTTTTTTGCGAAATTACACAATAGTAAAACATTTATAATATATATAATTTTGCCTGAAACACTTTGTCGAGCCCAGGGGTCTTTATCGTGCTAGCGCCATACACGCCTTTAATACGGAACCATCCTCTTAACGTCAATTGTTTAAAAAGCATACGGTATCACAGGCATTATTTTTAATTTCTCTTACCATTGTCGTAAGATGAGATTTATATACCGTCTCGTTAGCTTTAAGAAAGTGTCACATTCACCATGCAACACAGAAGGACGAAACAGTTAACTGTCAACACTTAATAGGTGTCTATGAGATCTTAGACCCCCGTGGGTGTTAGCTTTCGAGCTGCCCACGGAAAAATAGAAGAGAAACAAGATATTTCTATTCATGCTTGGACACGAAAAATTATTGTTTTTTTTATTCACGGGGACCAAACTTTACGTTACTGACCCGACATAAAACTTCGCCAAGGCGGCAAAAATTTGATATGCATTGATCCGACCTGGGGGACAAATTATGTGACGGTCATGGGTAATGTTTTGGATTTCATCTGCCTGCCTTTTGTTTTTACTCTAGTATTTTCTTTTGTATTTGCTAGATGTCGCCACTTGTGTAAAAAGCATACGGTATTGCAGGTATTATTTTTCATTTCAAAAGTGTCACATTGACCATTCAGTGTTCTGAAGAGTCCCTTAAGGACAAAACAGTTAATTGTCAGCACTTAATAGGTTAAAAATGTTTATTGTCACTTTCAATTGACGACCTTGACTTAATCATCAGTTTTGCCTAATTCCCTGACGACAAAGCTTCGCCCAAGAGAGGCATTTACCCTACGCCCTGTGGACCTGTATTCACAAACGGATAATAGGTTCGGGCTTGTATGGCAGGCATGGGAATCGAACCCACCGCCCTCTTATTGCAAAGCGAAGTCACTTCCACTGAATGATCGATCGATAGGAGTAGATCCTAAAATAGCATTCGCATGGGGTTCAATTAAAATTGGTCTATCGTAAAGACACCTTTTGATAAAAAATAAGTTAGGTAAGGTGTAAAAATGGATAGCCAGTCCTGTGGCTAAAAAATCATTGCTGAAAAGAGGCATTGCGTGAAAATTTCTGTTGGCAACACCGAAATTCTTTTCCAAAAAATAATTACGTTGACGGAGTATACATCAAGTATGAAGTTATTTTGCACCGAAAAGTAACGGACATTTAAAGAATTGGCAACTGGCGCCATTTCTTAGAAACCCTGGCATCCCGTGCTGACGCCTGATGCACTGTTGCCATTTGTGAATTATACCTAACCTAGCGTCGCGTGTCCTTAGGGGAAGGGGGGCGTATAACTTCCGAACCAAAGAATATTTAACATTTTACAAACAAGCATAAAATATATTGGGGTTTGAGAAAAGTAGGGAGAGGGCAGTAACCCCCTGGCTTCCCGAAGCTCCGCCGCTGCTAATAGAAACATAGGATAGCCAGCCCTTTGGCCGAGAAATCACACAGTTGGCAACACTGTAATGTTTTAGAAAGATTGCAGCGTTGGTAGCACTAATTATGAAAAAATCAACTTAATATTTTCCGTCGTGTTTTTGGTGTTATTTTTTTGGATGGACTACTTATTTCAAGTACTTTTTTGTTGTGTTTATTTTCTTTATCGCTTACAAAAAATACTCTGCCAATATATGGGCCCCTAAGCTCACACTAGGTACTACAGTTATAGTTTACGTGTGAGCTAATATAACTCAAAACTGAAATATATTTTATTCAACTCCAGACTAAATTACCTTTTGTTTGATACCACACAAGCCATGTTTTGACTTAAACTCAAATTTTTAAAATCTACCCCCACCCTTAAAAAAAGAAAAACCTAAAATGTTATTTGTTAAACTCCGGACTCAATTACCTTTCGTTTGATATCACATACGCCATATTTTCACTTAAACTCTAATTTTTGAAATATACCCCCACCCTTTTTTTAAAATAAATTAAAATGTATTTTGTTTAACTCCAGACTCAATTACCTTTCGTTTGATATCACACACGCCATATTTTCACATAAACTCTAATTTTTGAAATCTACCCCAGACAGACAGACAGACAGACAGACAGACAGACAGACAGACAGACAGACAGACAGACAGACAGACAGACAGACAGACAGACAGACAGACAGACAGACAGACAGACAGACAGACAGACAGACAGACAGACAGACAGACAGACAGACAGACAGACAGACAGACAGACAGACAGACAGACAGACAGACAGACAGACAGACAGACAGACAGACAGACAGACAGACAGACAGACAGACAGACAGACAGACAGACAGACAGACAGACAGACAGACAGACAGACAGACAGACAGACAGACAGACAGACAGACAGACAGACAGACAGACAGACAGACAGACAGACAGACAGACAGACAGACAGACAGACAGACAGACAGACAGACAGACAGACAGACAGACAGACAGACAGACAGACAGACAGACAGACAGACAGACAGACAGACAGACAGACAGACAGACAGACAGACAGACAGACAGACAGACAGACAGACAGACAGACAGACAGACAGACAGACAGACAGACAGACAGACAGACAGACAGACAGACAGACAGACAGACAGACAGACAGACAGACAGACAGACAGACAGACAGACAGACAGACAGACAGACAGACAGACAGACAGACAGACAGACAGACAGACAGACAGACAGACAGACAGACAGACAGACAGACAGACAGACAGACAGACAGACAGACAGACAGACAGACAGACAGACAGACAGACAGACAGACAGACAGACAGACAGACAGACAGACAGACAGACAGACAGACAGACAGACAGACAGACAGACAGACAGACAGACAGACAGACAGACAGACAGACAGACAGACAGACAGACAGACAGACAGACAGACAGACAGACAGACAGACAGACAGACAGACAGACAGACAGACAGACAGACAGACAGACAGACAGACAGACAGACAGACAGACAGACAGACAGACAGACAGACAGACAGACAGACAGACAGACAGACAGACAGACAGACAGACAGACAGACAGACAGACAGACAGACAGACAGACAGACAGACAGACAGACAGACAGACAGACAGACAGACAGACAGACAGACAGACAGACAGACAGACAGACAGACAGACAGACAGACAGACAGACAGACAGACAGACAGACAGACAGACAGACAGACAGACAGACAGACAGACAGACAGACAGACAGACAGACAGACAGACAGACAGACAGACAGACAGACAGACAGACAGACAGACAGACAGACAGACAGACAGACAGACAGACAGACAGACAGACAGACAGACAGACAGACAGACAGACAGACAGACAGACAGACAGACAGACAGACAGACAGACAGACAGACAGACAGACAGACAGACAGACAGACAGACAGACAGACAGACAGACAGACAGACAGACAGACAGACAGACAGACAGACAGACAGACAGACAGACAGACAGACAGACAGACAGACAGACAGACAGACAGACAGACAGACAGACAGACAGACAGACAGACAGACAGACAGACAGACAGACAGACAGACAGACAGACAGACAGACAGACAGACAGACAGACAGACAGACAGACAGACAGACAGACAGACAGACAGACAGACAGACAGACAGACAGACAGACAGACAGACAGACAGACAGACAGACAGACAGACAGACAGACAGACAGACAGCCAGCCAGCCAGCCAGCCAGCCAGCCAGCCAGCCAGCCAGCCAGCCAGCCAGCCAGCCAGCCAGCCAGCCAGCCAGCCAGCCAGCCAGCCAGCCAGCCAGCCAGCCAGCCAGCCAGCCAGCCAGCCAGCCAGCCAGCCAGCCAGCCAGCCAGCCAGCCAGCCAGCCAGCCAGCCAGCCAGCCAGCCAGCCAGCCAGCCAGCCAGCCAGCCAGACAGACAGACAGACAGACAGACAGACAGACAGACAGACAGACAGACAGACAGACAGACAGACAGACAGACAGACAGACAGACAGACAGACAGACAGACAGACAGACAGACAGACAGACAGACAGACAGACAGACAGACAGACAGACAGACAGACAGACAGACAGACAGACAGACAGACAGACAGACAGACAGACAGACAGACAGACAGACAGACAGACAGACAGACAGACAGACAGACAGACAGACAGACAGACAGACAGACAGACAGACAGACAGACAGACAGACAGACAGACAGACAGACAGACAGACAGACAGACAGACAGACAGACAGACAGACAGACAGACAGACAGACAGACAGACAGACAGACAGACAGACAGACAGACAGACAGACAGACAGACAGACAGACAGACAGACAGACAGACAGACAGACAGACAGACAGACAGACAGACAGACAGACAGACAGACAGACAGACAGACAGACAGACAGACAGACAGACAGACAGACAGACAGACAGACAGACAGACAGACAGACAGACAGACAGACAGACAGACAGACAGACAGACAGACAGACAGACAGACAGACAGACAGACAGACAGACAGACAGACAGACAGACAGACAGACAGACAGACAGACAGACAGACAGACAGACAGACAGACAGACAGACAGACAGACAGACAGACAGACAGACAGACAGACAGACAGACAGACAGGACAGACAGACAGACAGACAGACAGACAGACAGACAGACAGACAGACAGACAGACAGACAGACAGACAGACAGACAGACAGACAGACAGACAGACAGACAGACAGACAGACAGACAGACAGACAGACAGACAGACAGACAGACAGACAGACAGACAGACAGACAGACAGACAGACAGACAGACAGACAGACAGACAGACAGACAGACAGACAGACAGACAGACAGACAGACAGACAGACAGACAGACAGACAGACAGACAGACAGACAGACAGACAGACAGACAGACAGACAGACAGACAGACAGACAGACAGACAGACAGACAGACAGACAGACAGACAGACAGACAGACAGACAGACAGACAGACAGACAGACAGACAGACAGACAGACAGACAGACAGACAGACAGACAGACAGACAGACAGACAGACAGACAGACAGACAGACAGACAGACAGACAGACAGACAGACAGACAGACAGACAGACAGACAG
The DNA here is from genome assembly GCA_963576565.1 of Aspidapion aeneum. Taxonomy (NCBI): domain Eukaryota; kingdom Metazoa; phylum Arthropoda; class Insecta; order Coleoptera; family Brentidae; genus Aspidapion; species Aspidapion aeneum. The sequence continues at coordinate 110,435,154 of OY755039.1, forward strand.
ACAGACAGACAGACAGACAGACAGACAGACAGACAGACAGACAGACAGACAGACAGACAGACAGACAGACAGACAGACAGACAGACAGACAGACAGACAGACAGACAGACAGACAGACAGACAGACAGACAGACAGACAGACAGACAGACAGACAGACAGACAGACAGACAGACAGACAGACAGACAGACAGACAGACAGACAGACAGACAGACAGACAGACAGACAGACAGACAGACAGACAGACAGACAGACAGACAGACAGACAGACAGACAGACAGACAGACAGACAGACAGACAGACAGACAGACAGACAGACAGACAGGACAGACAGACAGACAGACAGACAGACAGACAGACAGACAGACAGACAGACAGACAGACAGACAGACAGACAGACAGACAGACAGACAGACAGACAGACAGACAGACAGACAGACAGACAGACAGACAGACAGACAGACAGACAGACAGACAGACAGACAGACAGACAGACAGACAGACAGACAGACAGACAGACAGACAGACAGACAGACAGACAGACAGACAGACAGACAGACAGACAGACAGACAGACAGACAGACAGACAGACAGACAGACAGACAGACAGACAGACAGACAGACAGACAGACAGACAGACAGACAGACAGACAGACAGACAGACAGACAGACAGACAGACAGACAGACAGACAGACAGACAGACAGACAGACAGACAGACAGACAGACAGACAGACAGACAGACAGACAGACAGACAGACAGACAGACAGACAGACAGACAGACAGACAGACAGACAGACAGACAGACAGACAGACAGACAGACAGACAGACAGACAGACAGACAGACAGACAGACAGACAGACAGACAGACAGACAGACAGACAGACAGACAGACAGACAGACAGACAGACAGACAGACAGACAGACAGACAGACAGACAGACAGGACAGACAGACAGACAGACAGACAGACAGACAGACAGACAGACAGACAGACAGACAGACAGACAGACAGACAGACAGACAGACAGACAGACAGACAGACAGACAGACAGACAGACAGACAGACAGACAGACAGACAGACAGACAGACAGACAGACAGACAGACAGACAGACAGACAGACAGACAGACAGACAGACAGACAGACAGACAGACAGACAGACAGACAGACAGACAGACAGACAGACAGACAGACAGACAGACAGACAGACAGACAGACAGACAGACAGACAGACAGACAGACAGACAGACAGACAGACAGACAGACAGACAGACAGACAGACAGACAGACAGACAGACAGACAGACAGACAGACAGACAGACAGACAGACAGACAGACAGACAGACAGACAGACAGACAGACAGACCGACAGACAGACCGACAGACAGACAGACAGACAGACAGACAGACAGACAGACAGACAGACAGACAGACAGACAGACAGACAGACAGACAGACAGACAGACAGACAGACAGACAGACAGACAGACAGACAGACAGACAGACAGACAGACAGACAGACCGACAGACAGACAGACAGACAGACAGACAGACAGACAGACAGACAGACAGACAGACAGACAGACAGACAGACAGACAGACAGACAGACAGACAGACAGACAGACAGACAGACAGACAGACAGACAGACAGACAGACAGACAGACAGACAGACCGACAGACAGACAGACCGACAGACAGACCGACAGACAGACAGACCGACAGACAGACAGACCGACAGACAGACCGACAGACAGACCGACAGACAGACAGACAGACAGACAGACAGACAGACAGACAGACAGACAGACAGACAGACAGACAGACAGACAGACAGACAGACAGACAGACAGACAGACAGACAGACAGACAGACAGACAGACAGACAGACAGACAGACAGACAGACAGACAGACAGACAGACAGACAGACAGACAGACAGACAGACAGACAGACAGACAGACAGACAGACAGACAGACAGACAGACAGACAGACAGACAGACAGACAGACAGACAGACAGACAGACAGACAGACAGACAGACAGACAGACAGACAGACAGACAGACAGACAGACAGACAGACAGACAGACAGACAGACAGACAGACAGACAGACAGACAGACAGACAGACAGACAGACAGACAGACAGACAGACAGACAGACAGACAGACAGACAGACAGACAGACAGACAGACAGACAGACAGACAGACAGACAGACAGACAGACAGACAGACAGACAGACAGACAGACAGACAGACAGACAGACAGACAGACAGACAGACAGACAGACAGACAGACAGACAGACAGACAGACAGACAGACAGACAGACAGACAGACAGACAGACAGACAGACAGACAGACAGACAGACAGACAGACAGACAGACAGACAGACAGACAGACAGACAGACAGACAGACAGACAGACAGACAGACAGACAGACAGACAGACAGACAGACAGACAGACAGACAGACAGACAGACAGACAGACAGACAGACAGACAGACAGACAGACAGACAGACAGACAGACAGACAGACAGACAGACAGACAGACAGACAGACAGACAGACAGACAGACAGACAGACAGACAGACAGACAGACAGACAGACAGACAGACAGACAGACAGACAGACAGACAGACAGACAGACAGACAGACAGACAGACAGACAGACAGACAGACAGACAGACAGACAGACAGACAGACAGACAGACAGACAGACAGACAGACAGACAGACAGACAGACAGACAGACAGACAGACAGACAGACAGACAGACAGACAGACAGACAGACAGACAGACAGACAGACAGACAGACAGACAGACAGACAGACAGACAGACAGACAGACAGACAGACAGACAGACAGACAGACAGACAGACAGACAGACAGACAGACAGACAGACAGACAGACAGACAGACAGACAGACAGACAGACAGACAGACAGACAGACAGACAGACAGACAGACAGACAGACAGACAGACAGACAGACAGACAGACAGACAGACAGACAGACAGACAGACAGACAGACAGACAGACAGACAGACAGACAGACAGACAGACAGACAGACAGACAGACAGACAGACAGACAGACAGACAGACAGACAGACAGACAGACAGACAGACAGACAGACAGACAGACAGACAGACAGACAGACAGACAGACAGACAGACAGACAGACAGACAGACAGACAGACAGACAGACAGACAGACAGACAGACAGACAGACAGACAGACAGACAGACAGACAGACAGACAGACAGACAGACAGACAGACAGACAGACAGACAGACAGACAGACAGACAGACAGACAGACAGACAGACAGACAGACAGACAGACAGACAGACAGACAGACAGACAGACAGACAGACAGACAGACAGACAGACAGACAGACAGACAGACAGACAGACAGACAGACAGACAGACAGACAGACAGACAGACAGACAGACAGACAGACAGACAGACAGACAGACAGACAGACAGACAGACAGACAGACAGACAGACAGACAGACAGACAGACAGACAGACAGACAGACAGACAGACAGACAGACAGACAGACAGACAGACAGACAGACAGACAGACAGACAGACAGACAGACAGACAGACAGACAGACAGACAGACAGACAGACAGACAGACAGACAGACAGACAGACAGACAGACAGACAGACAGACAGACAGACAGACAGACAGACAGACAGACAGACAGACAGACAGACAGACAGACAGACAGACAGACAGACAGACAGACAGACAGACAGACAGACAGACAGACAGACAGACAGACAGACAGACAGACAGACAGACAGACAGACAGACAGACAGACAGACAGACAGACAGACAGACAGACAGACAGACAGACAGACAGACAGACAGACAGACAGACAGACAGACAGACAGACAGACAGACAGACAGACAGACAGACAGACAGACAGACAGACAGACAGACAGACAGACAGACAGACAGACAGACAGACAGACAGACAGACAGACAGACAGACAGACAGACAGACAGACAGACAGACAGACAGACAGACAGACAGACAGACAGACAGACAGACAGACAGACAGACAGACAGACAGACAGACAGACAGACAGACAGACAGACAGACAGACAGACAGACTGTCTGTTGCAGGTGACTACAATTTTGCGGAAGTCGCGTGCTCTCAAAACGTCAGTAAGTCCGGTTTTTCGCCGTCAAATTTGTTCAATGCAAAAGATGTGCTAGTGTGTGATACGTATGCATCTCTCGAACTAACTCAGTATAATGGGATAGTAAATCACCAAAATAAAATTCTTGATCTCTGTTTTGCAAACTTTGAGCTTAAGGCCGTAGTAAAGAGTGTTGGACTGGTTAAACCAGATCCATTGCACCCACCTTTAGAAATATTATTACATAGTAAATCCGCAAAAAATCTGGAACCTAAAGAGTGTTTTTACTATGACTTTAAAAATGCGGATTTCGCACGAATAAATAATTATTTTTTAAGTTTTAACTGGCTATCTATTCTGGATGATGATATTGATAAAACAACTAATAATCTGTACTCTGTCCTATTTTCGTGCTTCGATAATTTTGTTCCAGTTAAAGTGTTTAAACCTTCGTCTAAATTTCCTCAATGGTTTTCTCATGAACTAAAAAACTTAATTTTTCAGAAAAAGTTAGCGCATAAGAAATATAAACGTACTAACTGTGATATTGACTACGTTCATTTCAGCACTTTGAGAAGGCAATGTCAGTTATTATCTGCTCATTGCTATGAACTTTTCATAAAGGAAACAGAAAACTCTGTTAATGATAATCCAAATACTTTTTGGAAATTCATTCGCTCCAAATCGAGTACTGGAGCAGTGCCCCAGGAAATGCATTTGGACGATGCAACAGCAACAGAGGGTGAGGATGAGGCCAATTTGTTTGCCAGGTTCTTTTCGTCTGTGTTCAATGCAAAGAAAAACCATCCACAGGAAGTTGATAAAGAAATACATGATAATCTTAGCGAAATCACTATTGGCGCTGTTGCAGTAGAAAAAGCATTAAGTTCCCTTGACATCAAAAAAGGTAAAGGCCCTGATGGAATTCCAAACAGAGTCTTAAAGCTTTGCTCTCAAACACTCTACTATCCTCTTTACCTGCTTTTTAACAGTTCTCTAAAATCTGGCAGATTTCCAAATGTCTGGAAACTTTCTTACATTACTCCCATTCACAAATCTGGCGATAAAAGTGACATCAAAAACTACAGGCCAATTAGTATTTTATCAGCACTTCCTAAAGTCTTTGAACAGTGTGTCATGGAAATTATGTCTGGCCATTTCCAGAGTAAAATTCTGTCACAACAACATGGCTTCACCCTTGGCCGGTCTGTAGATACAAACCTGTACTTGTTTACAAACCACATCTTTCAAAACTTTGATAAAGGGCTAGAGACACATGCTATATACACTGATTTCAGCAAAGCCTTTGATAAAGTAAACCATTCTCTGCTGCTATTAAAACTTTCTTTTTATGGTTTATCTGCAGCTTTGCTAAATTGGGTGGGCTCCTATCTGATCGACAGATGGCAGCAAGTTAAAATTAATGGTCACCTATCTAATCCATTCACAGTAACATCTGGCGTTCCCCAAGGGTCGCACCTGGGACCCCTTTTTTTCATCCTCTTTATTAATGACCTTGGCGAATTACTCTCTTGTCATTTCCTAATGTTTGCTGACGATTTAAAACTTTTTATTAAAATCACGTCACTAAGAGATATTTTGCAGCTACAAAGAGATATTGACATTGTCTTCTCATGGTGCCAGGCCAATGATATGTCTTTAAATCCAGATAAATGCAAATTTTTAAGATTTAGCCGGCTAACCGTAAAATTGCCAGCTCAGTATTCTATTGATAACATTATTCTCGAGGAAGTTACAGTCATCAAAGATTTAGGTGTTTACCTGGATAGTGAACTGTCCTTCCACACCCATTATGAGAATATTATCAATAAGGCGAACCGTATGCTAGGGTTCATCAAAAGAACATGTAAGGACTTTACAAATGTTTTTGCATTGAAAACACTGTATATTTCATATTGTAGGTCAATACTTGAATTTTCTAATATTATTTGGTGTCCTTATAATCAAATCCACATAGACAGATTAAATAATGTCCAAAACAAATTTCTAAAGTTTGCATGCTACACTCTTTCAAAAACTGGCACACATCTTACAAGAGACTTAACTCAGTCCTACCTTAATCTGAACAGTTTGTCCAGCAGAAGAGAGTATTACGATGTGTGCTTTGTATATAAAATTTTTAACAACATTACTAAGAGTCCTGAATGTTTAGAAACTCTTAAAATACATGTTCCAGCTTATCACACTCGTAACCAGTCTCTTCTACATGTGCCATACTGTAGAGCATTCTACTTGCTCCATTGTCCAGTAAACCGAATATCAAACACTGCTAATAAACATTACTCTAAACTTGATTATTTTAATTTTTCAAACTTAGAAAAATTTAAATCAGCTGCAAAAAAATTTGTTCTTACATAAAATTGTTTGGTGATTTATTATTGCTCATTGCTTGTGCAATAATAAGTTAGGATTTTAAACAACTGTATTTAATTTAATTTACTTGAAAATGTACCTTATACGTTGATTAAATAAATAAAATAAAATAAAATAAATAAATAGACAGACAGACAGACAGACAGACAGACAGACAGACAGACAGACAGACAGACAGACAGACAGACAGACAGACAGACAGACAGACAGACAGACAGACAGACAGACAGACAGACAGACAGACAGACAGACAGACAGACAGACAGACAGACAGACAGACAGACAGACAGACAGACAGACAGACAGACAGACAGACAGACAGACAGACAGACAGACAGACAGACAGACAGACAGACAGACAGACAGACAGACAGACAGACAGACAGACAGACAGACAGACAGACAGACAGACAGACAGACAGACAGACAGACAGACAGACAGACAGACAGACAGACAGACAGACAGACAGACAGACAGACAGACAGACAGACAGACAGACAGACAGACAGACAGACAGACAGACAGACAGACAGACAGACAGACAGACAGACAGACAGACAGACAGACAGACAGACAGACAGACAGACAGACAGACAGACAGACAGACAGACAGACAGACAGACAGACAGACAGACAGACAGACAGACAGACAGACAGACAGACAGACAGACAGACAGACAGACAGACAGACAGACAGACAGACAGACAGACAGACAGACAGACAGACAGACAGACAGACAGACAGACAGACAGACAGACAGACAGACAGACAGACAGACAGACAGACAGACAGACAGACAGACAGACAGACAGACAGACAGACAGACAGACAGACAGACAGACAGACAGACAGACAGACAGACAGACAGACAGACAGACAGACAGACAGACAGACAGACAGACAGACAGACAGACAGACAGACAGACAGACAGACAGACAGACAGACAGACAGACAGACAGACAGACAGACAGACAGACAGACAGACAGACAGACAGACAGACAGACAGACAGACAGACAGACAGACAGACAGACAGACAGACAGACAGACAGACAGACAGACAGACAGACAGACAGACAGACAGACAGACAGACAGACAGACAGACAGACAGACAGACAGACAGACAGACAGACAGACAGACAGACAGACAGACAGACAGACAGACAGACAGACAGACAGACAGACAGACAGACAGACAGACAGACAGACAGACAGACAGACAGACAGACAGACAGACAGACAGACAGACAGACAGACAGACAGACAGACAGACAGACAGACAGACAGACAGACAGACAGACAGACAGACAGACAGACAGACAGACAGACAGACAGACAGACAGACAGACAGACAGACAGACAGACAGACAGACAGACAGACAGACAGACAGACAGACAGACAGACAGACAGACAGACAGACAGACAGACAGACAGACAGACAGACAGACAGACAGACAGACAGACAGACAGACAGACAGACAGACAGACAGACAGACAGACAGACAGACAGACAGACAGACAGACAGACAGACAGACAGACAGACAGACAGACAGACAGACAGACAGACAGACAGACAGACAGACAGACAGACAGACAGACAGACAGACAGACAGACAGACAGACAGACAGACAGACAGACAGACAGACAGACAGACAGACAGACAGACAGACAGACAGACAGACAGACAGACAGACAGACAGACAGACAGACAGACAGACAGACAGACAGACAGACAGACAGACAGACAGACAGACAGACAGACAGACAGACAGACAGACAGACAGACAGACAGACAGACAGACAGACAGACAGACAGACAGACAGACAGACAGACAGACAGACAGACAGACAGACAGACAGACAGACAGACAGACAGACAGACAGACAGACAGACAGACAGACAGACAGACAGACAGACAGACAGACAGACAGACAGACAGACAGACAGACAGACAGACAGACAGACAGACAGACAGACAGACAGACAGACAGACAGACAGACAGACAGACAGACAGACAGACAGACAGACAGACAGACAGACAGACAGACAGACAGACAGACAGACAGACAGACAGACAGACAGACAGACAGACAGACAGACAGACAGACAGACAGACAGACAGACAGACAGACAGACAGACAGACAGACAGACAGACAGACAGACAGACAGACAGACAGACAGACAGACAGACAGACAGACAGACAGACAGACAGACAGACAGACAGACAGACAGACAGACAGACAGACAGACAGACAGACAGACAGACAGACAGACAGACAGACAGACAGACAGACAGACAGACAGACAGACAGACAGACAGACAGACAGACAGACAGACAGACAGACAGACAGACAGACAGACAGACAGACAGACAGACAGACAGACAGACAGACAGACAGACAGACAGACAGACAGACAGACAGACAGACAGACAGACAGACAGACAGACAGACAGACAGACAGACAGACAGACAGACAGACAGACAGACAGACAGACAGACAGACAGACAGACAGACAGACAGACAGACAGACAGACAGACAGACAGACAGACAGACAGACAGACAGACAGACAGACAGACAGACAGACAGACAGACAGACAGACAGACAGACAGACAGACAGACAGACAGACAGACAGACAGACAGACAGACAGACAGACAGACAGACAGACAGACAGACAGACAGACAGACAGACAGACAGACAGACAGACAGACAGACAGACAGACAGACAGACAGACAGACAGACAGACAGACAGACAGACAGACAGACAGACAGACAGACAGACAGACAGACAGACAGACAGACAGACAGACAGACAGACAGACAGACAGACAGACAGACAGACAGACAGACAGACAGACAGACAGACAGACAGACAGACAGACAGACAGACAGACAGACAGACAGACAGACAGACAGACAGACAGACAGACAGACAGACAGACAGACAGACAGACAGACAGACAGACAGACAGACAGACAGACAGACAGACAGACAGACAGACAGACAGACAGACAGACAGACAGACAGACAGACAGACAGACAGACAGACAGACAGACAGACAGACAGACAGACAGACAGACAGACAGACAGACAGACAGACAGACAGACAGACAGACAGACAGACAGACAGACAGACAGACAGACAGACAGACAGACAGACAGACAGACAGACAGACAGACAGACAGACAGACAGACAGACAGACAGACAGACAGACAGACAGACAGACAGACAGACAGACAGACAGACAGACAGACAGACAGACAGACAGACAGACAGACAGACAGACAGACAGACAGACAGACAGACAGACAGACAGACAGACAGACAGACAGACAGACAGACAGACAGACAGACAGACAGACAGACAGACAGACAGACAGACAGACAGACAGACAGACAGACAGACAGACAGACAGACAGACAGACAGACAGACAGACAGACAGACAGACAGACAGACAGACAGACAGACAGACAGACAGACAGACAGACAGACAGACAGACAGACAGACAGACAGACAGACAGACAGACAGACAGACAGACAGACAGACAGACAGACAGACAGACAGACAGACAGACAGACAGACAGACAGACAGACAGACAGACAGACAGACAGACAGACAGACAGACAGACAGACAGACAGACAGACAGACAGACAGACAGACAGACAGACAGACAGACAGACAGACAGACAGACAGACAGACAGACAGACAGACAGACAGACAGACAGACAGACAGACAGACAGACAGACAGACAGACAGACAGACAGACAGACAGACAGACAGACAGACAGACAGACAGACAGACAGACAGACAGACAGACAGACAGACAGACAGACAGACAGACAGACAGACAGACAGACAGACAGACAGACAGACAGACAGACAGACAGACAGACAGACAGACAGACAGACAGACAGACAGACAGACAGACAGACAGACAGACAGACAGACAGACAGACAGACAGACAGACAGACAGACAGACAGACAGACAGACAGACAGACAGACAGACAGACAGACAGACAGACAGACAGACAGACAGACAGACAGACAGACAGACAGACAGACAGACAGACAGACAGACAGACAGACAGACAGACAGACAGACAGACAGACAGACAGACAGACAGACAGACAGACAGACAGACAGACAGACAGACAGACAGACAGACAGACAGACAGACAGACAGACAGACAGACAGACAGACAGACAGACAGACAGACAGACAGACAGACAGACAGACAGACAGACAGACAGACAGACAGACAGACAGACAGACAGACAGACAGACAGACAGACAGACAGACAGACAGACAGACAGACAGACAGACAGACAGACAGACAGACAGACAGACAGACAGACAGACAGACAGACAGACAGACAGACAGACAGACAGACAGACAGACAGACAGACAGACAGACAGACAGACAGACAGACAGACAGACAGACAGACAGACAGACAGACAGACAGACAGACAGACAGACAGACAGACAGACAGACAGACAGACAGACAGACAGACAGACAGACAGACAGACAGACAGACAGACAGACAGACAGACAGACAGACAGACAGACAGACAGACAGACAGACAGACAGACAGACAGACAGACAGACAGACAGACAGACAGACAGACAGACAGACAGACAGACAGACAGACAGACAGACAGACAGACAGACAGACAGACAGACAGACAGACAGACAGACAGACAGACAGACAGACAGACAGACAGACAGACAGACAGACAGACAGACAGACAGACAGACAGACAGACAGACAGACAGACAGACAGACAGACAGACAGACAGACAGACAGACAGACAGACAGACAGACAGACAGACAGACAGACAGACAGACAGACAGACAGACAGACAGACAGACAGACAGACAGACAGACAGACAGACAGACAGACAGACAGACAGACAGACAGACAGACAGACAGACAGACAGACAGACAGACAGACAGACAGACAGACAGACAGACAGACAGACAGACAGACAGACAGACAGACAGACAGACAGACAGACAGACAGACAGACAGACAGACAGACAGACAGACAGACAGACAGACAGACAGACAGACAGACAGACAGACAGACAGACAGACAGACAGACAGACAGACAGACAGACAGACAGACAGACAGACAGACAGACAGACAGACAGACAGACAGACAGACAGACAGACAGACAGACAGACAGACAGACAGACAGACAGACAGACAGACAGACAGACAGACAGACAGACAGACAGACAGACAGACAGACAGACAGACAGACAGACAGACAGACAGACAGACAGACAGACAGACAGACAGACAGACAGACAGACAGACAGACAGACAGACAGACAGACAGACAGACAGACAGACAGACAGACAGACAGACAGACAGACAGACAGACAGACAGACAGACAGACAGACAGACAGACAGACAGACAGACAGACAGACAGACAGACAGACAGACAGACAGACAGACAGACAGACAGACAGACAGACAGACAGACAGACAGACAGACAGACAGACAGACAGACAGACAGACAGACAGACAGACAGACAGACAGACAGACAGACAGACAGACAGACAGACAGACAGACAGACAGACAGACAGACAGACAGACAGACAGACAGACAGACAGACAGACAGACAGACAGACAGACAGACAGACAGACAGACAGACAGACAGACAGACAGACAGACAGACAGACAGACAGACAGACAGACAGACAGACAGACAGACAGACAGACAGACAGACAGACAGACAGACAGACAGACAGACAGACAGACAGACAGACAGACAGACAGACAGACAGACAGACAGACAGACAGACAGACAGACAGACAGACAGACAGACAGACAGACAGACAGACAGACAGACAGACAGACAGACAGACAGACAGACAGACAGACAGACAGACAGACAGACAGACAGACAGACAGACAGACAGACAGACAGACAGACAGACAGACAGACAGACAGACAGACAGACAGACAGACAGACAGACAGACAGACAGACAGACAGACAGACAGACAGACAGACAGACAGACAGACAGACAGACAGACAGACAGACAGACAGACAGACAGACAGACAGACAGACAGACAGACAGACAGACAGACAGACAGACAGACAGACAGACAGACAGACAGACAGACAGACAGACAGACAGACAGACAGACAGACAGACAGACAGACAGACAGACAGACAGACAGACAGACAGACAGACAGACAGACAGACAGACAGACAGACAGACAGACAGACAGACAGACAGACAGACAGACAGACAGACAGACAGACAGACAGACAGACAGACAGACAGACAGACAGACAGACAGACAGACAGACAGACAGACAGACAGACAGACAGACAGACAGACAGACAGACAGACAGACAGACAGACAGACAGACAGACAGACAGACAGACAGACAGACAGACAGACAGACAGACAGACAGACAGACAGACAGACAGACAGACAGACAGACAGACAGACAGACAGACAGACAGACAGACAGACAGACAGACAGACAGACAGACAGACAGACAGACAGACAGACAGACAGACAGACAGACAGACAGACAGACAGACAGACAGACAGACAGACAGACAGACAGACAGACAGACAGACAGACAGACAGACAGACAGACAGACAGACAGACAGACAGACAGACAGACAGACAGACAGACAGACAGACAGACAGACAGACAGACAGACAGACAGACAGACAGACAGACAGACAGACAGACAGACAGACAGACAGACAGACAGACAGACAGACAGACAGACAGACAGACAGACAGACAGACAGACAGACAGACAGACAGACAGACAGACAGACAGACAGACAGACAGACAGACAGACAGACAGACAGACAGACAGACAGACAGACAGACAGACAGACAGACAGACAGACAGACAGACAGACAGACAGACAGACAGACAGACAGACAGACAGACAGACAGACAGACAGACAGACAGACAGACAGACAGACAGACAGACAGACAGACAGACAGACAGACAGACAGACAGACAGACAGACAGACAGACAGACAGACAGACAGACAGACAGACAGACAGACAGACAGACAGACAGACAGACAGACAGACAGACAGACAGACAGACAGACAGACAGACAGACAGACAGACAGACAGACAGACAGACAGACAGACAGACAGACAGACAGACAGACAGACAGACAGACAGACAGACAGACAGACAGACAGACAGACAGACAGACAGACAGACAGACAGACAGACAGACAGACAGACAGACAGACAGACAGACAGACAGACAGACAGACAGACAGACAGACAGACAGACAGACAGACAGACAGACAGACAGACAGACAGACAGACAGACAGACAGACAGACAGACAGACAGACAGACAGACAGACAGACAGACAGACAGACAGACAGACAGACAGACAGACAGACAGACAGACAGACAGACAGACAGACAGACAGACAGACAGACAGACAGACAGACAGACAGACAGACAGACAGACAGACAGACAGACAGACAGACAGACAGACAGACAGACAGACAGACAGACAGACAGACAGACAGACAGACAGACAGACAGACAGACAGACAGACAGACAGACAGACAGACAGACAGACAGACAGACAGACAGACAGACAGACAGACAGACAGACAGACAGACAGACAGACAGACAGACAGACAGACAGACAGACAGACAGACAGACAGACAGACAGACAGACAGACAGACAGACAGACAGACAGACAGACAGACAGACAGACAGACGGCGCAACAAAAAAGTCAAAATCATCTGAAACGCAAAGATATATAAAAACTAAAAGCAACTTTCTTTTTCTCGAAAAAATTAGGATCACCATAGCTCATACTACTATAGTATAGTATATGTGTGAGCTAAAATTCTTTTTATAGATTCAGATGTTAAAAAAATGTGTATATAGCCAACAAAAATTGTCACGCGACGCCGGATTTCCAGTTATTTTCAAACACAATTCTCATAAGGGCTGGTGGCTATTCATTTTTTTAAAAATATTCTTGTATCTATAGTCTAATCTTTGCATATTTCCTTTTCCATTCTAGGGTGCTTGTATCATCGACTAAGTAGGAATTTTTCGTTTAGGTAGATACCTAATAATTACAAAAGCATATGATACCGTTCCAGTACAGAAATTATTGACAGTGTTGGAGCAAACTAATATCAATCATATATACATAAAAGCGATAAAATAACTATACGAAGGGTCAAAATCTAAAATTAAAATTGGAAATCGACTTCCAAAAGAATTCATGGTAACGAAAGGCTTAAGATGTTGTACAGTTCATATCATTATTTTTGAGACAACTTTTTACTACTTTTTTTCGTTGGCCTATGCTATTTGTTATGGTACACAGCTGATGAGTGTCAAAAAGTTATCTCAAAAATTATGATATGGAGTTTATCTCTCCAAGTCTTTTCAAAATATATATCGCAGTGGCTCTAAAAAATTGAAAGCGTAAAGTACATGGCATGGGAATACAACTTAACGACCGATTTACAATATACATACTGTAGTTTGCTGAGGACCTAGCAATTGTAGCTAATGATAAAAAAGACATGGAGTATATGATGAGAAAGTTAACGGAAGAATACCAAAAGTAGAGGTTAACAGTGAACGTGGACAAGACATACTATACTTATGTATTGGAAACGAATCAAGTGAGCTAGAAAGGTTAGAACTAGACAATGTACAAACAATATCTCCATGCAATGAGTATGTATACTTGGGTGTCACATTTGATAAGACAGGTACAAACTAGAGTCCCTGTATGTGACAGATATTGGTATCTGTCATATACAGGGACTCTAGTACAGACTATAAAGAACTGGAAAAAATAATAGTAAACGCAAAAAAGGTTATTGCATCTCTTAACAGTATTTTATGTAGCAGAGAAATCAAAAAGAATGTAAAATTTAACATACCGGGTGGCCCAAAAAAAAACCAGACAATTTTTTTTCATTATAACGTTTGAACTATACAATCGATTTTAATAAGACAAACTGCACTTGGCAGATAATTAATCAGAGTTTTGACTGAATGTATTTTTTTGTTCACCATATCAAAATCCAAGATGGCAGACGAAATTAAAATGTACCCTTCAAAGATGCTCGTTTATTCTTGTGTTGCGAAAATGTCTTAATTATTTTTTTAAATTAGTAAAAAGGCTGCATTGTTGCCACGCACAACAAGGTACAAGCTAGCAAAATCAGTTCAGTGGTTCTAAACAAAATATTTTTGTTTCAACCATTGTTTTGCATGCCTTGCCAATCATGTTTGCATTTATTTTCTTATAAATTCATTACTACTAAACCGATTTTAATGAAGTAAAAACATCCTGGTGAGAATTTATTGCTTTTTAAAGATCATGATCAAAGTTTATCGCCATCTTAAAATTTACGCCATTATGAAGAATCATACTTGATTCTTCAAAATGGCGTGTTTATTCTTAGTTTCCGCAAATGTTTTACTTTTTTTTAATTAATAGAAAAGCATCACTTCTCCCCCACACAACGAGGTGTAAATTAGTAAAATCGGTGTGGTGGTTCTCAAGAAATCTATTTTTGTTTCAGCCATTGTTTTACAGATTATACGATTGCATTGTCAATCCTGTCTGCATTCATTTCCTTATAAATTCGTTATTACTAAACCAAAGAGTGAAATAAAAAAAGTCATGTTAAGAATTGATTGGTCTTCAAAGATTATAATCGAAGTTTGCCGTCGGACAGAATCATACTTGATTCTTCAAAATGACGCGCTTATTCTTATTTTCCAAAAATGTTTTAGTTTTTTTTTTAATTTATAGAAAAACATTACTTTCCTTGCGTATAAGGAGATCAAAATTAATTAAGTACTTTTCTATAAATTAAAAAAAAATTAAAATAAGATTAAACGTGCCTCTGTGAAGGGTCAAGTATGACTATTTCCGACATGCTAACTTCTGAGATGCCGCCAAATTTTGGCTATAAACTGTAGAGAACAATCAATTCTCACCTGATTTTTTTATTTCACTAAGATCGGTTTAGTAATAATGAGAGAAATGAATGCAGACCGGATTGGCAATGCAATCGTATAATCTGTAAAATAATGGCTAAAACAAAAATAGATTGTTTGAGAACCACCACACCGATTTTACTAATTTATACCCTCGTTGTGTGGGGGAAAAGTAGTGCTTTTCTATAATTAAAAAAAAGTAAAACATTTGCGGAAACTAAAAATAAACACGCCATTTTGAAGAATCAAGTATGATTCTTCAAAATGGCGTAAATTTTAAGATGGCGATAAACTTTGATCATGATTTCACCAGGATGTTTTTTATTTCATTAAAATCGGTTTAGTAGTAATGAATTTATAAGAAAATAAATGCACTGAACCGATTTTGCTAGCTTGTACCTTGTTGTGCGTGGCAAGAATGCAGCTTTTTTTACTAATTAAAAAAAATAATTAAGACATGTTCGCAACACAAGAATCTGAAGAACGTCTGCCATCTTGGATTTTAAGATGGTGAACAAAAAAATACATTCAGTCAAAACTCTGATTAATTCTCTGCCAAGTGCAGTTTTTCCCATTAAAATCGATTGTATAGTTCATACTGTTAAGAGATCCAATAACCTTTTTTGCGTTTACTATTCTTTTTTCCAGTTCTTTACAGTTCAATTCTCACTAGGATATTTTTTATTTCATCAAAATCGGTTCAGTAGTAATGAATTTATAAGAAAATAAAAGCTTAAAACAAAAATATTTTTTTTTAAATCCCCCAAAGCCGATTTTGCTGATCAATACCTTGTTGTGCGTGGCAAGAATGCTGCTTTTTTATTGATTTCAAAAAATTATTAAAACATGTTCACAACACAAGAATAAACGAGCATATTTGAAGGGTATAATTTTATTTCGTCCGCCATCTTGGATTTTGAAACGGCGGACAAGAAAATTTATTTATTTAAAACTCTGATTAATTCTCTGCAGTTTGTCTTATTAAAATCGATGGTATAGTACAAAAGTTATAATTAAAAAAAAATTGACCGATTTTTTTAGGCCCACCTGGTATATGAAACGATAGTAAAAAGTACGCTGTTGTCTGGAGACTTTTCGCGTAACAGAAAAAAATAAGATCATAAAGGAAAGAATGGAAATCGAGGGCAGCATAACGGATGACATCACTAAAAGACAACTGATATGGTACGGCCATGTACAACGGATAGACGACAAAAGATTAGCAAAGCAGGTCCTAGAATGGCAACCAATAGGGCGCAGAAAAAGAGGGCGTCCTAAACTAGAATAGCAACAGTCAATCCAAATATCAATGAGTCAAAAAACCTGACAGAAAATGATTGTTAGGATCGAACGAGGTGGAGAATATGCTTCGGACAATTTTCCTGATATTTTCTTTCTAGACGCAGGCCATAAAAAAGTAATTAATTCTTCACATAACAGCAAGAGACTGGCATTAACCTTTCATGGAAATATTCCGTCAAAATGCCGCGTTCCTTTTCGCTCGCCGTTGCGCCGCGTCATGTCATTTGTTACAAAAGTTAAAGTGTAACCTTTTCGTTTATAGAGACCTTAAAATTTAATCAGTATGCTTGGAAAAATGACCTTTGTTTTATAGGTAACTAAGTTTATGCCAGGGAATATTAAAAACTAATGGATTCGTGAAAAATGCATATTCCTATCGTCTATCTAGTAGCCTAAATGATTGAATTAAAAAATTAAAGCAATGGTAGCTTGCCCTGGAGTACGTTCATGATGCGGGTTAAAATTTACCTTGTGAATTTTAATCTGACGCGCCAGGCGTTGATCGGACGTGTCCTGTCTGTCATTTGTCAATTTTGTATTCCTTTAATTGGCCGATTTAAATCAAAAGGGATTTCCCGCCAGTAACACAGATTTAACAGATGAACCCAATATTTATGTTATTCTTTAAAGAAACCAAAAATTGTACTAACATTTGTAACAATAATAAAGAGGTTCTTTTTGTATTTGTTTTGATAAATATGGACATATGGTATTGATATTATTAATCAATTTGAAGTTTAATGAAAAACTTGGCTTCTAATAATCGGGTTATATCAATGAACTTGTTACAAGTTTCAAAACTAGATTCAAATAATTCCTCCTCAGTGACGTTAAGCGCCTGAGCTAATTGATTTACTTTTTGAATAAAACCAGACTTGCTTTTTTTTACCATTAAAATAAACATTTCAAGTAGATAAGGGTGGTTTGTAAGAACAACTAACAGTTGGAGGCTAAAATATTTATAACTGGAGCAGGTAAAATTTGATGACTACAACTTGGGGATGCTAAAGGTTCGAATGATAAATTCTTGCTTCCTTCCAAGCGATCATACAACTCAGCTTCATACTGTATAGCTGTAGCTGTGTTTTCATTAATACATTTTTGAACTTCCTTCTGCGTTTCATCAATAGGGACAGGTATTCGTTTTATACGAGAAACAACATGAGCGAGTCTCGACCTGCATCTAAGAAACACAGAATCTCTTTCAGTTCCCTGAAAATCACTGGTGACACCTTTGACAGATGACAAGGTAGACAAAACTCCTTCTTTTTCATCTTCATAATCAACTGGATAAGTTTCTAAGTCAATTAAAGACTTTCTCCTTTCTCGTTCTCTTTTAAATAATTGACTTAAAATTTTTCTTTTACCATTCTTGTCCTTATCTGTAAAAATGCCACGAATGTTGAGCTCATAGTCAAGCTCTGCCAATAAAAGATGACTAACTGTGAAACCAGGAGGTTCATATGCCATCTTGAATCAAGATTCAAATTTAAAAAAGAAATTAAAAACATTAAAAAAAAGTCTCATGCCACTAAGTCTCAAAGTTCACAATCAAAAAAAAAAAATATGTTACTCTTCCAGTGGTAGCTAATTTTAGGAACACCCTGGAGATAGTGTACAGCTAAAACAGTAGCTATTACAAAAACAAATATACTATTTAAGTCCCTACTAGAATTTAAAAAAAACTTCTCAATATTCACTCTTTAACAAAGGTAAAAAAAGAGAACTTATAATTTGGTACACTCAGTACAAATACAACTATGCAAATTCTATGGTCTGGTATTATAGCAGTCTATAAGTAGATACTAGCATTTACAAAAAAAATCTCAACAACAATGAACCAAAATCAAAATTTTGTTGGCATGAAAAAAAAAAGGTAGTAGGTATTTACCAAAGGCATACAAAAAAATTATCAATAATAAGGTGAAATGCCTCGGTACAAATATCAGTATTAAGGTACAGTAATATATTCACACCCTGTATAAAAATAAGTTGACCTGAAAAAAAAATCTAACCATAGTCCATAACAAGGAGTCCACTGTGTAGCGAAAATACAGCTGGTAGCTAAGCTTTTTATTGACCTATGTGACTTTTTTAATTCCAACTCTGAAATATGTTTTTATGTAATAAAGAAAATTATTACCTACTTTTGCACATAAACAAAAAAATGTCAAAAAAAACTGTCAAGAATTTGACTGTGTAGATTTTTAGTAAAGTTGATGTTTAAAAAACTACCTATTTTTCAGTTTTTTTGCAAAAGTTATCAAAAAAAATATAATTCTTGTTGGTGTTACTACAAATACTCTGTGAAGTAAACTGAGTTTCACAAGCAAGTTAGACAGGCAGACAAGACGCTAGGCCTACCAAGTCCACTTTCAATCTCTGACTTCGCATGCGCAGATCTATCAATATTATTTACCTCATGTATTAGAATAGTTGTACAGGGTGATTTTCACTTGAATGATTCTAACCACATAAAAATAGAAAGTTTCAAAAACCTAACCTAACGAAACCTAATCAAATCTAACCGAACCGAACCGAACCAAAGCAAACTAAACCAATAATTTTTTTCAAAAAAAAAACTTTCCCGACTTCCTACCCGGGATCCTAGAGGATGTGAATCCGAACCGGACCGTACCGAACCGAACCTATCCAAACCTAACCATACCCAACTAAACCTAATAAGTAGTGTTGTAGTTTAGTTTGGTTAGGTTAGGTTTGGTTCAGTTTAGTTAGGTTCGGTTCGGTTCGGATTAACATCCTCTAGGATCCCGGGTAAGAAGTCAGGAAAGTTTTTTTTTTGAAAAAAATTATTGGTTCAGTTTGCTTTGGTTCGGTTTGGTTAGATTTGATTAGGTTTCGTTAGGTTGGGTTTTTGAAACTTTCTATTTTCATGTGGTTAGAATCATTCAAGTGACATTCACCCTCTATTCATCTATTCTAATACATGAGGTAAATAATATTGGTAGATCGCGCATGCGAAGTCAGGGATTGAAAGTGGACTTGGTAGGGCTAGCGTCTTTTGACAGGCAGCTGTCTAAGGTATCCAAAAAAAATACATAATATTTTTCATCGTATAAGCCTCTAGAGAACATTTAAACTGTGTTCACTTTCTCACAAGAAATTATACAAATTCAAAAAAAAAAAAAATTATCAAAAAAATTGTGAAACTTCAAAAATAAAAAGGAAACTTCAACTCAGTTTTTCGGAGCGACATGTTGGGCCAGCCAAAATTGTGTAGCCTATATTTTTATACTGATTTTAAATAATAATTTGTTCAGGCACCAGCGAACGGACACTCGGTTTTTCTTAGGAGAGCTGGATCGTAGGTCTTTTTTATCACTGAGTACCTATATATTTAAATGTTTTTGGACGCCACTCATTTTGAATCATGTGTAAAATGAGAAACACAAAATAAATACCTTAAATAGTGAATTATTATTAAAGGCACATTATTACAATTTAATAAAGGATACCTCACTGATTCTTTGTAATGAAAAGTAAAAACACTTTTTTAGAGTAGAAAACAACAATAGATTTATTAAAAATTCTTCATGGAATTTTATAACAAAAAGGTAAAGGAAATAAGACCTCTTGAAGTAGGTACTTCATACCTACTAAAAACTGATACCTAATATTTTTTTAAAAAGGAAAATGTTATAAAAAATAATACCTAATTATTTATGTAAAGGATTATTACCCTTTGGCAATCACACTACATATTTTCCTAGGTGTTATGGCCATAATATACCAGGGAGGTTATAGTTTTAAGCAAGTTGCCGACGAGTGTACATTATGGTGAAATTAAAATTTTAGAATAAAAGTTATTTTATTTATCATAAAGAATTTATGTTTATGTTTTATTATTTTAGTAGGTTTAAAGTACGCATTAATTTATTTTAAAATAAATTAATATTTTTATAATGGACGTTATACGATGAATTTTCTCAAAATAAAAGGAAAGATCTTGCCTGATATTCATGGAAATGGAAAGTACGCACTTTCTGAGACTATGAAAACCATGGGCTGCCTAAGACAATGGAGACTATGGAGTGTCTGAGTCCATGGAAATGATGGACTATCTGAGACATTGTTCTGGTCAGGAATTAATTTGCAAATTCCTGATGGATTTTTTGTAACCAAAAACAGGATGGAAATTGTAGCGGTCTTCCCAAGGACCCTGTTTTTAACAAAAAAACTAGCATGAACATTCTGTCAACATCGTGGAAATAGCAAAAAAAATTGACTTACCTCAATAAGGGAAACTCTCCACACATTCACAGACCCTGTACAGAAAAAAATAAGATCATAAAGGAAAGAATGGAAATCGAGGGCAGCATAACGGATGACATCACTAAAAGACAACTGATATGGTACGGCCATGTACAACGGATAGACGACAAAAGATTAGCAAAGCAGGTCCTAGAATGGCAACCAATAGGGCGCAGAAAAAGAGGGCGTCCTAAACTAGAATAGCAACAGTCAATCCAAATATCAATGAGTCAAAAAACCTGACAGAAAATGATTGTTAGGATCGAACGAGGTGGAGAATATGCTTCGGACAATTTTCCTGATATTTTCTTTCTAGACGCAGGCCATAAAAAAGTAATTAATTCTTCACATAACAGCAAGAGACTGGCATTAACCTTTCATGGAAATATTCCGTCAAAATGCCGCGTTCCTTTTCGCTCGCCGTTGCGCCGCGTCATGTCATTTGTTACAAAAGTTAAAGTGTAACCTTTTCGTTTATAGAGACCTTAAAATTTAATCAGTATGCTTGGAAAAATGACCTTTGTTTTATAGGTAACTAAGTTTATGCCAGGGAATATTAAAAACTAATGGATTCGTGAAAAATGCATATTCCTATCGTCTATCTAGTAGCCTAAATGATTGAATTAAAAAATTAAAGCAATGGTAGCTTGCCCTGGAGTACGTTCATGATGCGGGTTAAAATTTACCTTGTGAATTTTAATCTGACGCGCCAGGCGTTGATCGGACGTGTCCTGTCTGTCATTTGTCAATTTTGTATTCCTTTAATTGGCCGATTTAAATCAAAAGGGATTTCCCGCCAGTAACACAGATTTAACAGATGAACCCAATATTTATGTTATTCTTTAAAGAAACCAAAAATTGTACTAACATTTGTAACAATAATAAAGAGGTTCTTTTTGTATTTGTTTTGATAAATATGGACATATGGTATTGATATTATTAATCAATTTGAAGTTTAATGAAAAACTTGGCTTCTAATAATCGGGTTATATCAATGAACTTGTTACAAGTTTCAAAACTAGATTCAAATAATTCCTCCTCAGTGACGTTAAGCGCCTGAGCTAATTGATTTACTTTTTGAATAAAACCAGACTTGCTTTTTTTTACCATTAAAATAAACATTTCAAGTAGATAAGGGTGGTTTGTAAGAACAACTAACAGTTGGAGGCTAAAATATTTATAACTGGAGCAGGTAAAATTTGATGACTACAACTTGGGGATGCTAAAGGTTCGAATGATAAATTCTTGCTTCCTTCCAAGCGATCATACAACTCAGCTTCATACTGTATAGCTGTAGCTGTGTTTTCATTAATACATTTTTGAACTTCCTTCTGCGTTTCATCAATAGGGACAGGTATTCGTTTTATACGAGAAACAACATGAGCGAGTCTCGACCTGCATCTAAGAAACACAGAATCTCTTTCAGTTCCCTGAAAATCACTGGTGACACCTTTGACAGATGACAAGGTAGACAAAACTCCTTCTTTTTCATCTTCATAATCAACTGGATAAGTTTCTAAGTCAATTAAAGACTTTCTCCTTTCTCGTTCTCTTTTAAATAATTGACTTAAAATTTTTCTTTTACCATTCTTGTCCTTATCTGTAAAAATGCCACGAATGTTGAGCTCATAGTCAAGCTCTGCCAATAAAAGATGACTAACTGTGAAACCAGGAGGTTCATATGCCATCTTGAATCAAGATTCAAATTTAAAAAAAAAATTAAAAACATTAAAAAAAAGTCTCATGCCACTAAGTCTCAAAGTTCACAATCAAAAAAAAAAAATATGTTACTCTTCCAGTGGTAGCTAATTTTAGGAACACCCTGGAGATAGTGTACAGCTAAAACAGTAGCTATTACAAAAAAAAATATACTATTTAAGTCCCTACTAGAATTTAAAAAAAACTTCTCAATATTCACTCTTTAACAAAGGTAAAAAAAGAGAACTTATAATTTGGTACACTCAGTACAAATACAACTATGCAAATTCTATGGTCTGGTATTATAGCAGTCTATAAGTAGATACTAGCATTTACAAAAAAAATCTCAACAACAATGAACCAAAATCAAAATTTTGTTGGCATGAAAAAAAAAAGGTAGTAGGTATTTACCAAAGGCATACAAAAAAATTATCAATAATAAGGTGAAATGCCTCGGTATAAAAATAAGTTGACCTGAAAAAAAAATCTAACCATAGTCCATAACAAGGAGTCCACTGTGTAGCGAAAATACAGCTGGTAGCTAAGCTTTTTATTGACCTATGTGACTTTTTTAATTCCAACTCTGAAATATGTTTTTATGTAATAAAGAAAATTATTACCTACTTTTGCACATAAACAAAAAAATGTCAAAAAAAACTGTCAAGAATTTGACTGTGTAGATTTTTAGTAAAGTTGATGTTTAAAAAACTACCTATTTTTCAGTTTTTTTGCAAAAGTTATCAAAAAAAATATAATTCTTGTTGGTGTTACTACAAATACTCTGTGAAGTAAACTGAGTTTCACAAGCAAGTTAGACAGGCAGACAAGACGCTAGGCCTACCAAGTCCACTTTCAATCTCTGACTTCGCATGCGCAGATCTATCAATATTATTTACCTCATGTATTAGAATAGTTGTACAGGGTGATTTTCACTTGAATGATTCTAACCACATAAAAATAGAAAGTTTCAAAAACCTAACCTAACGAAACCTAATCAAATCTAACCGAACCGAACCGAACCAAAGCAAACTAAACCAATAATTTTTTTCAAAAAAAAAACTTTCCCGACTTCCTACCCGGGATCCTAGAGGATGTGAATCCGAACCGGACCGTACCGAACCGAACCTATCCAAACCTAACCATACCCAACTAAACCTAATAAGTAGTGTTGTAGTTTAGTTTGGTTAGGTTAGGTTTGGTTCAGTTTAGTTAGGTTCGGTTCGGTTCGGATTAACATCCTCTAGGATCCCGGGTAAGAAGTCAGGAAAGTTTTTTTTTTGAAAAAAATTATTGGTTCAGTTTGCTTTGGTTCGGTTTGGTTAGATTTGATTAGGTTTCGTTAGGTTGGGTTTTTGAAACTTTCTATTTTCATGTGGTTAGAATCATTCAAGTGACATTCACCCTCTATTCATCTATTCTAATACATGAGGTAAATAATATTGGTAGATCGCGCATGCGAAGTCAGGGATTGAAAGTGGACTTGGTAGGGCTAGCGTCTTTTGACAGGCAGCTGTCTAAGGTATCCAAAAAAAATACATAATATTTTTCATCGTATAAGCCTCTAGAGAACATTTAAACTGTGTTCACTTTCTCACAAGAAATTATACAAATTCAAAAAAAAAAAAAATTATCAAAAAAATTGTGAAACTTCAAAAATAAAAAGGAAACTTCAACTCAGTTTTTCGGAGCGACATGTTGGGCCAGCCAAAATTGTGTAGCCTATATTTTTATACTGATTTTAAATAATAATTTGTTCAGGCACCAGCGAACGGACACTCGGTTTTTCTTAGGAGAGCTGGATCGTAGGTCTTTTTTATCACTGAGTACCTATATATTTAAATGTTTTTGGACGCCACTCATTTTGAATCATGTGTAAAATGAGAAACACAAAATAAATACCTTAAATAGTGAATTATTATTAAAGGCACATTATTACAATTTAATAAAGGATACCTCACTGATTCTTTGTAATGAAAAGTAAAAACACTTTTTTAGAGTAGAAAACAACAATAGATTTATTAAAAATTCTTCATGGAATTTTATAACAAAAAGGTAAAGGAAATAAGACCTCTTGAAGTAGGTACTTCATACCTACTAAAAACTGATACCTAATATTTTTTTAAAAAGGAAAATGTTATAAAAAATAATACCTAATTATTTATGTAAAGGATTATTACCCTTTGGCAATCACACTACATATTTTCCTAGGTGTTATGGCCATAATATACCAGGGAGGTTATAGTTTTAAGCAAGTTGCCGACGAGTGTACATTATGGTGAAATTAAAATTTTAGAATAAAAGTTATTTTATTTATCATAAAGAATTTATGTTTATGTTTTATTATTTTAGTAGGTTTAAAGTACGCATTAATTTATTTTAAAATAAATTAATATTTTTATAATGGACGTTATACGATGAATTTTCTCAAAATAAAAGGAAAGATCTTGCCTGATATTCATGGAAATGGAAAGTACGCACTTTCTGAGACTATGAAAACCATGGGCTGCCTAAGACAATGGAGACTATGGAGTGTCTGAGTCCATGGAAATGATGGACTATCTGAGACATTGTTCTGGTCAGGAATTAATTTGCAAATTCCTGATGGATTTTTTGTAACCAAAAACAGGATGGAAATTGTAGCGGTCTTCCCAAGGACCCTGTTTTTAACAAAAAAACTAGCATGAACATTCTGTCAACATCGTGGAAATAGCAAAAAAAATTGACTTACCTCAATAAGGGAAACTCTCCACACATTCACAGACCCTGTACAGAAAAAAATAAGATCATAAAGGAAAGAATGGAAATCGAGGGCAGCATAACGGATGACATCACTAAAAGACAACTGATATGGTACGGCCATGTACAACGGATAGACGACAAAAGATTAGCAAAGCAGGTCCTAGAATGGCAACCAATAGGGCGCAGAAAAAGAGGGCGTCCTAAACTAGAATAGCAACAGTCAATCCAAATATCAATGAGTCAAAAAACCTGACAGAAAATGATTGTTAGGATCGAACGAGGTGGAGAATATGCTTCGGACAATTTTCCTGATATTTTCTTTCTAGACGCAGGCCATAAAAAAGTAATTAATTCTTCACATAACAGCAAGAGACTGGCATTAACCTTTCATGGAAATATTCCGTCAAAATGCCGCGTTCCTTTTCGCTCGCCGTTGCGCCGCGTCATGTCATTTGTTACAAAAGTTAAAGTGTAACCTTTTCGTTTATAGAGACCTTAAAATTTAATCAGTATGCTTGGAAAAATGACCTTTGTTTTATAGGTAACTAAGTTTATGCCAGGGAATATTAAAAACTAATGGATTCGTGAAAAATGCATATTCCTATCGTCTATCTAGTAGCCTAAATGATTGAATTAAAAAATTAAAGCAATGGTAGCTTGCCCTGGAGTACGTTCATGATGCGGGTTAAAATTTACCTTGTGAATTTTAATCTGACGCGCCAGGCGTTGATCGGACGTGTCCTGTCTGTCATTTGTCAATTTTGTATTCCTTTAATTGGCCGATTTAAATCAAAAGGGATTTCCCGCCAGTAACACAGATTTAACAGATGAACCCAATATTTATGTTATTCTTTAAAGAAACCAAAAATTGTACTAACATTTGTAACAATAATAAAGAGGTTCTTTTTGTATTTGTTTTGATAAATATGGACATATGGTATTGATATTATTAATCAATTTGAAGTTTAATGAAAAACTTGGCTTCTAATAATCGGGTTATATCAATGAACTTGTTACAAGTTTCAAAACTAGATTCAAATAATTCCTCCTCAGTGACGTTAAGCGCCTGAGCTAATTGATTTACTTTTTGAATAAAACCAGACTTGCTTTTTTTTACCATTAAAATAAACATTTCAAGTAGATAAGGGTGGTTTGTAAGAACAACTAACAGTTGGAGGCTAAAATATTTATAACTGGAGCAGGTAAAATTTGATGACTACAACTTGGGGATGCTAAAGGTTCGAATGATAAATTCTTGCTTCCTTCCAAGCGATCATACAACTCAGCTTCATACTGTATAGCTGTAGCTGTGTTTTCATTAATACATTTTTGAACTTCCTTCTGCGTTTCATCAATAGGGACAGGTATTCGTTTTATACGAGAAACAACATGAGCGAGTCTCGACCTGCATCTAAGAAACACAGAATCTCTTTCAGTTCCCTGAAAATCACTGGTGACACCTTTGACAGATGACAAGGTAGACAAAACTCCTTCTTTTTCATCTTCATAATCAACTGGATAAGTTTCTAAGTCAATTAAAGACTTTCTCCTTTCTCGTTCTCTTTTAAATAATTGACTTAAAATTTTTCTTTTACCATTCTTGTCCTTATCTGTAAAAATGCCACGAATGTTGAGCTCATAGTCAAGCTCTGCCAATAAAAGATGACTAACTGTGAAACCAGGAGGTTCATATGCCATCTTGAATCAAGATTCAAATTTAAAAAAAAAATTAAAAACATTAAAAAAAAGTCTCATGCCACTAAGTCTCAAAGTTCACAATCAAAAAAAAAAATATGTTACTCTTCCAGTGGTAGCTAATTTTAGGAACACCCTGGAGATAGTGTACAGCTAAAACAGTAGCTATTACAAAAAAAAATATACTATTTAAGTCCCTACTAGAATTTAAAAAAAACTTCTCAATATTCACTCTTTAACAAAGGTAAAAAAAGAGAACTTATAATTTGGTACACTCAGTACAAATACAACTATGCAAATTCTATGGTCTGGTATTATAGCAGTCTATAAGTAGATACTAGCATTTACAAAAAAAATCTCAACAACAATGAACCAAAATCAAAATTTTGTTGGCATGAAAAAAAAAAGGTAGTAGGTATTTACCAAAGGCATACAAAAAAATTATCAATAATAAGGTGAAATGCCTCGGTATAAAAATAAGTTGACCTGAAAAAAAAATCTAACCATAGTCCATAACAAGGAGTCCACTGTGTAGCGAAAATACAGCTGGTAGCTAAGCTTTTTATTGACCTATGTGACTTTTTTAATTCCAACTCTGAAATATGTTTTTATGTAATAAAGAAAATTATTACCTACTTTTGCACATAAACAAAAAAATGTCAAAAAAAACTGTCAAGAATTTGACTGTGTAGATTTTTAGTAAAGTTGATGTTTAAAAAACTACCTATTTTTCAGTTTTTTTGCAAAAGTTATCAAAAAAAATATAATTCTTGTTGGTGTTACTACAAATACTCTGTGAAGTAAACTGAGTTTCACAAGCAAGTTAGACAGGCAGACAAGACGCTAGGCCTACCAAGTCCACTTTCAATCTCTGACTTCGCATGCGCAGATCTATCAATATTATTTACCTCATGTATTAGAATAGTTGTACAGGGTGATTTTCACTTGAATGATTCTAACCACATAAAAATAGAAAGTTTCAAAAACCTAACCTAACGAAACCTAATCAAATCTAACCGAACCGAACCGAACCAAAGCAAACTAAACCAATAATTTTTTTCAAAAAAAAAACTTTCCCGACTTCCTACCCGGGATCCTAGAGGATGTGAATCCGAACCGGACCGTACCGAACCGAACCTATCCAAACCTAACCATACCCAACTAAACCTAATAAGTAGTGTTGTAGTTTAGTTTGGTTAGGTTAGGTTTGGTTCAGTTTAGTTAGGTTCGGTTCGGTTCGGATTAACATCCTCTAGGATCCCGGGTAAGAAGTCAGGAAAGTTTTTTTTTTGAAAAAAATTATTGGTTCAGTTTGCTTTGGTTCGGTTTGGTTAGATTTGATTAGGTTTCGTTAGGTTGGGTTTTTGAAACTTTCTATTTTCATGTGGTTAGAATCATTCAAGTGACATTCACCCTCTATTCATCTATTCTAATACATGAGGTAAATAATATTGGTAGATCGCGCATGCGAAGTCAGGGATTGAAAGTGGACTTGGTAGGGCTAGCGTCTTTTGACAGGCAGCTGTCTAAGGTATCCAAAAAAAATACATAATATTTTTCATCGTATAAGCCTCTAGAGAACATTTAAACTGTGTTCACTTTCTCACAAGAAATTATACAAATTCAAAAAAAAAAAAAATTATCAAAAAAATTGTGAAACTTCAAAAATAAAAAGGAAACTTCAACTCAGTTTTTCGGAGCGACATGTTGGGCCAGCCAAAATTGTGTAGCCTATATTTTTATACTGATTTTAAATAATAATTTGTTCAGGCACCAGCGAACGGACACTCGGTTTTTCTTAGGAGAGCTGGATCGTAGGTCTTTTTTATCACTGAGTACCTATATATTTAAATGTTTTTGGACGCCACTCATTTTGAATCATGTGTAAAATGAGAAACACAAAATAAATACCTTAAATAGTGAATTATTATTAAAGGCACATTATTACAATTTAATAAAGGATACCTCACTGATTCTTTGTAATGAAAAGTAAAAACACTTTTTTAGAGTAGAAAACAACAATAGATTTATTAAAAATTCTTCATGGAATTTTATAACAAAAAGGTAAAGGAAATAAGACCTCTTGAAGTAGGTACTTCATACCTACTAAAAACTGATACCTAATATTTTTTTAAAAAGGAAAATGTTATAAAAAATAATACCTAATTATTTATGTAAAGGATTATTACCCTTTGGCAATCACACTACATATTTTCCTAGGTGTTATGGCCATAATATACCAGGGAGGTTATAGTTTTAAGCAAGTTGCCGACGAGTGTACATTATGGTGAAATTAAAATTTTAGAATAAAAGTTATTTTATTTATCATAAAGAATTTATGTTTATGTTTTATTATTTTAGTAGGTTTAAAGTACGCATTAATTTATTTTAAAATAAATTAATATTTTTATAATGGACGTTATACGATGAATTTTCTCAAAATAAAAGGAAAGATCTTGCCTGATATTCATGGAAATGGAAAGTACGCACTTTCTGAGACTATGAAAACCATGGGCTGCCTAAGACAATGGAGACTATGAAGTGTCTGAGTCCATGGAAATGATGGACTATCTGAGACATTGTTCTGGTCAGGAATTAATTTGCAAATTCCTGATGGATTTTTTGTAACCAAAAACAGGATGGAAATTGTAGCGGTCTTCCCAAGGACCCTGTTTTTAACAAAAAAACTAGCATGAACATTCTGTCAACATCGTGGAAATAGCAAAAAAAATTGACTTACCTCAATAAGGGAAACTCTCCACACATTCACAGACCCTGTACAGCAAATCAGTAGGGGCTCACTAAGAACGTGGTTTTAATGGAGGATTTTCTCATAACCTCCAATGGAGAAAAATTTGAGGGACTCTGGACTGGACGCTAAAAGGCAAATCGCTATTTCACCAGAGAACAGGATATTCTCCGACCAAAATATCAAGTGGGGCTATTGACAGTTGATGTACACTGCCAGTGCAAGCCAAAACTTGAGCGTTCTTTTACGAGCTTACCATGCTTATATTTACGTAGCGTTTTATTGTTCCATAAAATAAAAATGTTACAACACATAGGTATTTTTCAAATTGCATGCTAGTCAAGCATTATATTTTGGCATGTTTATATTTATTTTCCTATGACCACATATGAAAATAATGGATTTTACACGATTTGCATCCTCAGAAAACGTTAGATTTTTTCGCTTGTGCATATATTCACTTTTCCGCTTATGTATGGAAAAGTGTACGATGACGTTAACTGTCACCATACTTTTCCGCACATGTGTTGCAAAATACTTTTTCACACATGTGTGAAAAACCAGTTTCATTATTTGATTTGTGCAAAATTAAAGACCGAATTTTTACAAAAATTAGTATAGTTCAACAGTGTTCGTAGAAAAATAGCGTACACAACTCGATAGAAAGTAACTTTCTTACACTCGTGTGTTGTTTTACTTGGGTAGCGCCTCGTTCACAACATTCACGCTCATGTGAAATTTGACACTTTCTTCCCTTATGTAATATACTATTGTCAGAATAAAATACAAAATGACATATTATTTAAGATTTTAAAAAATACAATATGGAAAAGTTACCTAATCGAATATTTAACAGCGACAATAATAAATCATTAAAAAGTACATCCAATGCTTGTCTAAGAAGTGCTGGTGAAAAGTGTTTGATACAAATGGTTTTGTCGAATTAAAAAATGTAGAGTTGCCAGTTAAGAAGAGAACATACATTTTTTTTAAACAAACTATGCCAAAAAATATATTTTATTATGGCTTTCGAAATTTACCTACACTACTAAATACCTACCTATAAGCCGGGTGAGTAAAAAAAACCTAAAAAATATTTTTCATTAGAACTTTTGAATTGTACCATCGAATTTAATTGGGCAAAGTGCACTTTGCAAGAAAATGATCAGGCTTTTGTCCAAAAATAATTTTTTACCGGGTGTATGAAATTCCAAGATGACAGAGAGACTATTATGATCTTTCGTTTACTCGTAAGTATGTTCCGGAAATTTTTTAAAATGTTTTTTAAATATTATTTCCGCCGCACCCCATGAGTTATAAATTATTAAAATCGGTTATGTGTCCCAAAAAATAATTTTGTTTTAAACCTTTTTTTACCAATTATACCATTGCTTTAACAATTTTTATCGAACTAACTTCAATAAAATAAAACGTAGAATGATAAAGAGCAATTGCGCTTTAATGATCACAATATTGTCAAATTTCTAAAATTCAAGATGGCGGACAGCATCAAAATTGACCTTTCAAAGAGGCTCATTTAATCTTATCTCTTGATAAACATTTTGACTTATAAATTTGTAAAAAAGCCCCATCTCAGCCGCAGACAACGAAGTACAAATTACAATCATGGATTAAGTGGTTCCGGAAATAATGATTTTTGTTTCAACCATTGTTTTATAGACTATACGATTGTCTTGACAACTCCTTTACCATTAATTTCCGATTCAGTAAAAATGCATTTGTAAATATATGCAGACAAAATAAAGATGACAATCGTATAATTGGTAAATCAATAGTGAAAAAAAAATATTTATGGGAACCACTAAGTCGATTTAAAGGATTTACAACTCTTTGTGCGTGGCAGAAATAGGATTTTGTTACGAATATAAAATCATTCTAAAAAGTTTTTGGAACATACGAATAAATGAGCCTCGTTGAAGAGTTTAGTTTGATTCTGCCTTCCATTTTGGAGCGCTCAAAAGCTTGATCAATTCACTGCAAAGTGCAGTTGGTTTGATGAAAACTGATGGTATAGTTTCAAAGTTATAACGAACAATATTTGGTCTGGTTTTTTTGGTCTATCCGGTATGTTTCTGTAATACCTACATTATTGGGAATTATTTTCGCTCAGTCCGCTTAGACCACTTAGGAAATATCAAGATAGACATAATATACAATATAAGAACCTCTCGAAATATTCGTGTAATTCTCAATTGTCGACCTGTTTCTTTGAACTGGAGACTACAACCCGTTTTTATTAAATATCAAACTTTAATATCACATTCCATATCAATTCTTTTTACTTTCTAACAATAAGGAGTCCGAAATATTCATATTAGAATATTCCAGATTTAAGAAAGAAATCAAGCAAGAAAAGCTCTTATAGAGGCACTGGAATAAAATTTATTTTTCCAATTCAGTGGCGGATTTAAGGATACTACTAAAGAGGGGTGTAGGTCACGGAATATTGGGTATTAAAGAATGGATTTGACACAAGTTAAAGCAACAAGCAAGAGCGGTTCTGGAGCAGAAGTATGGCTGGGAGGAATTATGACCTAATGACCGTGAATGAACGTAAAATAAAGCGCGTATAAAAAAAGCGTACAAAGTAAAACACCGCACAGGGAAAAAAATGTAGTTTCTTGAAAAAATCGTAAGATAAAAAAAATAAAAATAAAGTCTTAAGAACTAAAATCCGTTTTGACCAAACACTCCGAAAATTTCGAGTAAATTGTAAAAACTTTGCAATTTTTAACGTAGACACGCAAAAAAAAATTACGAAAACCCTAAAGATCGCGAAAAGTTAAATTTAATAAAAATGTTGAAAATATTTTGAATGATGTCAAGGTTAAATGCAAAGCAGTCAAATAGTCTTCAATTTTTTTTTAAACTGGGGTTAGTCTTATTTAGTCTAATGTAAATAATTTATTTATTGGCTTTGAAAATGTACCATTTTTGCAACCTTACCATAGAGATGCGGAATCTTAGGGAGAACACATGCATAATTTGAGTTTCCTCTGATTTTGAGGGAGTACTCCCTCCCACTCATTCAGGAATCCATTCACAGTACAAAACAAAAAAAAAACACTTAAGAACTACATAAATAAATTTAAAAAAAATTAAAATATATTAGTTAGAAGATATTAAAAAAAATAAAATAAAAGCAAAACAAGAAAACATATCTTTAACTTAAGTATTTGTACACAAATTAAAATAATTTACAAGTAAAAAGTCCCAATCCAAAAGACAATTAAGTAATAGAAAACTAAATTTGAATTTAAATTATATCACAGAGCATTTTACTTATTAACGAAATCAACAGAACCATAGATAAAACAAATAATAAATCAACATAAAAAAAAGAGTAGAAGTATAGTAAAGTAGTAAGCACATGAATTGTATACTCAGACATTAAAAAAATAAAATAAAATGATAAAAAAAACAAAAAAACAAAAAAAAATGGGAAAAAAATATACTTAAACTACAATTAAAAAAAAAAATTAAAATAAAATAAAAAAACTACAATAAAGTATATTCATTCATAAAATTCTCGAAGACTGTAAAATGCTTTGGTTAATAAAAATCTCTTTAGGTGAGCGCAAAACGTTCTATGTTCATTTAAAGGAGGAGGCACTAAATACAATGTTTACCGGGACGCGTCAGATGAGCTGAATTTGAGATATGTTGAAGGCCAAACCTTCCTGATATTTTTACCAAAAAAAATTGGGGGGGTCATAGGATTCGTTTTCGAGCTATACTTATTTAAATGCGCGCCACTGAAATATGGAAAAATATGACCTTTTGTCGTTTTTTTGTAATAACTTATCGCCAAATAAAAACAAAAAAATGATATTGGTCTTATTTTATTGACAAAAGAGTCCTTTTAGAACATATAGTTTGCGTCATATACCTACAGAGTGGCTCAAAATAATTTAAAACAAATACAGGAAAAATACCTGAGATTTATTACGTATAAAGAAAGGGAACTAAAAATGCATAGTCAATATTAACTTCACTTGCTTTCATGTGAGTCGTTTTAACTATTCTAGAGTGATGGTTGCATAATAGGTTATGTTATAAGCTAACAGGGTATTTCAAAAAAAATAATTT
This sequence comes from Aspidapion aeneum, assembly GCA_963576565.1. NCBI lineage: Eukaryota > Metazoa > Arthropoda > Insecta > Coleoptera > Brentidae > Aspidapion > Aspidapion aeneum. The sequence goes on from OY755039.1 coordinate 110,470,371, forward strand.
AACACATGACATATTTACTAATTGTCTACGAAATAGTGTGTTTACTGGGATGCGTCAAATGAGGTGAATTTAAGATATGTTTGAGCCTAAACTGTCTGGATGCTTGTTTCAAAAAAATTGGGGGGTCATCGATTTCGTTTTCGAGCTATAATTATTTAAATGCGCGCCAATGGATTATGGAAAAATGTAAGATTTTGTAGTTTTTTGTTATAACTTCTCGTGAAAGAAAAATAAAAAACCAATATGAATTTTATTTTGTTGAAAAAAAAAGTCTTTTAAAGTATGTTCTCATTTTTTGACATATAGTTTTCGTCACATATCTACATAGTGGCTCAAACTATGAATAATTGAAATACAATAATAATAAAAGACTTAATGGGTATTTCAAATATTTTTGAAATTCGTATAACATGTGTACTAATTGCCTATGGAATAGTATGTGGAAAATGTTTACTGGGATGCGTCAGATGCACTGAATTTGAGATATGTTAGAGCCTAAACCGTCGTAATACTTGTTTCAAGAAAAAGTGGGTGGTGATCGGTTTTGTTTTCGCGTTATACTTATTGAATTCTAGAATATAGGAAATGTGAGAAGAAAAAAACAAAAAGGGTTATACTCATTCCTTTCCGGGGGTTCTGCCAAAAATTTTCAGAAAGAAAGCCTGTGAACAAACTTAATTGATAAAAGTTTAAATATCAACTTTTTATCCCTATAAAGAGATAGAAGTTGTAGCGAAAATCCATAAGAGTATAGCTCAAAAACGAAACCGATGAACCCCCCCCCCCTAATTTTTTGAGGAAGTTTCAGGATGGCTCGGGCTCTAACATATCTCAAATTCACCTGATCTGATGCATCCCGTTAAACATACTATTCCGCTACACAGTTTACATTTATTTTATATTTATATGACCTATTATTTGTTTAATTTAAAAAATGTTTGATTTACCCTGTAGGTTTACTATATAAACCATTATGTATGTAAATGTTACTTTACAATAATTACAACGACTCACATTGAAGCAAATAAATTTATTTTGACTATGCATTTTTAATTTTATCCCTTTAGGTATATTTAACAAATCCCAGTTATTATTCCTGTATTTCTGTTATTCATTTCAGTTCACCACTCTGTAGGTATGTGTTGAAAACTTTTAAAAAACTGAAAACATACTTAAAAAGAGTTTTTTTTAACTAAATAAAATACTCTGCCAATATATGGGCCCCTAAGCTCACACTAGGTACTATAGTTATAGTTTACGTGCGAGCTAATATAACTAAAAACTGAAATATATTTTATTTAACTCCAGACTAAATTACCTTTTGTTTGATACCACACAAGCCATGTTTTGACTTAAACTCAAATTTTTAAAATCTACCCCCACCCTTAAAAAAAGTAAAAACTAAAATGTATTTTGTTAAACTCCGGACTCAATTACCTTTCGTTTGATATCACACACGCCATATTTTCACTTAAACTCGAATTTTTGAAATATACCCCCACCCTTTTTTTAAAATAAATTAAAATGTATTTTGTTTAACTCCAGACTCAATTACCTTTCGTTTGATATCACACACGCCATATTTTCACATAAACTCTAATTTTTGAAATCTACCCCCACCCTTTTATTTGGTTTGTGTTTGGTGGATTTTGTTCATTTTTAAATGGGACCATCTCGACCCAAGACCCAGCCTAGGTACCAAATTTCATTAAAATCGGCCGAGCGGTTTTTGAGTTATGCGCGTTGGTCGTTACAGATATACAGACAGACAGACAGACAGACATACAGACAGACGGCGCAACAAAAAAGTTTCAAAATCATCTGAAACGCAATGATATATAAAAATTTTTGAAATCGGAGCAACTTTTTTTTTCTCGAAAAAATTAGGATCACCATAGCTCACACTACTATAGTATAGTATATGTGTGAGCTAATTAGTATTGGTTTTTTATTTCTATTTGACGAGAAGTTATAGCAAATACACTACAAAAAGTCACATTTTTCTTTCTTTCAGTGGCGGATTTAAATAATTACAGCTCGAAAACGAAACAGATGACCCCCAATTTCTTTGAGATGAGTATTTAGACGGCATGGGCCCTAACATATCATAAATTCACCTCATTTAACGCATCCCGGTAAACACACTATTCCGTAGACAATTTGTAAACGTGTCATGCGTTGAATTAATTTTTTGCAAATATCACTCTAGAATAGTTAAAGCGACTCACATGAAAGCAAGTAAAGTTAATTTTGACCATGCATTTTTAGTTTCCTTTCTTTATATTTAATAAATCTCAGGTATTAGCTCACACATATACTATACTATAGTAGTGTGAGCTTTGGTGATCCTAATTTTTTCGAGAAAAAAAAAGTTGCTCCGATTTCAAAAATTTTTATATATCTTTGCGTTTCAGATGATTTTGAAACTTTTTTGTTGCGCCGTCTGTCTGTCTGTCTGTCTGTCTGTCTGTCTGTCTGTCTGTATGTCTGTCTGTATGTCTGTAACGACCAACGCGCATAACTCAAAAACCGCCTGGCCGATTTTAATGAAATTTGGCATCTAGGCTGGGTCTTGGGTCGAGATGGTCCCATTTAAAAATGAACAAAATCCACCGAACACAAACCAAATAAAAGGGTGGGGGTAGATTTCAAAAATTAGAGTTTATGTGAAAATATGGCGTGTGTGATATCAAACGAAAGGTAATTGAGTCTGGAGTTAATAAAAATATATTTTAATTTATTTTAAAAAAAGGGTGGGGGTATATATATCAAAAATTACAGTTTAAGTGAAAAAGTGGCGTGTGTGATATCAAACGAAAGGTAATTGAGTCCGGAGTTTAACAAAATACATTATAGTTCTTGTTTTTTTTTAAGGGTGGGGGTAGATTTCAAAAATTTGAGTTTAAGTCAAAACATGGCTTGTGTGGTATCAAACAAAAGGTAATTTAGTCTGGAGTTGAATAAAATATATTTCAGTTTTTAGTTATATTAGCTCACACGTACACTATAACTATAGTACCTAGTGTGAGCTTAGGGGCCCATATATTGGCAGAGTATTTTTCCTGTGTTTTTTTTATTATTTTGAGCCACTCTGTAGGAATGTGACGGAAACTATATGTCAAAAACTAATAAAATTCTTAAAAGAACTCTTTTACCAATAAAGTTAAGCTAATACCAGTTTTTTATTTTTATTTGGCGATAAGTTATTACAAAAAAACTACAAATGGTCATATTTTTCCATATTTCAGTGGCGCAAATTTAAATAAATATAGCTCGAAAACGAATCCTATGACCCCCCTAATTTTTTTTGGTAAAAATATCAGGAAGGTTTGTCCTTCGACATATCTCAAATTCAGCTCATCTGACGCGTCCCGGTAAACAATGTATTTAGTGCCTCCTCCTTTCTTATGTTTTCCGGCAGTTTATTAAACAATTTTATTCCGTCATAGATTATGGAATGTTTTGTAAGTTCTAATTTTGGAATTGGGATAGGCAAGCTGTGGTTTCTAAAACTATAGTGATCTTCTCTGGCAAATCCATTAAACTTTTTAAATATCAGAGACGCTACTTCCAAGATAAAAACACAGGGTACCGTCAGTATCTGTTCACGTACAAAAATGGGTCTACAATTCTCCCCGCAATTTACTTTGCAGAGATAGCGCAGTGCCCTCTTCTGAAGAACAAGCACTGACTGCACTGCCGCCTGTGTAGAGAATCCCTAGAAAGCTACCCCATATCTAATGTGTGACTCTATGAGTGCATGGTATGCTAATTTGGCTGAATGTTTACCTAGTTCGTGTTATATGTTTTTGATTATGTAGCAGCCTTGTGAGAGTCTTTTATTCAGCACTTCAATATGCGTTTCAAACTTGAGTCTGGAATCTATGTGCATACCCAGGAACCTCACAGCAGCTTTAGTTTCTATAACTTTTTCGCTTAATGTAATGTCGCTTAGTGTACACTTAAAACTTAGTATGTTTGTTTTTGTTACATTAAATACCAGGCAATTTGCGTCACACCATTCTTTTATTTTAACCAAATCTCTCTCAACTATTTCTCCTATTTGTATATCTGAAACGGTTTCCTAAGCATAAATAAATCGGAGACTAAGTTGAGCAACTTTGAGCTACTCTTTTCATAATTCTTGAGACCGTGGCCTCATGAATACTACAAAACTGTCTAACTAAGCATAAAAGTGACTTTCTGTGGCAAGCATCGGCAAGAAAAAGTTGAGTAATGAGGCTCTTGTTACTGAAAAAGCAGGGTCGCCTGGTTTAGAATACCTTGTGGTTGATGATTCATATGTGAGTGGGCCTTGAAGCCCTTCCACTGCGACCACCAGTGGGTCTATTTTTGCTTACTTTAGTCTTACCACTGTATGCCTAATCCTCCAAAAAGGCCGGCTATCAGTTTGGGTGAGACACTGTTCAAATCTTCTGAATCAATCTGAGGTTTACCGAAATGTTCTGACGTAAACGTGCAATAGCCGGACATTCGCACACTACATGTCTGACTGTTTCGTCATCCTCCATACAGAGTCTACATTCGGTCTCTTCTGTTATTCCCATTCTGTGCATGGGTACTCTCAGTCGACAGTGACCCGTTAAAAGACCAGTCACTATAAGTATCTCTTGTCTGGTAAGTCCAATTATGTTACTGGCTCTGTTTACTTTAATGAACTCTTTAGAGTGAGCCAGTTCTGGTATATTTATCTAGTATTGTTGGAAGCTATTCTCCATCTATTTTATTATGGTTGATTTAGCAGAATTGTATGATATTCCCAGGGCTGGCTCGGGGCCAAAAATTCAGCAGATGCCGCTTCCCTCGTTCCTAGGTCTCTGGCCTCATTTCCCTTGTGCCCAGAACCAGAACTTTGTAGTTGCTCTTGGGTGAAAATTCGCTTTGAAATCTTTCCCGAAGAACTCAATTTTGAATTGAACACACAGCCAGTATGACAAAAAGATTTTGAGGTCTTGAAGCAATAACTGTATATTACCAATGAGAAACTACTACATAAAGAAGGGAAGAGTATACGCTTGCCAGGTTCAGAAATTTGCGTTTTTTAGACAATAGAAACAAATTTTTAGGACCGTTTTAAATTCAGGAAATTTTTTGGTATTATGAAAACAAAATGTTTTTAGGAAGTTATACTATTTTTATATACATATTTATTTACAAAACTTATACTATAACGACACGGGTGGTACCAAAAAAAGGAAAGAAACAAAAATAAACTAAATATATTTTTTTATGAAGTTTTCGCATGAGATTCTCAACTATTGATGAAAAATGCAAAAATCGGGATAGCTGACGTTCCGAAGGGGGTCTTTCCAAGACTCGAAACAGCTCGGAGAGGTCCGAAAGATGAGATGGCTTAAAAACTCAAATTAAGGGAAAAAATTGCAATGTAATTGTTTTTTTAAATAACAGCTAAGTAGGTACTTTTCGGCAAAATCGCGCTGCCGACAAAAATTCAAGAAAAAGACAAAAAAATATTGAATTAGCACAGGTACATTCTAAAGAAAATATTTGCATTAAAAAAAGCCTAATAGAAAATGAAAAAAAAAATGCGCCGCAGGCAAATATTTTAAAAAAATTAGGTAATTTTTTAAAAAAGTGGCGCCAAATTTTTGGTAAAAGGGAAAAAGCAAAAATTTTAGACAATTAAATTACTTACTAATGGAAAACATGATACCAAATGCAAAAGTTTTGGTTAGTTTTAAAAGTATGGAGAAGCTCAGATATCTGAAATATTTTTGGATTTATTCAGTTCGCCCTTGGTAAATTATGCCCCTTTCATCTGGTAGAGCTAACTAATTTTGAGCTTAGGGGGCTAAGACTACCCTATCTCCCTTTAATGACGCCCCTGATAGAGATGAAAAAAGAGAAAAAATAGTTATCTATAAAACTGAAGGATTTATATAAATAACATTGTTTAACGTGTATAGTAACAAACAAATCTTTGCCGCGGTATGCCATTGATTATAAATTCCAACTCATTAAGATCTTTATTCTTTCTGACAAGCTCCATTATTTCTACAAAAAATTATAATGAGTATTCCAAGGGGTGAACCAATTATTCTTGCAGAAGGTGTACTTGGCAGGTCCTAACTACCTGTCTGGCCCAAAAATGACTTGAGGGCCTAGATTATGGAACCGTTTTGCAGAAGGTGAACAAAATCTTCTTTTTTATAGATATCAAGTTAAAAAATTGCAATTAATATAAATAGAGATAAATCTAGTAAAAAAACAATCTTTGAGATCAGACGTTCAACTTAAGTCTTCAAATTTTACCACTTACGTTAAGGTCCAAAATTTGATACTTAATATTGACAGGACCAGCAAGTGCTCATGGTAAAATATATGGGGTAGTTAGCTACTTTTTTTATTTTGGTTGATTGACTAAAACAATCAAGAAAAACAGAATTTTTTTGTGCTTAAAAGTATTTTATCTTCGAATTATGCAAATAGCAGATGCAAAACCGGACAGTTTTAGGCCTTCTCGGTTTAAAAAATTGTTTGTCGTTTGGTCGGTCTGGTCCATTATTTTTTATTAAAATTAAAACCTGAACCTTGTGGATCGACCGACGGTTCGTCGATCCCATCTGAAACGGGTCTTACTCGGCTGCTCCGAATCGACTACCCATTTCCTCTTAATATCCTTACTAGCACAGCTCACACTACTGTAGATATAGTATACGTATGAACTAAAATGATCTCGCTGCTAAAGTATTCATTTCCCCAATGAGTGTCTCGGGATTTGCTCACCTATGTGGCCCAAAATGCTGATAGGGCAAGTGTTACAAAGCTAAATCCATTAAAACATTGGCGTTATTTTAAAAGTGCGTATACACCAAACAGCAGCAAAACGTAGCTTGCGCGCGGTATATGCGCCGCTCGCACTCCGTATGTAGGCCGCTCACCCAATTCCTTTTAACGAACTTTCTACAATCTACGGAAAAACAGCAAACACTCATTGAGGGTAATTACACAATTTCATCAATTAGTGGTGCGGCCCTCTTAATGGCAAGCTTGGAAAGGAAAAAAAACTGCACTCTGTTATAAAAAAATGCGACTCGCCCGCGGAAAACTCGACAACAAACTGCCAATGCCGTCCCAAAGGATCTGCGAATACACAATGAGGAGCCAAAGAAAGCTGGTTTTCGGCAAACGGCTTATAAGCGGAGCACAAGCAACTTGAAAACACAGAAACAGGACGAATTCGTGTTTGCGCGCGAAGTGTGAGCAGCCCAAGTAACATTATTACCACTCAAGGTTTTATTAATTTGGTTCCTAGGTTATTTAGAGGGTGCTGTTATGGGTTGTAGGATCAATTTGGCTACATAAAGGTAATTTATATTGCCAACTACCTAAAGGGGTGTTATACAACCAAAAAGTGATTTATAAAGGGAGTTTAATAAAACTGATATTCCTTCTGTTCCTTTTAAATACTTTTGGTTTTATTGATTTCTGATTTATAAAGATGGTCTTATAAAACCATTTTACCTAAAGTTTTTAAAAAGAAATAAATATAAACTTTGGTCATTTAGTTGTTTTCATTAATTTAGGTCATCACAAAAGTGTTTTATAATAGAGCTAAAAGGTTATCTTATATCCTTTTGTTTTTATAGTTACCAGTAGTTTAAAAGTAAATATGATGATGATTAGATAGGCGGCCATATAGAACCTAGTTTTCTTAAGATTTTTAAGAGTGGTAAATATAAACTTTAGACTTTTGGTTTTTGCCATTACTTTTAAGCATTTTAAAAAGGTTTTATAGGAAGGCTTAAAGGTAATCTTAGTTCTTTTGTATTTATAGTTACCCATAGCTGTATATTACATATTATTTAATCAGGCGGCCATATAAAACCTTGTTTCCTTAAGGGTTCTAACATAAGTAAGTAAATACTTTCGTGTTTTATTTTTTTAGGTATTTCTTGTAAAAATAATAGATATACCTGGGTACAGATTGGTACCTACCTATTGCAAGATTGAATTGATAATTAAAGCCCAATAATTAATAATTGTTGAGTTTCCGTCCTCCTGGGTAGGACACCCAGGCCTAGATAAGGCCTGTTTAGACGGCCAATTATAAGGGGTTGCCCTCCAACCTGCAGGCACAATGAATATCATTGCACTGACCCTCTCTATTGTGTCGAAATTGCACGATAAAAAACATTTAAGTGTTGAATTATACGCTTTTAAACACGTTAAAAACAAATACAAAAAATATAAGTGAGGTTATGTTGACTATGTTTACATTGTTCTTTTTTGTTGGTTTCATAAGGGCACTAAAAAATCCTTGTTGCGATACAGTAACAAATAAAACCAAGTGACCACTATAAAACCATAATGGCGTATATAAATTTATTTAAAAAACATTGTAAAGAGAAAATATTTATCTAGTCGTTTTAGCAGTGTTTTTTAACAATAATTTTACTTTAATTTTGATTTATGTTAACCAAACAGACTTTTTTAATGGTGAATAGTGTAAATGATTTTTTTTAATTTTAAATATTTGTTATTTTGTTATCAAAAAACTATTAAAAAGCATTCTTGAGCTGGTGCGCTTGTTTTGAGAGCTTTTCAGATACGATTTTATCAGAAAAATAAATCTGGCAGGCAATTTGACCATCAACAAAACGACAAACTCGCTATATTTTTGTGATAAAATAAATTATTTTATATAGCCATTGTGAATCTAAAATATCGCCATAGCTTTTATAGGAAAACTTCTTTACTCTAAAGGTATTATGGTATTCAACAAAATCACCAGGATACCAAATTACCAAATCTAGTTATAATAGGATAGAGGACGTTTCTGAGTTGCTTTTAGAACCTGGCATAATAGCTTTAGGCTCTAAAAGGTTCTATACTGGTGGAACCGCTAGAGGGCGAAGCTGGAGTTTATTTCTTATGGTTTTATAGTGAGTTTAATACATAGGTATAGGTATAAGTATATAAGGGTAATGGAAACGTGCTAGCGACCAAACATTGAAACTAATGGTTTTAGGGAAAGGCGCTGGCAACCTTTTAGTTTCTGCTATAAATAAAGATATGTTACTTGGGAGCGCACACTCGGCGCGCAAGCGGCCCACATACGTCGCGTTTGTGGAGCCGTTTGTTGTGTACGCACTTTAAGGCTCAAGAGCTTGGGTGCTTATAAATTGACGGAATATTTTTAACTTTCTTATTTTAGCGAAAATTATTCTAAACTATAAAACATGCCTTTCGGGAGTTTTAAAGTGAGTTTTGAAAGGCAAGAAGAGAAGGATTTAAGTTGTAGCAACAACTTTGGGCTTATCTGGTTTTGAGATAACGTAGCTCATCTTTTGGAAAAACATGAATTATGCAAAGACTAAAAGTTATAGATATATTTCAAAAATTGTGGATAAACACTCTTACTTGATTTATACGGGCCCCTGAAAGCACTTTTTTATGAAGTCGAGTTAAAAATGTTGTCGTGTGTAAACACTATAAAAACTGTTTTAAGTAATAAAATCGTTTTTATTTTTACTAACGGTAAAAACTAAGAACACTTATTGTAAAGCAAGCTTTATAGAAAGCGAAGCCTGACATTTAATATTTGACATGTGTTCCTCGGTTTGGCATTGGCGGCACGTTTTTATTTTAAAGATGTAGTTATATTGGGCGCTCAATAACGCGCAGTATATTTGCGCAGCAGTACATTTACACTCGGACAATTGCGCGCAACCAATTGCGGGCGGACAAATGCGCGCAACTAATAACTCAAAATTAAAAGTTTATTTTTAAAACATTTTTATAACAGGTTGGAATACAAATGCTCCTGCAAATGCGCTAACAAATTGCCCTGTCCAGTCGAGATGAACCAGGGGCCGAAGAAGATAGTTTATAAGTTGACCCGGTTAGGTTATCTAAACTGACCTGGTTAGGTTCTTTTACAAAAAAAACTATTCTGATCTGTTCAGGAAAGTCCACGCGCAATTGTCCCGCGCGCAAATGACCCAGCGCCGTTATATTGCAGTTTAAAGATCTATTTTATAATTATACAGTTTCAAGTTTTTACTGGAACTTTTTATTTCTGAATACATAAAATATTTATAGTTTAGGAATTTTTAGACTGAAAGAACAATATCTTTATAATAGAAACGAGCCACCAATGCGAAATCGAGGAAAAAATGCCAAAAGTAAAAATCAATGTCAGGCTTTGCTTTCTATAAAGCTTGTTCTACAATGAGTGTCCTTATTAAAAACGCCTAAAAGTGCTGCCAACCTTAAAGAAAATAATAGGCCACCTATTCTCGTACTTGAAGGATGTGATGGTTACAATGCTTTGGCCAATGGCAAGCTTTAAATTTGCACCGAGCTCTCACGTGCTTTGCAAAAAGACCACCATTGCGCAAGCTTCGCCTACGATACGACCAAGAAACGTTTAGTCGGGACGTGGCAGGAGAACATATTTCACTTCAAAAGCGTAAAATTCACTAACTGTGAAAAGCGGGCGACTATGCCATTGGTCGAGACAAGTCATTTCGCACAACACGCGACAACTTAGAGTTTGCTATTGGCCAAAGCGTGTGATGTGGACGTTCACATTGTTCAAGTACGAGAATAGAGCCACAGTAAATATAAAGACTAATGGCGTATTCCATTCGGAAAATGAGTGCAGCACTGATAGTGCACTAACACTGGCTCGTTACTGTCTAAAATTTGCACCAAGTGCAGGTTGAACGGAACACGCAGAATGTGCAAAATTGCACTAGTACGTATGCAAGTCAATAACCTCACATTTTAGTTAGCTATATATCAGTGGCGTATATAGAAAAACGTTTCGGGGTGGGCCGGAGATCGTTTTGGGGGGGCCCGAGACCCCATGTGGCCGTATTTTATGCTGTTTTATGTTTGTATTCATGAAATATGTGGAAAATATCTAAAAAAATCTTAGTTTCGGGGGGGGGGGGGCGGGCCCCCAGGCCCCCCCATATATACGCCACTGCTATATATAGTGGTTTATAATTCCCTCAGGAATTTGTTTTTATGGCAATTGCAAAGCATTTGCGTTTAAAAAAAAATGGCGGGAAAAAGTTTTCGGTGTGGCACGAGGCCTCAGAGTGGGTAACAACAAAGTTGCACTCAGGGCAGAACGGAATTTAAGAAGTTGCTCAATGGAATATGAAATCGAAAAAGTGAATGTCAATGGAATGGAAACACTGAGACAGTTCGGCTGCCTAAAATTAAAGTAACGGTAGATCTACTAAAACCGAGAAAAATTTAATAAAAGTTTTTAAAAAGCAAACCATTGGTGATTCGTGCTAAAAGTGCGGCTTCCTCTGCTGGTCTTCAGAACAAGGTAGTGGTACCCGTATACTAAGGTAAATTTGCCTATTACCGGCTTAGTTAAGGAAATTTTCAGTTTACCCGCTTGGATTAGTGTTAAGGGTTCATACTTTGGCCAAATTTATCATTAAATGACGTAAAGGGTAGAGTTGTCTGTCAATTTCAACAAAAAAAAAATATATATTTTTTTAATTTGTACCAAAAAAAAAAATATTTTTTTAAAAAGTAATTTTTTTCTATTACCGGCCTATTAAAAAAAGCCTTAATCTAACGCCGGCCTAAGTGCGATCTATTACCGGCTTATTATCAAACGTTGTGTTTGATTATAAAAAATAACTAAAATAAATAAGTTGGATAAATTGTTTATTTTTAAAACTGAGCAAAAACTTAAAAAACTAAAATAAAAAATTAAATAGTACATAAAATGTGCAACTTTTTTATTTTTAGAAAAGTAAAAATTGAGATGAAAAGTAACAAACCGGGATAAAAAGTAATAAAGTGGGAATAAAAAGTAAAAATCTAGATAAAAAGTAAAAATTGGGATAAAAAGTAAAAATCGGGATAAAAAGTAAAAATTGGGATAAAAAGTAAAAAATGGGATAAAAAAAACCGGATAAAAATTTAAAAAATCGGGATAAAAAGAAAAAATCGGGATAAAATGTAACAATTGGGATCAAAGTAAAAATTGGGATAAAAAGTAAAAATTGGGATAAAAACTGAAAATCGGGATAAAAAGTAAAAAAAAAAACGGGATAAAAATTTAAAAAGTCGGGATAAAAAGTAAAAATTGAGATAAAAAGTAAAAAACCGATATAAAAAGTATAAAAGTCGGGAAAAAAGTAAAAATCGGGAAAAAATAAAAATGAAAAAAAGTTAAGAATATTGAAAAAACTTGATTAATAACCTCGTGATAAAAGTGTCTTTTTATCCATCGACGAACTGTACAAACTTTTCGCCATAAACAGTGACACTTTTATCCCCTGGTATTTATTATAGTATTTCGCACTTTAGGGGTAAGAAGTGCAATTTTTATACCGCATTGTTGAAACAAATGTGCCAATTTTTACTCCCGGGATAAAATTGCAAAAAATACAGTATAAACCTCGTAATTAAAGTTTATTTTTATTGCTGGACAAATTTTAGCCTTTCTCTCTGGTTGGGCTACAAACTTTTTTCCTCAGGATAAAAAGTGTTACATTTATCTTTTGTTATCCGATAACGTGTGTCCATATATGTGAGCAGATTTTAATTATATGATTATTTAAAAAAAAATAAAAACGCCTTGAAAAAGTTATAATTAAATAAGTACCATTTTTTTAACCCTGTTTAAAACAGAATATTATAAGAGGCAGATTTTTTTAATTCCATTAAAAAGGCTTACATCGGAAAAAGTTTTTATATTTTTTGAAGTGTTCTTCAGAAAAATTGACAAATCAGAGTTTTTGTTTTTTGTTAGGAAATTTAAAAATATAAGTATGTATTTATATATTAAACAATAATAACAAATTTTTTAATTCCAAATCTATAAGCCGTAATTAGTTCGAGGTTCAAAATATTAATCTAAAACCGACCTATTTTATTGTTTGCCTTTTTTAACAAATTTAATACAAGATATATGTTCTAAAATCTCAAAAATACGTTCAATCGACCTTATTAAATAAACTGAAATCAAAAACATATCCAATCAGTCCAAAATCTACGAGTTATTAAAAAACTGCTATCCATAAAAAACTTGTCTATAACTGGTTTTTTTTTTTGTAAAATATCATTCTAATTGGGTAATAAAAGATAAGATTTTCTCCATATCTGTCAAGGAATTTGTGGGCCGGAAAAAGATTTTTATACTTATGGAGGCTTTGAAAAAAAAAAAAAAAAATTTGTCTTTTAAAGAGATAAAAAAAAATTATAAATTAAACAATAACAGTAGTTTTCCGGCTCAATAAACCGTAGTTAGATGAGGTCCAAAATATTAATCTGTTACCGGCCTATTTTAATTTTGCCTTTTTTATCAATTTTCTACAAAATATATATTATTAAATAGTAAAAATACATTTAATAGACCTTTAAAAAATAAAAAAAATCTAAAGTATTTTAAAAGGGTCTTAAATCAAGGAGTTATTAAAAAACTGGTTCCATTAAGAAGGCTTTGCTTTGACGCTTTTTTTTTGTAATAGCTCTTTTTAATTAGGTAATAAAAAGGGTGTATTTTAATATTTCTGTCAAAAATTTTGTGGGCCGGAAATAGTTTAACATATTTTTTAAGGTATATTGGATAAAAGTTCCAAAACAAAGTTTTTTTTCTTTCTTAAAAATAAAATGTGATTTAAAATAATTGAGTTTTTGCATTTCCGGCTCAATAAGCCGCAATTAGATCGGACTTCCAAATATTGGTATATTACCGGCCTATTTTATATTAGCGATTTCCAGCACTTTTCCTAAAAATTTTTTTGTATAAATTGTGAAATTTATCGTAAACAGCACTGGCGTATATATGGAGGGGCCTGGGGGGCCCGGGTCCCCCCGAAGCTAGGATTTTTTTAGATATTTTCGACATATGTCTTGAATAAAAACATAAAATAGCATAAAATACGCCCTGATGGGGTCTCGCCCCCCCCCCCCCCCCCAAAACTGCCTCGGGCCCACCCCGAAACTTTTTTCTATATACGCCACTGGTAAACAGACATATATGAATCAACCTAAATTAAAAAAAATATAAAAAAACCTAAATTCTAAAAGTTATTGCTCAGAATACCTTAAGGTGTGAAGTCAAATCCCTTACCAAAAAGGAGCAAATTAGCCTAAATACACACCTTTTCCCTTAGTGGAAACTTCCAGACTGCCGCCTACACTGACGCTTGCCAACATCCCCACTTTTATGCGTTAATTTGATTGGCAAATAATAGTCCAATAATAGAATTGCTACGGTTATAAATATTTTTCGCGCCAAATATGAATAAATCAGCCGCCAAGTTGATGTACCTTTTTGAGCCGGCATTACCCCACGATTTTGCATGAGCCGGTAATACCCCATTTTACCTTACCTTGTTCTGAGGACCAGCCCGTAATTTAATTTATTTAGTATATGCAAAATACACAGGCGGGTCTGAACAATTTCGGAATTTTCATGGTTTTGATCAACCTTACCCCACTTTTTGTTTGTTTTTCTCAATGACATTGTAAATTTTTATTTTTTCGTGTTTTTTGATTGCTTTTCGTTCTCAGAACATGAAGGCCTTAGCTGGAGTAACGGTAAAGACAAAGTGTATCCACTAGCACCAAGTGTCGACCCCCACTTGATAATACTAATACTTTTTATTTTATTATTTTTTTTTAAACTAAGTCTTACAGCGAAAAACGATATACTAACACTGTGTTATAGGCCATAGAATTTCCCTCTAAATGGTGTTTATCTTATCTTGGTAACATCTAGATTCACAATGACTCATACCAAAAGTTACCTTACGTATTTGCTGTAAGCTTGTTTTCACCTCATTGTTTCTACGCAAGGTATCTTATCTGTGTAAAGTACTTTATGTCTACGCAGTGGCATGGCTGATAACCTATAAGGGCGTTTGCACACAGGATGGCAACGGCACGATTTGCCGTATAAATCGTAGGCGATATTGCAACGACCAACAATAAAAAGTTTGGCAGTCAAAAAACGCGCGAAATTGCAAATTGCAACCTCGCGCCTGGTTGAGAGTATGACGTACAAATGCTATTTGCCTTTAATTTAGTTACTCTTCCTGTTGTGCAAATGTGGAAAGAGTATTTTCCGCCTTCAAGTTAAGTAACAAAAAACAACGAAATAGGTTAAAAACTTCTACCATTATAGCAATTCTCCATTCAAAAGGTCTGGTAAATAAAAATATTCTATTTGTTCAAATTTCCTCATAAAAAAAAATGATCAAAAACGTACGTACATTTATGATTCAGACTTTGGCTAGCATTCTCTCATTGCAGGGTTCTTAGTTGTTTAGGTTTTTGAGTACTTAACGTCTTTTTTTTGTTACTGCACAAATAAAAATTTAAATACTATTTTATTAAAGTGTTTGATTTATTAAAGTGCAAAATATTTAAGTAATTTGTTCCTAATGCTCTTTTAAAGCAAATGCTTTAATAGGTATTAAAATTTACGACATGAATTTGGCCAATTAAAAAAAACATGCGTACTGCAACACAGAATATATAGCTAAATATATACGTATATGTATTCTGTGCCTGCAATAATGAATGAGCACCATACTAGAGCCAACAGCGACAATTCCGCCACCTCGTGATTTTTTTTAAATCTCATTAGTTCTCGAAATATTTCTCATGCAATATTTCTGTGGGACCTGGCAACACTGAGAGGGCGAGCACTCAGCGGATGTGTGCAAACGCTCTAAAGGGGCCTACAGACACGCGAACATTTCGAGAGATTAGTACGCGCGTACAAGTTTGCGCATACTAATCTCTTCGTGTGTAGACAATATCCGCCTAAAATATCTCTCGAAGATTAGTTCGCGCGCACAATGTACGCGAGCAAATCTCTCGGTGTCTAGGCAAAACGCATTGATAAAACGTTTAATTTTGTCTTCGTGTGTGTAGGCGATTCCCAGAGATTAGTTCGCGCACTAATCTCTAGAGATTAGTTCGCGTACTAATCTCAAGAAATGCTCGCGTGTCTGTAGGCGACTTAAGGGCACACGATAAATCGTACGCCAAAAATCACAAATTTGTCATACAATTTAATGCAGTGTGGCCCACTGACTGAAAAATGCAGAACGATACCGCACAAACCTGCGATTTGGCGGTCAGAAAACGTGCGAATTCAAGTCGCCTGACTTTTGAACGCCAATAGGATTTAATGATTTGAACCACACACTACGATATCGCCAACGATATTTTCAGTGCATTGTTGTCATTAAGAGCGCGCAGTCGATGAAAGTACTGGTTGTGAGTTTCGCACTATATACTGTGTAGAGGGCGAGCACTAAGCGGATGCGGCGCGTTACCGTCCTGTATGCAAACACCCTAAGGATGTGCAATTTGTATAGTAGTATAATAAGCTTTTTTACGTCGGACTGGTCACTAGTCAAAGTTCTTAAGTAGTTATTTGAAAATTCATGATTGGTCCGTGCCATTTTCAAATTAGATTATCTATGAACTGCAAAGTAGATAACTGCCTGAGAATTCTAAACTTTTTGGGAAAATTCCCTGCTGCTTTTGGAGGATATCAAAAGTTTCTTTATGCATTTTAATAAAAAAGGTAAGGTAGGTAGATATAATACACGTTTAAAGAGTATAATTTTGCCTCCTTGGCCCCGAATTAAGAGTGCATGTGCAAATTTATTTCGCTGAAAGGAAAGACGGGCATTTTTGCCACATGTTAGGTAGATAAGGTAAAATTGAGGGTACCTTAGTATTTAAAACTAAATCTAATAAACCTAATTACCTGAAGAAAAATTTCCAGAGCTATCGCGTTCGCCAAAGCGTCACATTTTGTCAAAAATGAAGAGTGATTTTAAATAGTATGATATTTGAAAAGGAGACAAAATGCAGATATTTAATGAAGAAGATTAATTGTCAAGTTAAAGCTTCAGTCACAATCGACCACTAAGCGAAGGCATGATTTGACGTCACTGAGAAGACAGATATTATTTTGTTTTTCGAAATTTTGATAGTTAAACAAAATGTTACTATAAAATGGTAATTATCAAAATTGACATGACTTGCACCCTCGACGGTTGTTGTATTGAGAGATACTGACGATTGATTTCCCCCCTTGGGCATGCGCCTCATTGTAACCCTGGCAAACAAACAAAATTTTAGAAGACCCGATCGGTGTGATGCAAACCGGAAAATTTATTAAAACAAAAATATATATTTTTTAAAAGGGTCTACAAACAGATATAGATATCAGTCTCAGCACATATCCTAGCCCAAAGTATACAATAAAATTATACGGAGGTTGCGAGGAAATAAAATATACTTAATTAAAACAGGTTTGATGGCAGTTCCTTAACAGGGGGAGAGGGCAGTTCCTTAACAGGGGGAGAGGGCAGCTCGTAGACACCGATGGGATGGAGATGAAATAAATAGTATTATCTAAAAAGGAGTCATGAAATGCGGACATTAACCAAATAAGGTTAACTGTTAAGTTGAAGTTTCAGTCACAATCGCGCACTAAGTGTAGGCATGATTTGACATAGTCATCTACGAAGACAGATATAAAAGCGGCCCTCACATGATTAATAATATTGTCAATATTTCTGTTCTTGCCATTATCTTTCAAATGATATAAACAAAGAAGCATATAAAAATATTGGCCGTGTGAGGGCCGATTTATACCAAAATATTGACTATATTTTTAATAGAGTGAGGCCCGCTTAAGCGACCCTCACACGATCAATAATATTGTCAATATTTCTTTACTTGTAATTGTCTTTCAAATAGTAAATATAAATAAAGCCGCTTTAAAGATCCTAGCCCAGAAGTATACAAAAAAATTACAGGGATTTTGCGAAGAAATAGTGAAAAGACTCAATAAAAACAGATTTGCAGGCAGTTCCTCCAAAGGGGGACACGGTAGCTCGCAGACACCCGTGCTTCGTTTCCTTTCGAGGAACTTCCAGCAAACCTGTTTTTATTCATTCTTTTAACTATTTTCTCGCAATATCCATTTTATTGTCCTATTTTACTTTCTGTGATCTCTATGCATATTATTACCTTAACAAATCCTTCTTCGAGCTGTATAGTTAAGTAAAACGGCTTTAATGTTCTTAACGAACTCTAAGTTTAACTTTTGTCGAACTTGCGTAAGCCTCTTAACATGTTTGGACTTCATGATTTTCCACAAAATTGTGGTATTACAAGGGAAGTCGTTGTTAAACTTATAAAGGGGAGTTTTCTCTTTGTGTTCTATAAGGTTGCCTTGTCAAAAAACTTATTTAATATTACACAGCCAGTCTATAAAAGTGTCAATCCAGATTAGTTTTAAACACGTTTTAAAATCTTAGACTTTTAATTTAAATGATGATTCGGGGACACAAACAAAATAAGAAATGTTGCAAAATTACACCTCATAATCTCTCTCTCTAATTTTCGCTAACTCACTCTATTAGCACTCGTGCTATTGGTCCAAATATTTTGACAGTTAACAACATAAATACTTTGAGGTTAGGTTGTTTTACAAGGCGGTTTTACTCTATGTGTTAGTAAACCGAGTATACCTACAATTGTAGGATATGGCTTCCAGCGCGCGGCGGCTATATATAATTAAAATATTGAAAAGTAAGCCACTAGCACACTCCAAGTGAACTTCACGCTATATAAGCCTTGAAAACAGTTTTTGTAAATATATCAGAAACGGAAGCTTCTACAAAGTTTTTATAAATAACATAAATTATTAAGAAAAACGTGTTCTACTATACGAGTATTCCGCATATTGATGTGATGTGATGTTATGTTCCGGTAAAAAAGCATCTTTTCTTTTTTTCATCAATGGATTTTGAACAAATTCTAATCAGCTCCTGTACATACATTATTTTCCTGAAATAATAACGAAAATCGTTTTAGCGGTATAGGAGCTATCGTACACAGAAGTCACGATATTGCTAAAATAGGTCCAAATACACTGAATAAACACATTTTCGGCGTTATCAATCATTTTTTTTTCGTCGAAAACAATACCTTTTTCAGCTATTGCTGCGCGTGCCAACCTGGGTTCGAGTCCCGGCTGAAGCACAGGATACTTTTTTGATGGTTTTTCATTTTTTTAGTTGTACCCTTGGTTTGGAATTGCTATTTATGGTTTTAAGTAAAACATTTTGGTATTTAAAAAATGTCATATAGCCTCAAAATATTTTGGTACGACAAGAAAAGGTGAAAATATTGATTGAATTAAATTGAATTGAACTAAACTAGCCCCGACTCTACACACCACACGTTATGCCAAACTAGCGACAATGGTTGTAAATAAGCGAGCAAATTGTTAAATTTTGAAGATTCATTATAACCATTGTCTGTTTTTTAAGAATATAGACTTATTATTTTGTGAAAAATCGACAAACACCACCTACCTATTACCAAATTAAAAAACTGTTAATCAGTATTTCGTACACCCTAATGGTCTTGAAAAGGCACGTATCGAAGCAAAAAATGGTCCCTAATGACAGTTATTTATAAAGGTGTTTCGGGAAAATGGCAGGTGGAGCACATTAGCGCTATCTGGCCGCATTTTTCTCGCTCTCTTATTTTTCCCTTATTTTTCAGCATCATTGGAAAGTCCTAAGAAAAAATAGGAATCATAGACTATCTATGGGCTTCGCAACATAATTTTTTGGTTGAAAATTGAGAAGACTTAGATATTAATTGCTTAAAACGTCAAAAAGGGCGTTCTTTTAGTATTGGTCTGAAGTTTGGCATGTCATGTGCTATAAAGCCATTGAGGTAATGACTTATAGAAGTCAATGTATATAGCGATCTTGAGCATGACCAAAGATGTAATGCATTATGCATCTTTGGCATGACCAGGGACAGATGAACATCAGTCCTTGACATGACCTAGAACATAAACCGTATACAAGAAGCCTACGCATTCCTCTAACCGCTGCTCGGAGGTCAGCTTGTCTAATTTAGACGATCGAAACCTCAATATCGAACTATTTTCTATCATAACCACTAAGTCTTAAAAAAGTGCCCAATTACCTTATTAGTAGACCCCAATGCAGAAAATCGATCAACTAACTCGTTGTCACTTGTTACGACGACAAGTCATAGGCCGTTTGATAGCCTGTATAATGATCCGCACTTATTCCGCGCGGAAATGCGATTTTCAAAAGTGCTCCAAGTTGGTAAAGCAGAGATTATATGGTGATTTCTTCACGTATATTTAAAATATGGGTTAGTATCTTTAATTTTTACTAATAAACCATTTGCAAAGTTTCAATTTACTTAAAAATATTAGATAAAAGTTGTGTATTGATTTATTATAATTTTTCAAATATGTATTATATATATTGGACTGAAAAAGTCTGGATCGTTACGTATCAATTGCGTTTGTGACTTTATTATTTCAATCATGTATCAAGGGTAGTATAGGTGCTGCATTCAGCTGCCGCTTCTTGCCGCTGTATTAGCTATGATTTATTGTTTCAGCGTTGGCGCAAGAGATTGGCCGACGTAATTTATTTAAAATGTGGCATTAAACACCGGATTCACAGGATAAAATTCAATCCGTTTTGAACTATGTATGTGAAAATAGTGATTATAAAGACTACGATAAAGAATATCGGTGCGTGGTAAAAAACTGGTATATAGTATAGCAAGATTAATAAATTTAGTTAAATTTTTATAAAAAAGCTATGTTAAATAAAAAAAGATATAAGCTATTTACGTACGCACACTCTCAAAGTATCAATTTTTCAAGTTTTTTGCTTAAGAGGAAAACACGATATGCAACATTGTTTGGAGGCGACTGTACCATCTCCAGAATGCACAATATATTAAAATCACATTTTTTAAACGCTAGTTGAGATTTCCTAACTTTCAACATCAATTTGTCAAAATTAAAACCATAAAATAATTTCGATCGTTCAGAACCGACAAGCTGACCACCGTGCGCTGCCGCCGTAGCACCATTACCCAACCCAATAAACCTTCGGCCTTGGCCTTTGCTAAACCGTCCAAACCAAACAAAAAATATGCGAACGATCCCAATTTCTGAGCTTGGTCTGTACGCAAGGTTTTTATAATTTTATACAGGTTGCCTTTAGAATTTGACCAGTGATGTGAACTTAACTAGACGACTGTAGCTTTGTCATTGTGTCACCCGGTGATGTAGATTTTTTAATCTAATTAGAGTTGGCCAGTTAGGTTCAATGACCTTTCAAATTCTGTAGGGAAGCTGTGTAAAACTATAAAGACCTTGGTCTGTACGTACCTTTACACTGGGTATAATGCGGGTTAGGCCTATCAAAACAAACGGGTCATGGCCCTTTTTTTATTGCAACCTCTTGTTAGAATAACCTCAACATTTTTTAATATTTTACGTCAATTTTTTTGACACTTAGTAGGTAATTTATTTAGATGTGTCTTCCTACACAAAAACAAACATTTTTTCTGTATAACAATTATGATTACAATTTTCTTTTGGATCAAATGACGTCCTTGCCATTTTTTTTAGGTAATTTTAGTCAAAAAATAATTTGACACAAACCAATAAATGAATGTCATAATGCAATGTGACAACGTCAATCTAGCAGCAAGGGCAGTGCCAGGCAGGTTTAAACTAATCGTAAGCAACCGAACATTTGAAACATTTCAGCTTTTCAATCACCTTTTATCGTCACAAAAGTTTGGTAGAAAATTGGGGGGGTGGATGTCCGAGAATAATATACCACTTAAACTTCACAAAAATATGTATTGTTATTTATATGTTATCCTTTCCATAAGACTGTAACAATCGGCCTCGCCATTTTATGTTGCCTTGTGCGGGCTTATGGTTGGGCCAATACCAAGGTCTTTAAACTTTTACACAGGTTGCCTACAGAATTTGACCAGTCATGTGAAGTGTTTCCATAAAACAAATGGTATAAGGCAACATGGTGACGTAGATTTTTTACTCTGATTACAGCTGGCCAGTCACGTTCAGTGACCTTTTAAATTCTTTAGTTAACCTGTGTAAAAGTATAAAGCCCTTGGGCCAAGACCATTAAAAACATTAGTTGATATTCCAAGGCCTATTTTTTATTGAGTCTTATTGAGGGATAGAGGTTTATTTGTGATATTTTCAAAATGGCACTACAGATTTTCGTGAAAGTTTAGCGAAATATTCTCTGACACCAACCTGATGTATGTATGTATGTATTCGAAAGTGGTGGCAGGCCCTACTGGACCTCCATGCACTGCGACCACAAATGGATCTATTGTGCCCACGTACCTACATACTGAGTTTGACTAAAGTGGCATATTTTATTTTCCACCCAGTACATGAAAAAACTCTGCAGATTACAACAATAAATGATTTAGGCTTAACACTTTGACTCAAAGATATACACCACTAAGGCCTCTGCATTATTAGCCAGAAACACACCAACCTGATATTCCGTTAAAATTTTGCGAGAATAAAAGATGATTAAAAGGTTTCCTTCATGCCCCGCCCCACTTTGTCAAGTTGTATAATAATGTCTTTCCACAACTATCTCTATAAACAGGGTGTCCCAACTAAAAGATAACAGAAATGTTTTCGGGTAATTTTCGTGCGAATTTGGAGAAACGCTCGAACATGTCGATTTTGTGTGCGAGGAGGACACTTTTTGGCTATCTTGAAATTTTTGTAGCTCGCACCATCTTCGAGGGGTAAACCTTACTCCTATAGTTTGACTAGGGAAAGTGGGTCTAGTGAAGTTCTCTTGAATACGTTTACAACCGTGTAAAAATTTTGAAAATCCATAGATTATCTTTATTATATTTGCTTTCAAATTTTTAAATTTTAGATGTAATGATAACAATTTACAATACACGGTTGTAAAGATATTCAAGAAGCCTTTAAAACAAAGTATCACAAGATCCACTTTCCCCATTCAAAATATTGTGGTAAAGTATACCCCTGGAAGAACAATTTCAAGATAGCCAAAAAGTGTCCCCCTCGCAAACAAAATCGACGTGTCCGAGCGTTTCTCTAAATTCGCTCGAAAAATATACAAAAATACGTCTGTTACGTTAACTTCTGGAAATGGCCAGTGTAAAAAAATGCCTTCTCCATTAAAAACAAAAGCAAACTTCAAAATCAATAATTTTTTTATGTGCGTTGTCAAATAAAATTTTGAGGTTATATTGCCGTGACGTAACCATAAAAAAATTGTTTTTCCTTTTTGTTTTGACTTTATTGGCTTTTTCCACTTAATGCAGACAATTCTGCCAGCTCAAATCGGTGGTCACCAAGCTAATCGACTCGACCTCACTTGTTGCCAGGATAAAAACACATAAGTTTTTGGCATGTGACGTCCACAAAGTGGTAGATTGTAGTGGAATAGGCCAAGTGCGTAATACCTTCTTTACCAAGAGGCTCTAAAGCTACCATTCAATCAGGTATCTACTGTAAAAAATAGGGAGCGCGAGAACAGCAGAATATAATTTAAGCTGGCGCAGGGATGTGGAAGAAACACCCTTAATGGGTATTAAAACGAAAGAAAAGGAGCTAAAGAGAGTTATGCTTGAAAATAAGACTTACCTCGATGGTTTTCTTTACAAGGTAGATACCATTGAAATGAAGTAATCCTATTGTCGTATGTATTCTTCGAACGGCCTCATTCTTAGCTTCTTCTTAAATTGTACATTTTTAACGGCACTTGGTTATTTTTAAGGCGCTGTTAAGTTTTGCGCGATCGCGGCTTAATGATTTAGTTTTTTAATTAGGTTTAGTTTAACACTAATTAGTAAGTAGTTTTAATTCGACAAGGGCCATAAGGAGGCAAATATCAACCCTCTTTAGTGCGTTTAACTGGATCAAATCAACGGCGAATGCACACTGTTTGTCTCCTACTTTCCGTTTCTTTTAATCTTGATATTTACAAGTTGAATGTGTATATCTGGTTTTATTTTTATCCCAATGTACCGAATATCATTTATTCATAACACCGGGTTGAAATTTAAAAAATCAATAAAAATGTAAAACTAAGGGCGTTGAAACAAACCACGTGGTGCGTCTGGTTCGAAAGCCTCATGTAGTAAGGACACTGTTTGCTATATGTTGTGTGTCCTTACTGTGCGAGCTTATGGTTGGGCTTTCTAGGACTAACTTTTGTTCTAAGTCTGTCCCTCGATATTTCACAGCACAATAACATTTATTCGGCCTCATCAGGCAGTGTGGGAAACCCGCCGCGGAAACGTCTTCATTGTGCCGTTTGGGAACTTTCCACGATGCTGATAAAGCCATACTAACGTTTATGAATGTTTGCTGTGGGGCGCATAAATGGCAAACTTAACGGGAAATAATGTGTAGTTATGATAATAGAAAAAGGTCGTAAAGAAAACAAATTTATCAACCCCATAACATGTATAAAATAGCGGGTATTAAAACAGCGGTATCGAAATAGCGACAGCAAAATAGCGATGTAATGAAAGAGCGACCATCAAAATGACGATGTAACAAAATAGTGATAGTAATAAATTAGCGACATTTAAAATAGGGATGTAACAAAATAGCAACTATCAAAATAGCACGGACAAAATAGCGCAGGCATAATTGCGTATGGCCAAAATAGTATACAGGCCAAATAGCGCATGGCCAAAATAGTGCAGGCCCACAATAGCACAGGCCAAAATACCGCATGATTAATATACCACATAGCCAAAATAGCGCAGGCCAAAATAGCACATTACTAAAATAGCGAAGGCCAAAATAGAATAGGTCGAGCGACAAAATATCGAAACACAAAATATCAAAATTACAAAATAGGCTAGAACCGTACCGAACTGAAGCAGCATATTTAAAAAAAAAACTTCCCTGACTTTTTTCCCGAATCCTAGAGGATGTGTATCCGAACCAAATTAACCTGAACCGAACCGAATTCGATTTGAATAAGTTCGGTTCGGTTTGGATTCACACCCTCTAGGATCCCGGGAGAAAAGTCAGATAAGTTTGTTTTTTAAAAATATGCTAGTTCGGTTCGGTTCACTTTAGTTTGGTTCGGTTCGGATTCAGACCCTTTAGGATGCCGGGAAAGCAGTCAGGCGCTATTTTGGCCATGCGCTATTTTGGGCATGCGCAATTTTGTCCTGCGCTGTTATAGCCATACGCAGTTTTGGCCATATATTTTACATTATTGTTATGACGTCCAATAAGAAGGCTGCTTATTTCCTTTTGCATGTTTATAGAATAAATAATATAAAACTTGATAAAAACCAACTAGGTATATATTTTTGTTCATTTTTAAAAATAACGCTTGTTTCTGTAAAATTAAATTAAATTTTAAATTGTATATCTTTATTAGCTGAAGAAATTCTTGCATTCTGTGGTCTCTCGAAGGGGTAATTTAAGAATACTCGAAGTAGCGACAGATCTTCTAGAACATGACTTATATTTGGCCTGCCAGATCATCCTGGTTTCCTTTCAAGCGATTGTTCTTTTATCCATCTTTTATTTATAGAAGAAACTGTTGTTTGGCTTACATTAGAATGCTGGACTACCGCGGGAAAAGACCAACCTTTTTCCAACTTAGTAACAATTTTGGTTTTTGGCTGTCATCTTAAAATGCCGGTATGTAAAGCGATTTTAAGATTACATACTATGTTTTTGTATTTATTATTTTGTAACTGATGACAGTGAAATTTTTAGGTAAAATAGTGTTGGAAACTCTTACGAGCTGATTAGGTTTTGGTCAAAATACATGACGGTTTTTTGTCAATAAAAAACTTAAAAAAATGCTAACTTTTTAACGGAGTATAGTATCAATACACTGCTTTCGGAATATTGTAGACTATATTTTGCTCAATATCATGTTATAACCAAAAACTTCGTAGGAGCCATACTTTCTGAGATATTTACAAAAAACTGTTTTCAAGGATAATTAATATATTATCATGGCTTCACTTGAAGTGTGTCAGATCTGTCATGAATCCATTTGTTTTAATTGTCATTGAGAGTTTTGATAAAGCTGATGGTGGCTTAGGATACACTGCTCAAATTTTGGAAAAAGTACCTTAAAGAGTCGTATTAGTTTTTTTTTAATCAGCTGTACATCCTACGTATAGAAGGTTTTTTTTTCTAATGGCGGTTCGTCATTGCCATTTTATCATTTACTTCTACTACTACTTCTAATAAAATTTGAATGAGCTTTTAAATTATTTGGTGATTCTCTGTTTCAGCAACACTTTTTAGTTTCAAAGCAAAAAACCATTTTTCCATAAAATACAACCCCACAGCCGATCCAAATCCTATCCAGACGTCGTTACACGAAACGTAAACCTTGTACATAATATCCGTAATATTCCAGTTTGAGTGGAAAAAACTGACTTCAACGGCGCGAGTCCCCTAATATTAAACAGCACCATCTGGCGCCTCAGTCCGATTCCGAACGTGCTTCACTTTTAAATCATTCCGAAACATAAACTTAAAATCGAAATGGGATTCTAAAAACTACACGGTGTTGTCAGGATGAAGGTTTTTCCATATTTTTGGCAGAAAATTAAGAAAAAAAGAAAACCACAAAATAATACTTAAGTATCTTTGAAATGCAGTCATTTACAGGGTGTCCCGTTGTTTGATAATATTGAATGGGAAACTCAGTTAATATAAAAGATAGAGCCTGGGGATTTTACATTACTCAAATTTCGAGACTAAAAAAATGTGTCAAAAGTTGTTTTCTAGCCCTTGTAGTTTTGAGGCTGCAAGGGAATTAAAAAATCCGTCATATCTCTGTTGTTAGGGCAGATATTTTATTTCGGTTAAAGCTTCTCTACAGAAAGTTGATTCTGTCAATAGCATGACGTTGTAGAATTGTTGGTCGAATTCGAGATTTCAGGAAAAAATCAATAAATTAAATACGGACCTGGATTTTTTTTATTTTAGCACTAAATTGGATTCTACTCAACGCACTATGGTCTGAGAGATCAATATTTTGGCCATACAGTTAAACTCCTCCAATCACTTAAACGCAAATCAATAAAGAAGTCTAAATCGCTAAGTATTTTTTATTACCTCTCACTCGTGTCACCACCATTTTCGTGATTTATACTGCCTAAGATCTCTTTCAAAAGTGTATTATTTTTAATATAGTCTACAAATTACACAGCCTCAAAAAAAATATAAGTTGTAAAACTCAGAGGGTGGACCCCACAAATCCTCCTAATTTTGGTTCGCTAAAACCGAGTTCCCCCAAAAAAAGGTTCAATTATCGAATTTGCCCCTATTACAACCCCCCCCCCCTGGGGGTTAAAATTTAATCTATTATGAAAATTCAAAATATTATATATATTCGTAATTATTTTGGTCCGCGGAACTAAAATATAAGGATTAAAAAGTTTTGTAACCATTCAATCACACCATCCCCCCGTTTATTTGGGAGTCAAAACTGTACTTTTCTAATGATAATGAACAGTTTATAATTATATTAATAATTGCAAGATAATAAAAAAAAATAATTTGTGAATTATCCCCTAAATCACCCTTAGCACAAAGGCGTCTCCAGGGAGGGGAAAAGGGCAGCTGTTGAGCTACCCCCCTTTTTAACCAGGTTTTTTAATATCAGACATTGAAATTCAATTAAATTATGAATTCTTCCCCCTTCTTGAAATTAAGAAGGTCATGGAATGCAGAAACCTATCGCCTCTTTTCTTTTGTGTTGGATACGACCTTGCCCCAGCATCTCTCTTTCCTCCCTAAGAGGGGGAACCGTAAACTAAAATAAAAATTCATATTGAAGTTTTGTCGTGAGACTACTTAACCGATTTCAATGAAAGTTGGTATACGTACATATTCTCTGAACTATACTGTTTGTTTAAGGTAACCTATCTTTATCTATTTCTACTATGGATAAAAAAGAACCTTGCATGTAAAAAAATCGTGCCTACCCCATATTAGGAACATACTTCATTATAGGCGACTTTCCTCTAGTTTATTTTTTAAGCATCATATTTAGACTCAAAGTACCCAAAAACCCGTTAATAGATGTATCACGTGTCAAATTTGATTTTTTTAAACTCATTTAACCCCCCTCCATTCTTAACTGTTCTTTTCCTCCCCCAATAAAAATTATTCTATACTTGAATTTAGATGCTGCAAATACCTTAAAACCGATGTGGGAAGACACACGGAAACACAAATTAAAATGCACTGGAATAGGTACTTTGTGTTTATCAGAATATGTACGGTCATGTTTAATAATGAATTTGGAGACTGTCGCACCTTTTGACACCAAAAGTGTATATACTCCAGAAAGTACAAATCAGGACGAAAATATTTTCACAAAAATTAATTTGAAAGTTTGTAAAAGCGTTTTTGTTAGTCCAACGAAATATCGAAAAAAAAAATCATATTTTTTTTTAAATAAATAAATAAAACTTAAATCCATGACAGATCTGATACCTTCCTTGCTAGCCAATAAGCATACTTCAAGTGAAGCTATGATAATCAGCCATGAAAAGTTTTTTGTAAATATCTCAAAGACTAAAGCTCCTACAAAGTTTTTGGTTATAACACAAATTATTGATCCAAATGTAGTCTAATATATTCCGAAAACCACATATTGATGCGATGCTTCGTTAAAAAGTTAGCATTGTTAAAAAAGTTTAATTGGCAAAAATCTGTCATTAGCATTAATGGATTTTGTGTCGAACACTATTTTATCTAAAAATTTTATGAAAATCGATTCAGCGGTTTAGGAACTATCGTGTTATGAACAGAAAAAAAAACACACATACACACACACAGCCATCAAGACGACATTGCTAGGATAGGTCAAAATACACCCAAATAACACATTTTTGGCGTTGTCTCAAAAAACATTTTGTCCTCAAAAACAATACCTTCTCTAGCCATTGCTGCGCGGGCTAGGAAGGTAAAAATTGTTGAGTGCCCAACGTTGTTTTTAAGGAAATTTTAGACGCTCCTGAATCAAATAAAAAAGAGTCATTTCTTGAAAAATACAAACTTTATATAATATCTCCAAAACTAAAAGTGACAGATAAAAAGTAAGTTAGTTGAATTTCTAATGTAAACAAAATTTTGAAAAGTCTGTAAAAGATATACTTACCGTTCCAAAATGCACAAGTTAGCCAAGAGTTGAACCAGTCATGGGGATAAAACATCTGATATTAAGAGGTTTTATTCTTGTGCAGTTTAGCTAAAACTGCGCTATGCCGTTTTACCCCCGTATCCCATTTTGCGCCCCTTTCTTCTAGTGCTTAAGAAACGAGTTTTTCCAGCATTATCAGATTTTTTTTGAAATCAGCTGTTTATAGCACACTTTTTAAAGAAGCACCGAAAATAGGTTTCAGGAAAATCAAGAAAATTTGACAATCCCTGTAAAAGCACCCACTTCAACTGTATACATTTCACCCTCTTACATGCTCATAATAATAACTGGAAATCGTACATAAAGCAGATACGCACCTACTGATACACTTCATTTCAAAGTCTTTATTGCGAATTTAAACCTTATGACAAGAATTTCCCCAGAATACAAATACACGGATTCGCCAAATAAATGTTTTTGACAACGGATATGAGAAAAATGTAGAATTTATGAGGTAACCAAATGTGATGTGTGAAAAGTGTCGCGAAAAAAAGAAAAAAATTAAAATTCATAACACTTCAATCAAGAACTCTTTTCTTTAGGCAGATGTTATTTTTTAAGTAAGTATATGATATATACTAAAATATGTATTTAGCTCACACATATACTATACTATAGTAGTGTGTTTAGCTCACACATATACTATACTATAGTAGTGTGAGCTATGGTGATCCTAATTTTTTCGAGGAAAAAAAAGTTGCTCCGATTTCAAAAATTTTAATATATCTTTGCGTTTCAGATGATTTTGAAACTTTTTTGTTGCGCCGTCTGTCTGTCTGTCTGTCTGTCTGTATGTCTGTAACGACCAACGCGCATAACTCAAAAACCGCTTGGCCGATTTTAATGAAATTTGGTACTTAGGCTGGGTCTTGGGTCGAGATGGTCCCATTTAAAAATGAACAAAATCCACCGAATACAAACCAAATAAAAGGGTGGGGGTAGATTTCAAAAATTAGAGTTTATGTGAAAATATGGCGTGTGTGATATCAAACGCAAGGTAATTCAGTCTAGAATTAAACAAAATACATTTTAATTTATTTAAAAAAAAAAGGATGGGGGTATATTTCAAAAATTAGAGTTTAAGTGAAAATATGGCCTATGTGATATCAAACGAAAGGTAATTGAGTCGGGAGTTTAACAAAATACATTTAATTTTTGTTTTTTAGCTCACACATATACTATACTATAGTAGTGTGAGCTATGGTGATCCTAATTTTTTCGAGAAAAAAAAAGTTGCTCCGATTTCAAAAATTTTTATATATCTTTGCGTTTCAGATGATTTTGAAACTTTTTTGTTGCGCCGTCTGTCTGTCTGTCTGTCTGTCTGTCTGTCTGTCTGTCTGTATGTCTGTCTGTCTGTCTGTCTGTCTGTCTGTGTGTCTGTATGTCTGTCTGTAACGACCAACGCGCATAACTCAAAAACCGGTTGGCCGATTTTAATGAAATTTGGTACCTTGGCTGGGTCTTGGGTCGAGATGGTCCCATTTAAAAATGAACAAAATCCACCGAACACAAACCAAATAAAAGGGTGGGGGTAGATTTCAAAAATTAGAGTTTATGTGAAAATATGGCGTGTGTGATATTAAACGAAAGGTAATTGAGTCTGCAGTTAAACAAAATACATTTTAATTTATTTAAAAAAAAGGGTGGGGGTATATTTTAAAAATTAGAGTTTAAGTGAAAATATGGCGTGTGTGATATCAAACGAAAGGTAATTGAGTCCGGACTTTAACAAAATACATTTTAGTTTTTGTTTTTAGCTCACACATATACTATACTATAGTAGTTCTAGAACACAAACCAACTAAAAGGGTGGGGGTAGATTTCAAAAATTAGAGTTTATGTGAAAATATGGCGTGTGTGATATCAAACGAAAGGTAATTGAGTCTGGAGTTAAACAAAATACATTTTAATTTATTTTTAAAAAAGGGGGGGGTACATTTCAAAAATTAGAGTTTAAGTGAAAATATAGCGTGTGTGATATTAAACGAAAGGTAATTGAGTCCGGAGTTTAACAAAATACATTTTAGTTTTTGTTTTTTTTAAGGGTGGGGGTGGATTTCAAAAATTTGAGTTTAAGTCAAAACATGGCTTGTGTGGTATCAAACAAAAGGTAATTTACTGTGGAGTTGAATAAAATATATTTCAGTTTTTAGTTATATTAGCTCACACGTACACTATAACTATAGTAACTAGTGTGAGCTTAGGGGCCCATATATTGGCAGAGTATTTTAAGGGTGGGGGTAGATTTCAAAAATTTGAGATTAAGGCAAAACATGGCTTGTGGTATTAAACAAAAGGTAATTTTTAGTTATATTAGCTCACACGTACACTATAACTATAGTAGCTAGTGTGAGCTTAGGGGCCCATATATTGGCAGAGTATTTTTAAATATACAGGTATGCTTTCATACAAGAATTTTCCTGGTCTGTTTATATCATACCATATAGGAAACAGCTGTAAAGGCCATGAGAAAGCCTGCTCAGAAAAATAAAAACTAATTTAACAGGTGTTTAGATCAAAAAAAGAAACGTAAGTGTTTACCCCTTTTATCAGCAAATCCCGGTGGCCAGTGAACTAAATGTTGAAAGAAGAGGGGGAATACCGTAGAAGAAATTAAACACCAGAGTTGGCTGGAGAACAAACAAACTTGCGTTACGGCATTGATATTTTATTTTCTTTTGAATCTACCTAGAATGAAATTCTTTTGACTCAAGCAACAATCGAGAGGGAATGAAGAAAATAAGTTGTTTATATTAATATCTAAACATCTGCTAAATTGGTTTTTCTCTTTCTAAGCAGGCTTCTTCTTGGCCAGTATAGCTTTTTCCAATATGGTATAGTTTTCATGCAAAATAAAAAATGTTTCACATAATTAACCCGGGAGCAGTCGCATTGTCCTGTGCTACGTATGTATGCCCGCAGTAAGAAAAATGATAACTGCAGTGGACTGTATATATTTTATTAAATGAAAACGCGAACAAACACAAATATATTGATATGAAATCACGAAATAATTAAGGTCCATAGGTTAATTGTTGGTACCACACAACGGAAATCAGAAACAAAGCACTCACCAGTTTGCAGCCAATTTCTCCACGTTCCAGGGGCCCCTGTCTTGATCTAATGATGGCACCACGCAGCTGAAGGGCCGAAGTTTCCAGTTCTATGCTTCAGTACACCAAAATCGAGCACTTTCAAGTGTAGAAATTTGTAATAATTGGAGAAGGTAAATTAACACGCCATTTTCACGAGGCGGTAGAAAAGGATCTCCCTGATTCTTGGTGCGCATGTCCAATGCGCGGAAAATGTACTCTGTCCGTCATCCAATTGTCTGGTTTTAAAAAGTAAAAACAACCGCGAAATTTAGCGGGAGCTAACATAACTGCCCTCCAAAACACACAATTTTAGAATATCAACCGGACAGATATAGATATAAGAAAAAATGATCGACCGATAAATATAAATATATGAAAAACAGAAAAGTAGCGTAAGTTTGTTTAGAGATAACGAAAACCCGAAAAAGGCAAAAAATTCAAAAAAAAAAAATAAAGGAAAACCTATTGTAATACCCGGTAATAGGTAGAAAAAATTAAAATTACTTTTAATTCGGCAAGAGGCACAGTTTTACAACTGGCCGTTTGTAAACACCGGTAGCCGTTCGTACCGTCGCTACACGCACTTGACCGTCTCCGCTGAGATGCAATTCGAGAACCCGACCGACTGGCCATTTCAAAGGTGATTGGATGTGATGTGATCACTCGTTATGATAACCAATTCATTTAATTTGATATTTGGGGATGAATCAGCCCACTTGTGTCGCTGTTGTAGCGTATGCAAATACTCTACAGAATACCGTTTTCAAAAATCATTATGTAGTTTTTGGATTAGTTGCCATCTCGAGAGCCGATTTAGGGGAACCTCGGACAAATCTGACTCCGGAATTTCTGAATTAAGGGGTTCAAGGGTCAAAAAATGCCCAGGGGTAAGAGGTTGAAGATCGTGTGGGTCTGAAGAGGCAGGAGATAAAGGGCGACTATTAAGTACGGCTTCTATGCGACATGTAAGGGTGGACATTTCCATGATGGACAACTTCTGGTCGCCGACTACTCGAACAAAGTGAGTTTTAAAACTTTTGACGCCAGCTTCTGCCAGGCCATTGAAATGTGGACTGAGAGGAGGTCCCAGATGCCAACGAATAGAAAGTCTGGTGGACGCACTTCTTGCGTAATCAAGTAATTCGTTACGAAACCCTATAAAATTACTGCCCTGATCTGACCAGCATTGCGTCACGCTTCCACGTCTGGAAATGAATCGATGGAATGCACCTACAAACCCTTCGGTGGACAGTTCCCTGGTTAATTCCAAATGCACGCAATGTGTGGCCGTACAGACAAACACACAGACATACGATTTGAAAGCTTTACAACCACGGTAACGATGAGGAATCACAAAGAAAGGTCCACAAAAGTCGATAGCTACACTCGAAAAAGGTTTAAGTTGATTGATTCGATGAGCGGGAAGAGAACTCATTATGGGCGGTCTTTAGGGTTTAGGGTTGATTCTAAAACATTGCAAGCACTTGGATATGGTTCTTTGAATTGCCCGTCTGGCAGATAATATCCAAAATTGCTGTAAAAGCAGATTATGTAATGTTTTAAGCCCAGGATGAAGGTATTGTCTATGAGTGGACTCGATAAGAAGAGTAGTTAAACGATGGTTACTCGAAAGTAAGACGGGGTGTTTTGCAGAATAAGACAAAAGGTCAGATTTTTGTAATCTGCCACCGACTCTAATGATATTATTTTCATCAAGAAAAGGTGAAAGTTTTCGAAAAGGTTTCGGTATCGGTTTATCCTTAGATAACGCGAAAAAAAGCTCAGAAAAGCAAGAACCTTGAACGCGTTTGATAATAAGGTAAACGCACTTTGCATCTCACCGGTGGTAGGAAAAACAATATTTTCAAAAATAATTTTATGGTCCGGTAGATTAGTGGGTTTTTGATAGGAATGGTTTTGAAAAAGGTTAACTATTCGAAGGACATAACAAATGATTGTTATGTCCTTCGGTGGACCAGACACCAGTCTTCGAGAAGCCGACAAACAGTCAACATCTCCTGAAGATGCCATCCACTCGAGATGGCAAAACGTCGAGAACGAATTTCCAACGACGACGGCCGAACAGCCCGAAAGCACACCCACCATTGGACGATGGCCGCGAAAGCATTTCACAATTTGTAAGATTTATTGGTTAGGTGTTTGGGTCTTATAATAAAAAACGTTTTGTTTTTGAGGATGCTGGTATGATATGGAATTATTTTAATTTCATGCCAAATGCTGTTTGATGGCAGATATGCTAGTCTTCAGTTTTTTAGTTAGTTTGCATTTCAGGACAGTGGCGTGTACTTAAAGGGGCCTTACATCTGCGCCCATTGTAACACAGCTTCCAACTTACTTGCTTAGCTTTTTCACTTCATCTTCGTTTTGTTGCTTCTGAAATTAAAGCGTTTTGTTGGATAACGATGGATGGTGTTAGACTAAGAAAGTACCTATTTAGGGATAAAAACTTGAAAGTTGTGAACAATTGGCAAATAATTTTTTTTATTTCATTTTTTTTTTAATTTTAAAATAATTTCATACTGGTGATCTCAAATAATGAAGCAAATTTTTAAATTACAATACACTGTTGTGGAATAAATGGGAAAGTGTTCAGGCTAAACAATAAATTTAAGATCATTGATTTAAAAAAAAAAAAATTCAACCTAAGAATAAATTTAAAAACAATAGGTTTTCTTTGATGCGACGAAACAATGATGAGGGCATATATTTTTTTTTTGTTATGCATAATATGATAGTAGTACCTTTTGTATTGCAATAATTAGGGGTTTTCCTCCCGCGAGCTGGGTGGAAATGGAAGAAATGTTTGGTTCGGAGTGTAGAAATCGAGGAACGAGGACTTCCTGCTAATCTTTTTAGGATTTCCCAACTTCGGTTTTCGCTAAATTACAATACATCCAAATTTGGCCTACAGGCTGAATCTCACATCTTCCAGGACCTTGCAGATTCGCGGAGAAAGACAAATTTTGTGATCTATTTAATTATGATAGGAATTAAAATAGTAACATGCACATGAGGGAACTAGATATATTTAGGTTAAAAATAAGTAAGAACACTGATCTGAACAGTTTTCCATAATAGTGTCCTATTTTCACAGGGTGCTTCAAAATATCTTCACCTTTTCTTTGAAATAAGATATTGTTTCGCCTGTGGGCGTTTAACCGTTTAAAAAGTATACAGGGTCCAGATGGGATTGGAATGGAAATCACAAGTTTTTGGGTTTATTGACATTATACTTAGGAAATAGGGGAAATGTCTAATAAAAAGGTTTTGTGGGTTTAGGCCGAGTTTTGTTGAGATAACAAAAGTTTAATTGGGGCCGGGAGTTTTATTATGCTCTTTTAAAATTAATGTAATAGTTTTTGGTTCTTGATTTTGTTTTCTGGTTTTTACGCAGGATTACTCCCAACTGTTTCATTTCAAAATGTCATTTGTAAGTGATAGGGTCTCATTAGCCCTTGGACATTTGGTAATTTTGCTTTGACTAATAGTTGTGGAAAGGGCCCAACTTAATTTTATATCTCGTGAACACCGGGAATAAGGAACTGAGAATGCATTAAGCAGTAATTTTTTTTTGTGTGTAAAGACACTTGAGTAGGCAGATTTAGTTTTACAACGTTCTTATAGGTGAACCTTGAAATTGTTTTCATATTTGTTTTTTGAAAGTGCACACAAGATAATTCTTTACCGGGTTGAGTGCAAAGTTTGAAACTTTGGTTCTTCACATTATAGTGGTACAGTAAATAAGTACTAACATTGCTTATTCCCTTCAGTAATAATTTTAAACAAATATACTAACATCGGTTGAAAAGAACATAATTATTTTTTTTTCACTTTCCTAAACTGATTGGTTTTTTTTTTTGCAATGACGATTTTTTGTACTTTATGATTCTTAAGTAAATTTAATTTTCAATATTTTTTTTGTATAGTAAATTAATTTTTCTAGCTCATTCACTTTTCACATTCACACAGTTTTGGAGAGGAAAGGAAATCTACAACTGTTTTTAAAGGAAAATAACAAAAACTGTTGCATGACATAACTCTATTAAGATTTTTCTAGTGCTAATTTTATTTTAATTCTTTTAAAATCGTTAATAGGAGCTGGGGTTGCAGCACAGTCCACTTAAACATTTTTAATTTTTTTTTGAAAATATTTTTTTAAATATAACTTGATTTTCTTGTTGGAAAATTTTCTTTTTGGTGCATACTAGTACCTTGCCCTATAATTCTTTTACCAGTTTATTTAAATATTTTTTTTTTCTGAATTAAAATATGATTTCATTTCGAACCCTCGCGTTTTAACAACCTATCATCATTTGTTTTAATTTTTTCTCCCTACTCCAAACCACCTATTAGGGTAGAGTAATATTTTGAAAATTTTAGTGAGCCACTAATTAATATTTTATTATTGGGCTACAGTGGTCGACACCAAAAATTAAAAAAAAAATTTTTTTTTGGATACCTTCCGGTACGATCCTAGGGTCTTCTGGACCATGGTTTGCATCAATTTAGTTAAAATTTTGGGAATTTTATTTTAACGATTATTAGAGAGTTGCAGTCCTACCAAGACGTTATTTGTGTAAATTTTTTATTAATTAAATTAATTAATCGGTAATTTTTTTAAATGTTCTTTTTTTAATTACACACAACATCCTTACTAGTCTAATTCAACGCAATTTTAGCGAGCGGATTTTTTTTAATTAAGCATATTTTACGATTTCTATAACATGAACATCTGTTTCGATGTTTATTGCGTTCACTTATATATTAAGGGATGATGTTGCCTTAAGCAATGCATGGTTCGTGAAACCTCAGGATAGGTAAGCAGGTTAAAGTGGGTTTTGATTTATTCTTTTGAGAAAAATCATTGTATACGGCGATTTGGGTTTTTTTGAGGAGTTTATTAGTGGAGCCGTTCTGCAATAGCAGGAGTATACCCTAGAATTAACTGTGTACAACAGCTTTGGGATTTTATTGTTATAGGTAGTCTGTTGTACGTTCCATTTAGGGATAAATTTACCTATTCGGTTGCTGAGGTAAACAAACATCACTTAACTTTAATTTTAATCCAGTTCAGCTAGGATAAGCGCAATTATTTTTTTTTGGTTTTACTCACGCAGGAGTGGAACATAAGACCTGAACACTGCCAAAGCTCTTGTCTCTCTTTTATTTTTTAAACTTTTTTATGGCTACTTGTTAATTCTAATTTAGGATTTAAGTAGTTATTTCTCGCTGCAAGGTTGGACGTCATAGTTGGTTGTGCAAATACTTAATATAAACTATGATTACATTTTTAAATGCAAATAAATTTTATTTTCTTACTGCTCCGGTGTTCTTCGATTTTGTTCGCGTCTGCCCGTATTTAAGTTTTATATTTTCTACAGTTGTGAGAAAATTTATAGTGATTTTCACTAGTGAATTGAAAGTGAACTTTGTGTTTGTTATTGCGTGGTTTAGTTTTATAATTGGGAGGTATAATTAAGAGTTTTAAAGTTTAAAGTTTTAATATAAAAGGCACCATGGCTATTTCTTTGAGTCGGTTGTCGGACATAAGGTACTTAGTCAAGGACGAGTTAATTTACGAATTAACATGGAGAGGCATAGCCCTTGGATCGGTGGAAGAGATGAAGCAACAGCTCATACTGATTAGA
Organism: Aspidapion aeneum; assembly: GCA_963576565.1. Taxonomy (NCBI): domain Eukaryota; kingdom Metazoa; phylum Arthropoda; class Insecta; order Coleoptera; family Brentidae; genus Aspidapion; species Aspidapion aeneum. The sequence continues at coordinate 110,508,237 of OY755039.1, forward strand.
CAGAGAGAAAGGACTGATGGAAGTATGAGATACCCTCCACATCCCTTTAAATTTGGCCAGGATGCTTTTAGCTGCATGAAGAAGTTAGATAGTCTGGTATCGCTGGTAGAGAAGTTCTCTGGTATCAGCAAAGGGGGAGAGTTTAGGAAAATCGCTGTAAGGTTGGAACACGTGTTAGCCAGGATAAATAACATGAATCCGTCTAACTTTGAAGAAAGCCAAACGAAAGGCATACTGGTTGCGGAAACCTTGAGTTTGATTGGGAGGTTGTAAAGCCAAGCAATAGATTTACTAAGAGTTGGCGTTACCTCAGATGATGATGAAGCATCTGAAACCCAATCAACGAGTCGAGGGTCAGACCACTCAACAAATGCTGGCAATACACCAAACCAGTCTCATTTCCCGCAACCACAGCACTCGAGCACGCAGAGAACAGCTCAACAGCCCACAAACCAACCGTCGGCCATTGCTCCATTGCAAATGCAAGTGCTTACAAACCCGACTCAAACACCAATACAAGCACCACCCCCAATGCTGATCCAGAATGACGGTGCATCAGCTTTTCATTATCAACAACCGTCTACCGTTCCTTTGAGTCTAGCTGCCCTCCAAAGTAGCATTGCACCAATTGCTCAGTCACGACCATTTTCATGTTCGTCGCCAGTACCAATGTCAAGTGATCCTGGTACTTCATATCATGTTGCACCTGTACCTCCGCATAAGTGGAACTTAAAGTTTACAGGCGAGAGGGGTACAATCTCCGTCACCGCATTTTTTGAGAGAGTGGACGAGTTAAGTCAGGCGAGAGGAGTTAGCAAAAAGATTCCACTGAACTCAGGCATTGATCTTTTTGAAAAGTCATCCTATACTTTTTATAAAGATGTTCGTAGAGAAGTCCATACATGGGAACAGCTGGAACAAAGGTTCATGACAGAATATCTTCCTTCTTCATATGGCGAGAAGCTATTAAAGGAAATCCAAAAACGTAAACAAGGCCCTGGAGAGTCTATAGGGACCTATATTGCTGTCATGAACACATACTTCCAAAGACTTGGCTGTCCTGTTTCTGAAGAGGCAAAATTATCTATCGTCTTCAGAAATATAGCAGACATCTATAAGAATGGGTTGATTGCTACTGAGGTCAATAACCTATCACATCTAAAAGATTTGTGTCGTAGAATAGACCAGAGATATGGGTTAGAGGAGGAGAATTTTACTCCTAGGAAAAACCAATCAATCGAACCTGACTTGGCCTACGTTGACGTAGAGAGCGACAGTGACGATTTTCCAACAGAAGTCAGTGCAATTCAAATATCAAGTACTGCGACATCTAACCAACGGAATTCAAATCATCATGCTGATAGATTTGACAGAGATAGGCAACAGCCAGCAAGCAATTTCGCTGCTAGAGTTGATAGAGAGAGACAACAACGACCTAGTGGTCAGTCTAGCGTAAGTGACAGGAATGTACAACCACCACAAGGTGCTAGGTCTGGTAGGGCGAACAGGGACGTTGTTTGTTATAGATGCAACCAAACAGGGTACATGGCGATCGGGTGCGCATTACCTAGAGGCAAGCAGTGTTCTTCGTGTGGTCAGGCAGGGGTAACAGTCAGAGACTGTCGTAATTGTAATCGTCAGGGAAACGGACCCAGGCGCTCGTAGGCGGTCGACCTTCGAGTCAGCCTGAACAAGCATCGACCGATAGGCTAACGAACGTCTTAGATTATGTAATAAGTCATGCTCGTAAAGATGAGAGGCCTTATTTAGAAGTGGATGTGCTCGGAAATAAGTTACTAGGTTTGTTGGATTCCGGGGCTTCACGTACCTTTTTAGGGAATCATGGTTGGTCAATCATCGAGAGGTTTGGTTTTTCACTTGAGTTCAAGATAAATTTAGGTTAATAGAGGTCGTCGTCGTTCCTGAGTTGCCGCACACTTTGATTTTAGGATCAGATTTTTGGATTTCGATGGGTATTGTACCGAACTTAAGTACTAATGAGTGGCACTTTGCCGATAATAAAGACGTGATTTGTTCTTTGGAAACATCAGACCAACAAACTACTCTTACGCCTTATGAATCAGAACGACCAGAGGAATTGGTCGATAAATATAAGACTATTATGGGTGACTCTCTGGGATGTACAGACAGGGTAGAGCATAAGATTACAACAGATGCAGCACCGATAAGACAACGTTCATATAAGGTCTCACCGGTCATTCAAAAACTTATTGATGACGAAATCGACGAAATGCTGAAACTAGATGTAATAGAACGGAGTAGTAGTTCATGGGCTTCACCAGTGGTAATGGTACAAAAGAAAAACACAAAGAAATATCGTTTCTGTGTAGACTACCGCAAATTGAACTCAGTGACGGCGCGTGATAGTTATCCTTTACCACTCGTATCCGAGACTCTTGACAAGTTGAAAGATGCTAAGTACTTGTCAACTTTAGATATCAAATGCGCTTATTGGCAAGTACCAATGGAAGAATCATCGAAGCCACTAACAGCATTCATCTGTCGACGAGGTCTCTTCCAATTTAAGCGTTTACCATTTGGTCTTCATAATGCACCTGCAACTTGGCAGCGACTCATGGATAGCATCATAGGGAACGATTTAGACCCCTACGTGTACGTGTATCTCGATGACCTCGTAATTGCCACACAGAGCTTTTCTGAACATCTTAGAATTCTTGAGGAAGTCCTACGAAGATTGCAGAATGCAAAGAGAACGGTAAGTTGGGAAGAATGCCAACTGTGTGGGCCAGAAATGACTTATTTAGGTTTCGTAGTGGACCGTCGAGGCATCCGAGTTGACCCTAATAAAATTAGAGGCATGTTAGAGCTCCAGAGGCCAAGAACTGTCAGAGAAGTTCGTAGAGTTGTAGGTACAATTTCCTGGTATAGAGGTTTCATAGAGAATTTTTCAGCGATAATAGCTCCAATTACAGCTCTAACTAAGAAAAATCGAAAGTTCGATTGGACTCCAGACTGCGAAAAGGCATTTATTAAGATTAAGGAACTTTTAGTGACTGCACCGATTCTTACATGTCCAGATTATACCAAAGAATTTGTCATTCAAACAGACGCATCAGGATATGGAATAGGAGCATGTTTAACGCAACCTTATCCTGAAGGAGACAAGGTCATATGCTATTTGAGTCGATCTTTGACTAGGCAAGAACGTGTTTACACGACCACCGAGCGAGAATGTTTGGCATTGGTTTGGGCGATAGAGAAGCTCCGGCCATATATTGAGGGGATCTCATTTAAGGTTATAACAGATCATTTTAGTTTAAAATGGCTTCATGGGTTGAAAGAGCCCAGTGGAAGACTTGCTCGTTGGTCTGTAAAACTGCAGCAATATGACTTTGAAGTAATCCATCGGAAAGGGAAAGATTTAGTTGTCCCGGACATGTTGTCTCGCGCAGTACCTATGATTGATACAATTTCGCAGCCCAGAGACGTTTCAACAGCAATAAAAGATCGATGGTACCAAAAGATGGTAAAGAGGGTCGTAGAATCACCACTAAAATTCATGAATTGGAGATACACTGATAATAAGTTGTATAAATATGTTAAACAAGAATACCCTCAACTTTCACCATTTAACGAATATTGGAAATAGGTAGTCCCCAAAGATCATAGGCGTAGAATTATTGGAGAAGCTCACGATCCTCCTACCGCAGGACATATGGGTGTGTATAAAACTTTCCACAGACTGGCAGAAAAATATTATTGGCCAAAAATGCGCCAGGACGTGGCAACTTTTGTAAAGAAATGCTTTGTCTGTGCAGCTCATAAAGGTGATACACAAGGTGTATCTGATCAGATGATATCTCACCCAAAACCAACTCGTCCTTGGGAAATTATTTCAACAGATTTATGTGGGCCTCTACCTCGTTCGACAAAGGGTAATTGCTGGATTCTCGTCGTTACGGACTATTTGAGTAAGTTTTCCTTAGTTTTTCCAATGCGAACAGCCCCTACTCAAGCTGTTGTCAAGCATCTTGAGGAGCAAGTATTTATGGTCTTCGGGGTACCCCGTTTGATACTTTGTGATAATGGCCCTCAATACAAAAGTAACGAGTTTAAACGTTTTGCTGAGAGTTATCAGGTTAAAATTCAGTATAATCCGTATTATCACCCCAGAGCAAATCCAACAGAAAGGACGAATCGTACGTTAAAAACCATGTTATGTTGTTATGTGAAAGACAACCACAGGAAGTGGAACGAACAAATACATAAACTTGCCTGCGCGATTCGTACTGAACCAGGATGTCTCCTTTCTTTGTTAATTTTGGTAGGAATATGTGTCTGTCAGGAAAGGATTAATCCAACCCAGTTTTGTTATCTGAAGAGAATGGTGTACAATCTGCAGCTGAAAGTAAGAACGAAGGTTTCCGGAAGCTCTATGCGGATGTTAAGAGAAGGCTAGAGGTGGCGGGAGAGAAAAACGTAGTTCAGTATAATCTGCGTACAAGGGTAACCAACTTTGTTGTGGGTCAGCGTGGTTGGAAGAAGAATTATGTGTTGTCAGATGCTGCGATGTTTTTCTCGAAGAAGTTAGCACCGAAATTCGTTGGTCCTTATGTGATTAGGAATAAAATTTCTCCATGGATATTTGAGCTTCAGGAACCATCGGGTAAAGTACTACCAGGGAGCTGGCATGCCAAAGACCTTAAGTCGGCAGCGGACCTCTCCGATTAACCTTTTTAGGTTAATCATCTTGAAGTTGGGGGTGATTATGTAACGTGTCATTTTTACGTTTAATGCAACGTTACATATTTCTTTGTTTGGGTAAATAGTCAAGGCTCTTCGACTCGTCTTTCTGTACACGAATTAAGGGTATTTTATAGAGCAAGGTTTGGAGGTTATATAGTGTCCAAAAAGTTACCTTATAAAGGAGACATTCCATCGAATTACTGTGGACATTGCGCACACCGTATTATCTGGACATCGTAATTGGAATTTAGGATCACATGTTTCGGAGAAATCACATTAAAACTTTTGATTGTTTTGTTTACCTGTCGAATTTCGTGGGTTTTCTTGACGTTCATGAAAATAAACAGCTGTTCTGCTGGGGAATGGCGGCGTTGCCGCATCACAAATGGTTTCAGTAACAGGAAGGAAACATTTAGATGAACATTTCATTCGCTTATGTTTATTTTCGAGGATATTGGGAAAATAATTTCTCTTCCGAACCTCATATCCTCCACGGATTAGCTAGTTTTGATAGCACGAAATCATAGTTAGGTCCAGGGTTTGACCAGGAACAACCGAGGCTCCGCCCCCTTTGATATCTTTATTAATTTGATGAGGAGAAGATAAAATAAATACGAGTTATGCACTTTTGTAAATGGGAGATAAACGAGGGATAAAAACCAAGACTAAAAGAATAAACGAAATCGTGTGAGTTAACATCTGAACACTCTTGTGCCGAGTTTAAGCAGTAGTTCAGTGTGTATTTTTAGGCTCTGGAACGAAATAGCGTTGTACAAAATAGCGACGTTCAAAATAGCGGTATCGAAATAGCGACAATCAAAATAGCGATGTAATGAAAGAGCGACTATCAAAATAGCGATGTAACAAAATAGCGATGTATCAAAATAGCGATTGTAACAAAATAGCGATGTAACAAAATAGCGATGTAACAAAATAGCGACTATCAAAATAGCGATGTAACAAAATAGCGATGTAACAAAATAGCGACTATCAAAATAGCGATGTAACAAAATAGCGATGTAACAAAATAGCGACTATCAAAATAGCGATGTAACTAAATAGCGACTATGAAAGAAAATTTTTGGTCAAAGACTCAATAAATTGATTTTTGAACAAAGTAGTAGTGGACGATCTCTAAGGGGACTGAAACATCGATGTATACGGCGATATATATTAAAATAGCGACTATCAAAATAGCGATGTATCAAAATAGCATGGATTAAGTCGCGCACTCCATAATAGCGCAGGTCATAATAGCGCAGGTCATATTAGCGCAATTCTAAATAACGCATGGCCAAAATAGCACATGGCCAAATTAACGCAGGTCAAAATAGCGTATTACTAAAATAGTAAAGTGCAAAATAGAACAGGTCGGCAAAATAAATATTGAAACCCAAAAAATCAAAAACACCAAATATCATTGGACAAACGCTATTTTTCCCGGGATCCTGAAGGGTGTGAATATGAACCGAACCGAACCAAAACGAATCAAAGTAAACTGAACCAGCATATTTTTGCAAAAAAAAACTTTCCTGACTTTTTTCACGGGATTCTAGAGGGTGTGAATCCGAACCGAACCGAATCAAATTGAACCGAACCAGCATATTTTTTCAAAAAAAAAAACTTCCCTGACTTTTTTCACATCAACCTAGAGGGTGTAAATTCGAACCGAACCGAACCAGCATATTTTCCAAAAAAAAATTTCCTGACTTTTTTCACGGGATCCTAGGGGGTGTGAAGGTGTGAATCCAAACCGAACCGAACCGAACCAAATTTGGTTTGGTTCGGTTCGGATTCACACCCTCTAGGATCCCGTGAAAAAAGTCAGGGAGGTTTTTTTTTTTTTGAAAAAATATGCTGGTTCGGTTCAATTTGATTCGGTTCGGATTCACGCCTTCTAGGATCCCGTGAAAAAAGTCCGGAAAGTTTTTTTTTTGCAAAAATATGCTGGTTCGGCTTACTTTGATTCGTTTTGGTTCGGTTCGGCTCGGATGCACACCCTCTAGGATTCCGGGATTCCGCTATTTTGACCTACGCTTTTTGGCTTAAGCAATTTTGGTCTGCGCGATTTTGACCTGCGCTATTTTGTAAGACTGCCAACAAAACCTAAAAACCATAAAAATAAAATAATAAAATAAAAAAGTCCTGTTCAGCCGAGGTGGACTAGGGAACAAGGATAGGATTTGTGATAAAAATTTAATTCAATAAAGGTGTTTTCGTTAAAATTGTTTTTAATAAAAATGTCATCAAAATAGCGCTGCTACAAAATAGCACGCATCAAAAACGCGCTCAAAGAGCATTATTAAATACAGCAACTGTTTGACTAAGGAATCTCTTTCTAACATATTTTTTCAAAAAAAAACTTCCCGGTCTTCTTTCGCGGGATCCTAGCGGGTGTGAAACAAAACTGAACCGAAACGAACTGAACCGAAATGAACTGAACCGAATCGAAGTATCGGTTTAGTTCGGTTTGGTTTCACAACCTCTAGGATGCCGGTTCGGTTTGGTTTCACACCCTCTAGGATCCCGGGAAAAAGTCAGGGAAGTTTTTTTTTTTAAATATTTGTTAGAATGAGGTTACCGGGAGTGGTAAGTTATAAGACGCTATTTTGAAGCAGCGCTATTTTGAAACGCGCTATTTTGATGCGCGCTACTTTGTAGCAGCGCTATTTTATAGCAGCGCTATTTTGAGGCAGCGCCATTTTGATGCACGCGATTTTGTAGCAGCGCTATTTTGTAGCAGCGCTATTTTGATGCGCGCTATTTTGTAGCAGCGCTATTTTGATGCACGCTATTTTGTAGCAGCGCTATTTTGTAGCAGCGCTATTTTGTGGCAGCGCCATTTTGAAGCAGCGCTATTTTGTAAGGCGCTATTCTGTAGCAGAGCCCTTTTTTAGGCATCGCTTAAGCCCAATTAGTGGGGTTGGGTTATGTATGCTGGGTTGGGTTACGTTATGTTAATGAATTGTTTTTTTATTGTTTTTTTTTGAATTGATTAGAAATTAGATAAAGTCTCGTCCAAATTTGCATTTTTAATATCGCTATTTTGATACATCGCTATTTTGATACATCGCTATTTTGATTGTCGCTATTTTGATTGTCGCTATTTTGATTGTCGCTATTTTGATACATCGCTGTTTTGTTACAAACGCTATTTTGATACATCGCTATTTTGATTGTCGCTATTTTGATTGTCGCTATTTTGATACATCGCTATTTTGTTACATCGCTATTTTGTTACATCGCTATTTTGATATGTCGCTGTTTTGTTACAAACGCTATTTTGATACATCGCTATTTTGATAGTCGCTGTTTCGTTACATCGCTATTTTGATAGTCGCTATTTCGTTACTCGCTATTTTGAACGTCGCTATTTTGTACATCGCTATTTCGTTCCAGAGCCGTATTTTTAGGTTCAGGTTCAGAAACAACTTTATTAATGTAGAAATGTTTTACAAAAATGGCGTCAAACCATATGAATCTTGGAGAAAACATTTATAAAGAGCAAAGGAAACTTTTGACTAAAACTGTAACTAAAATACAACTAAATTCTACACTTAGTATAGCTTTACTCATATGGGAATTGGTTGAGTGTTCAAATATTCCTGGGTTTGCTGCATGCTCTGATCTCCAGTAATTGAATTTACAGTTGATGGTTTCAATGCTGAGCATCTTATAGTCCGGCTGGTTATTTTCCTCCTACTTGCTATGTTGGCAGAGTCCGGTAGGCAAATGTTCGGTGTATGTATGGAGGGTGTCTCGATGTCCTTGTTATAAAAATTCCAACCGTAGAAATAGATCCGACAACACCTCATGCGCAATGTACGGAAGTACTAGTGTATTTTTGTCATTGGCTGGTTGGAGAACGGCGGAAATTGTTGTCAGGTTGACCAACTTAGAATCGGCGGGATTTTTGGTTTGCGAGTTTTTTTAAATGCGTTTGCATTCTTATTTGAATTTAACCGGGAAAATTTGGTTGGTACTGCGTTTTACTGTCCCCACCAAATTTAGGAATGGCATATCCGGCACCTTCATTTTTTTTGTGTTCTCGACAAAGTGCCTTGTCTCTTTCCTAAAGCATTTTGGCTGGGCTGGTGGCCGTCTATTGGTGTCGCCATTGTTTTTGTGGTTATTGGCACTTATTGGCACTGCAGTAGTTGCGGATTATACCAAAGACGGTTTACTGTGAGCCGTCGAGTTTAGGCGAATCTTAAAGTGACGCTCACACTCTTTGAGAGGGATTAAAAGGCGGCCTACGCCATTTCTACGGGAAATAAGAGCGGTAAGTTCGATTTTTTTTTATTATTTTTTTTTGAATTCTTCAACACAATATTTGCCTCCCAAATTGTAGTTGTTTTTCGTGTGAAATGTACTTTTTCGACAAAGGACGTGGGGAATATTAGGAGTTTTTTTATTTTTTTTAAATCCACGTTTTGGATAAAAACTATATATTGTTTTTCTCCTTTGTCTACAGCCCTGTCCATTCCATCGACGGGACAGTTGTGCTGGACGCTGGTGTGAAGCCGGGTGTAGCATTGTAACCCTGGGAAAGGTACGTTAGGATTATTTTAGTTCATTTGTTTAAATCTACTTTATTTTATTGAGTCGACATGGGGTTCTTGATTTAAATTACTCGGTGTAGGGGAACTTCGTGCAAAATAGACGAATTCCAGGAAACTGAAACATTTCATTTTCCACAGGGTTTTACGCTCGGGCAAGATCTAACCACATTTTTGGACCATGTGCTGTCCTAGCGTCATGTGCTAGGTGATCACCAGGGAAGGGGCGAACAAACCAGAGCAGCAGTAGTAGGGGAATGTCTGCAAACAACTCCAGGTTCACAAAACAAAACACCCTCCTATTTAACATACAATAATCCAGGACCAAGGTAGGAGCAAGCTTTAGATATAATTTTACATATAACTTTCCATATAATCTCTCATTAAGTACAACTTTTGCATTCTTGTAAACGCAAGATAAGGTATGACGTCATGACCGAAATTTTGTGGCATAACTTCCATTTAATTTGTACTGTACCTTTGAAAGAGTTTGTTTCAACTTGGTTTCATCTTTATTTTTTTTTGATAATTTTCCTTTTTTACCCCATATTTGAAATACACAAGATGAACTAAATCTTTGCGTTATTTGTACAACCCAATGACCAACTTTGCAGAGACAAAAGAGAGATGAGATTATATTTTTTTTAGCGGTTTCCTTACATCGCTTTACCTCATGGGGTAGATCTCGGACTGGGTTGCTGTCTGTCTCATTCTACCCAACGTAGAATGATGACAGCAGATATTTGGTACAGATCTTCCCTATGAAGGAATGATTTTGGAAGTGTTTTTTTTACAATCATTTATATAATGGAGTCTCACACTACTGACTCGAATGTAGGTACACTGTGACATGTTGGAAATGTGCATCTACCTATAAGGAACTTCCTATTTGTGTCATTTTGATTCATTTAGGAATCTTTTAGAATTTTATTTTGTTTATTAGTCAATTTTTTTGTGGTTTTTTAATTACACAATTACTCTGGAAGCCTCGGAAGGAGGTAGAGTTTCATTGTTTGGCTACAACGTTTGAGTTGAACTGTATTTTATTTAAGATCTTCTTTGTAAAACATTGGTATTAAAACACTGTGGCGCACTTAAAATTTTCTTATTTCCACTGTATAAAAGTTACCGGGCATATCAATGTTTTACCTAGCTGGAAAATACAGTTCTGCTTCCAGATATTTGTTTAATTACTCAGTAATTTTTTTTTAGTGTCACAAATTGGCACAGCGTTATTATTCTATTTACAGTGTCACAAAATGGCGGCAACGTATTTAGTTTGCCACAAATGTCACCCAACGCATTTTAATTGGCCACAGTGTGGTGCCTTTTACTATTGCAAGTCCTGCATGAATATTTTGATTTGCGTGTCTACCCCATGCGAGGGATGAAAACACGCTAAACATAATTTTTTCTGCTTGACGAAAGATAGGCGCTCGATAGGTGAGAGGTCAAGAAATGTTTGACATTTCGAAAGCACGTGACCTTGATTACACCGGAAACATTTTATTCCCGTACTTGAATTAGTTGAGGTGCCAGCCAGTCCTATAAAAGGCGAATTGGATGATTTATAGGTAGGCTTTTGCCCAAACTGATTTGGCATAGAATTTGATTTTTGATAGGTAGGCACCTTTTTGGGTGCTGTTGATTGAGGAAGTGATTCCAAAACTTTACATCTTTTTTCTAGAAATTGAAAAAAAGACTGAAAAGTGGGAATTTCGGTATTAGTATTGGCGAACAGAATGAAATACTCTGCCAATCTATGGGCACCTAAGCTCACACTGGGTACTATAGTTATAGTGTATCTACGTGAAAGCTAATATAACTAAAAACTGAAGTATGTTTTATTGAACTCCAGACTCAATTACCTTTCGTTTGATACCACACAAGCCATGTTTTGACTTAAACTCTAATTTTTCAAATCTACCCCCACCCTTTTTTTTAAACTAAAATGTATTTTGTTTAACTCCAGACTCAATTACCTTTCGTTTGATATCAAACACGCCATATTTCCACTTAAACACTAATTTTTGAAATTTACCCCCCCCCCTTTTTTTTAAATAAACTAAAATGTATTTTGTTTAACTCCAGACTCAATTACCTTTCGTTTGATATCACACACGCCATATTTCCACTTAAACCCTAATTTTTAAAATTTACCCCCCCCTTTTTTTAAAATAAACTAAAATGTATTTTGTTTAACTCCAGACTCAATTACCTTTCGTTTGATATCACACACGCCATATTTTTTCATAAACTCTAATTAGCTCACACATATACTATACTATAGTAGTGTGAGCTATGGTGATCCTAATTTTTTCGAGAAAAAAAAAGTTGCTCCGATTTCAAAATTTTTTATATATCTTTGCGTTTCAGATGATTTTGAAACTTTTTTGTTGCGCCGTCTGTCTGTCTGTCTGTCTGTCTGTATGTCTGTCTGTCTGTCTGTCTGTCTGTCTGTGTGTCTGTATGTCTGTCTGTAACGACCAACGCGCATAACTCAAAAACCGCTTGCCTGATTTTTATGAAATTTGGTACCCAGGCTGGGTTTTGGGTCGAGATGGTCCCATTTAAAAATGAACAAAATCCACCGAACACAAGCCCCATAAAAGGGTGGGGGTAGATTTCAAAAATTAGAGTTTACGAAAAAATATGGCGTGTGTGATATCAAACGAAAGGTAATTGAGTCTGGAGTTAAACAAAATACATTTTAGTTTATTTAAAAAAAAGGGGGGGGGGGTAAATTTTAAAAATTAGGGTTTAAGTGGAAATATGGCGTGTGTGATATCAAACGAAAGGTAATTGAGTCTGGAGTTAAACAAAATACATTTTAGTTTATTTAAAAAAAAGGGGGGGGGGATAAATTTCAAAAATTAGTGTTTAAGTGGAAATATGGCGTGTGTGATATCAAACGAAAGGTAATTGAGTCTGGAGTTAAACAAAATACATTTTAGTTAAAAAAAAGGGTGGGGGTAGATTTGAAAAATTAGAGTTTAAGTCAAAACATGGCTTGTGTGGTATCAAACGAAAGGTAATTGAGTCTGGAGTTCAATAAAACATACTTCAGTTTTTAGTTATATTAGCTTTCACGTAGATACACTATAACTATAGTACCCAGTGTGAGCTTAGGTGCCCATAGATTGGCAGAGTATTTTTGAAATCTACCCCCACCCTTTTATGGGGCTTGTGTTCGGTGGATTTTGTTCATTTTTAAATGGGACCATCTCGACCCAAAACCCAGCCTGGGTACCAAATTTCATAAAAATCGGGCAAGCGGTTTTTGAGTTATGCGCGTTGGTCGTTACAGACAGACATACAGACACACAGACAGACAGACAGACAGACAGACAGACATACAGACATACAGACAGACAGACAGACAGACAGACAGACAGACGGCGCAACAAAAAAGTTTCAAAATCATCTGAAACGCAAAGATATATAAAAAATTTTGAAATCGGAGCAACTTTTTTTTTCTCGAAAAAATTAGGATCACCATAGCTCACACTACTATAGTATAGTATATGTGTGAGCTAAAAAATAATAAAGTCCCAACTGTCAACGTCAAAGCTAAGTGATTTTAAAATTTCTAGGGATTCTGAAAAGGTGTCAATTAAATTACGCAATTCTTTAGCTGACTCGTTTTTTAATGTAGAGTTCATAATTGTGCTCAAAGCATCATTTGCGAGGTCTCGCTTGTTTTCATATCTATTGACTAATTTGTCGTAAGCAATTTTATAATTTTGATCAGATAAGCTAATCCCTGATATCAATTTTAAAGGCTCATCCTCGAGATATGAAAATAAATATTGAAGTTTTCGGACGTTACTTAGACTTTGATTTTGATCTATAATGTTATTAAAAAGATCGAAAAAGCTTGGCCATAATTTTTTATCACCTCGAAATATGGGAATACCTAACTCTTTGAGTTATGGAGTTTCAGATTCGTTTTGACGAAGATATGATCGCGAAAAGGATGGAGCCTCAACCGGAAATATTTCAGAGTAAACCCCCTTACACGCATAAAAATATTTACGAGCTTCTGAAAGGATCGCATCTTGCGTTTTAAACTCCTCGTCGTCCGAGTCGTCTATCATCATAATGACATCATTATGTGCCAACATGCATTTATCGAAGGTTTCATCCAAATCGGAATACCTCACTTGAAACTCGTTTCTCGCTTTTGCGTCCGTTGCCGCGGTTTGTGAAAACACATAACACTCGGTGATCGCAGATAAAAAACCCTTGAGTTTTTGCACGGCTTTTTTGATAGACATGATTTTTACCTTTGAAATGACGAAATTGTCGGTAAATATACAATTGACGCTAAATTAATGCTTCTGAAATAGAAAAATGACGAATTGTCGGAAATATGCACTAATTTATCGCAATTGATGAAAAATGTTTTAATATCGAAATGGTATGGAACAAATCTAATCACAGAAATCGTGCTTGTTTGTTTTGATTGCCTCTCGATTTTTGTTTACTGAAATGACCACGCGGTAGACCCTGCGTTACCATAGCAGCGGACCGAAAACAGGTGAACTGCACCGAAACCGAAGGTCGAACGATTGGCAAATTCAAGGCCGTGTGGTCGCCGTGTGAAAATGTGAAAATGGCTGCCTTAAAATACCGTCGAATGGATTTAATTTACTTATTCGGTTCGAAGGAACACTTTATGTATGCCCGCAGTAAGAAAAATGATAACTGCAGTGGACTGTATATATTTTATTTAATGAAAACGCGAACAAACATAAATATATTGATATGAAATCACGAAATAATTAAGGTCCATAGGTTAATTGTTGGTACCACACAACGGAAATCAGAAACAAAACACTCACCAGTTTGCAGCCAATTTCTCCACGTTCCAGGGGCCCCTGTCTTGATCTAATAATGGCACCACGCAGCTGAAGGGCCGAAGTTTCCAGTTCTATGCTTGAGTACACCAAAATCGAGCACTTTCAAGTGTAGAAATTTGTAATAATTGGAGAAGGTAAATTAACACGCCATTTTCTCGAGGCGGTAGAAAAGGATCTCCCTGATTCTTGGTGCGCATGTCCAATGCGCGGAAAATGTACTCTGTCCGTCATCCAATTGTGTGGTTTTAAAAAGTAAAAACAACCGCGAAATATGTGGTCGCGTGTTAGATTTTTTCTATAATTGATACATTCAGATTACTAACATTTCCAGCTTATGAATAATTTTAGACGCAAAAATTCATTATTGGTAGTTGAAACAATACCTATATTACATTCTTCGTTAGAAAATATAAAACAAACTCTATTTAGCTAATCTGAAAAAAAAACTTAAAAACTCTACAAAGCACTCTTAAAATTAATAATAATACATAGTCTTATAGTGTATGTCATTCGCGAGTTCTATACAAACAAAACAACGTATCATTGGTAAAAATCGGATAAATAGTAAAGGTAGGGAAAATAGTGATAAAAGCAGTGGTGTATATAAGGGGGGCCCGGGCGCATATTCATATCTATCACCTGGAATAGCGATTCGAACGAGCCCGAGCTCAGTTCTTATCCATCACATGTTATATTCATATCTATCACTTGGTATCGCGCATCAAGCGAGCTCGAGCGCAGCTCTTATCCATCACATGTTATCAACGCGTCTTCATAACCAGCATGTGCAATCGCGATGTTTTAATAATTTTTAAATACCTACTTAGTTTTTAAAAATGCAATTTTCACAATTTTTGTTTGTGTCTGTCATCACGCAAATATTGCCAAGCTGATTTTGATGAGGTGGTAAAAATAACGTGGTGGAAGTTAGCATCAGATTCAGATTCAGATTCATTTAAATTACAGTGGACCAGTTCGTTTTTGCTGTATATTCTTATTTTCATATTTTAACTACATGAGAATTTTTTATGATGCTAAGGCAGTCGGATATTACTAAAAAATGGAAATTGTCTATCCTGGTGTTACGGGGAGAGTCAGAAACTTATAGTTTCACCAGTAAAATGTTCTATAGGAAAATAATGCCCCAACCATTGGATTGATAAGATAGTTGTGATATAATTGAGACGTGCAGACATAACTGGAAATTAGATGCACTGTTGAGTGAGTTAAATCATTAAACTAAGATACGAGGGTAATTGAAAAAATTAAGATAAATCGTATTGTCTAAAATCAATGTTGAGTACGATTGGTGCTGAGGTGAATGTGACCTAGTAGTAGTATGGAATTTTTTTTAGTAACACATTTCTCTATATTAGGACATCCAGCTAAGATACGGGGGTAAGGTGAAAAAATACGACAAATTTTATTGTATTTGTATTTTCTAAAATCAGCGCTGTGCCCGATTTCCGTTGGCATGGCTAAGACCCACCATCAGTAGGGAATTATGTCCACTAACAGCTACACATATTTTAGATCTTCGAGCTGAGATACGAGGGTAAGTTGAAAAATTACGATAAATTTTATTTTATTTGTATTTTCTAAAATCAGTGCTGTGTCCGATATCCGTTGGCATGGCTAAGACACACTATCAGTAAGGAATTATGTCCACTAACAGCTGCTTCACGTATTTTAGATCGTCGAGCTGAGATACGAGGGTAAGTTGAAAAATTACGATAAATTTGTAATTTCTAAAATCAGCGCTGTGCCCGAGTTCCGTTTGCATGGCTAAGGCCCACTATCGGTAGGGAATTATGTCCACTAACAGATTCACGTATTTTAGGTCGTCGAGCTGAGATACGAGGGTAAGTTGAAAAATGACCATAAATTTTATTTTATTAGTATTTTCTAAAATCAGCGCTGTGCCCGATTTCCGTTTGCATGGCTAAGACCCACTATGGGTAAGGAATTATGTCCACTAACAGATTCACGTATTTTAGCTCGTCGAGCTGGGATACGAGGTTAAGTTGAAAAATTACGATAAATTTTATTTTATTATTTTTTTTTTACTTGTTTATTTATCTAATAGATATATGTACAATTGATCCTTAAGTTTAAAATTTTAAAAGCCTAAAAATGTTTTATATATATTTTTCCTATTTTTTATTATAATAAATCGATTTGTTGTCATTAATAATTTGAAGTTTACAAGCGACTTATTTAGATTTTCTAAATTATGGTAAAAAAGGCCTGACAAAAACCATATATAAATTTCAAAATCTTCTTTTTTTATATTTGGTTTCGTCACCATCTCCCACACATTTAAGAAATTATTTAGCTTTATTGCAAAAGTTTTCTCCATAAGATTACATAACCAATTCCAATTTTCTTTTACGTCTTTGCAGTTTTTAATTCTATGCATTAAATTATCTGTTTCTAAGTTGCATTTTTTACAGATATCAGTATCGGCCATATTAAACCTTTTTAATTTTTCTCCCGTGGGAATAGCATTATTAAGTACCTTATATAAAGTAGATTTCCACTTCGGTAACACTATAGGAATTCGAGCTACTTTCCAGATATTTTCCCAATTGTAATTTGGATTCGTTTCCTCTACGTGAGGTTTTACTAATAATGGCTTAAGTAGGGTAGCATATATCTGTTTGGATTTTATTTGATCGGTTTTAGATAGGTTTAATTGTTCTATTGAGTCACATATTCTGAAAAAAGTGCGATTAACATGTTGTCTATTATTTTCAAAAATGGTGTTAATGATTGTTTTATAGCTAATTTTACTTGTCTCTGACCATGAGTTAAAATGTGTTTTAATAAATAAGGCTCTGGCTTTTACAGCAACATTTTGTAAATTAAGACCACCCTTCTCTAGGGAAAGATACAGCTGATCCCTTCTAATTCGAACGGTGTTCCCACTCCAAAAAAAATTGCCTACTATTTTTACTATTTTCTGGCTTAAGGCTTCTGGCAAGGGCAAAACCTGGGCTAAATACCATACTTTGGCTAACAAAAAGTGATTTACATACCAGACTTTCCTAATTAGATTAAGATTTTTTGCCATATCTCGGTATATGGCTTTTTCTATATTTCGGATAACTTGTTGCCAATTTTCCTGCACAGTTTCTTTAAAACTTTTACATAAAGTTAACCCCAAGTTTTGAATTTTGTCTTTTGATGCAAAGGTTTTATTCCAATTTTTCTGCATGCAGTTTGATCCATCCATGATTGTTTTGGTTTATTTTAGCACCCGATCCCTTTTCATAAATTTCAATTACAGCAAAAATATTTATTAGTTCTTTATTATTTTTCAGATAAATTCCGATATCATCAGCAAAAGCCGCACATTTGTAGGTTCGATTTTGTAATTTTATTCCTAAAACAGTAAGATCTATCATTCTTATGATAGGTTCTATTGCTAAAGCAAAAAGAACCATCGATAGTGGACACCCCTGCCTTACTGAGCAATTTATCCGAAATGTATTTGTTAAAAATCCATTCAACAAAACCTGCGATTTTGCTTTCCCGTATAAATCTTGCAAAAATTTGATAAATTTTTCAGGAAAATTAATTTTTTTAAGAAGCTGCCAAAGATATTCATGAGACACCCTGTCAAAGGCTTCGCGAAAATCTAGACTTAAAAGGGCACCTTGTTCCAATTTATTCTTTTCAAAATGAAGAACCAAAATGTTTAAGAGAACTCCATTAAATATAGACCTCTCCAGCCCACAATTCTGTTCAACACCGATAAGGGTATTTAAAAAGTCATTTGCTCTGTTGGCTAAGATCTTTGTCAAAATTTTATAATCCGTATTTAGCAGTGTTATCGGTCTAAATGGATGAAGTTCTTTTGGGTTTTTGTCTTTTGGTATTAAAATAATTACTCCCTGTGCAAATGATTCAGGAAATTCTGTTAAATTTGCTAATGCCAACTTACCCTCGTATCTCAGCTCGACAATCTAAAATATGTGAAGCTGTTAGTGGAAACAATTACTTACTGATAGTGGGTCTTAGCTATGCCAACGGAAGTCGGGCACAGCGCTGATTTTAGAAAATACAAATAATATAAAATTTATCGTAATTTTTCAACTTACCCTCGTATGTCAGCTCGACGATCTAAAATAAGTGAAGCTGTTGATGGACGTAATTCCTTACTGATAGTGGGTCTTAGCCATGCCAACGGAAATCGGGCACAGCACTGATTTTAGAAAATACAAATAAAATAAAATTTATCGTCATTTTTCAACTTGCCCTCGTATCTCAGCTCGACGATCTAAAATACGTGAAGCTGTTAGTGGACATAATTTCTTACTGATAGTGGGTCTTAGCCATGCTAACGGAAATCGGGCACAGCGCTGATTTTAGAAAATACAAATAAAATAAAATTTATTGTAATTTTTCAACTTACCCTCGTATCTCAGCTCGACGATCTAAAATAAGTGAAGCTGTTAGTGGACAAAATTCCTTACCGATAGTGAGTCTTAGCCATGCCAACGGAAATTGGGCACAGCGCTGATATTAGAAAATACAAATAAAATAAAATTTATCGTAATTTTTCAACTTACCCTCGTGTCTCAGCTCGACGATCTAAAATACATGAAGCTGTTAGTGGACAAAATTCCTTACTGATAGTGGGTCTTAGCCGTGCCAAAGGAAATCGGGCACAGTGCTGATTTTAGAAAATACAAATAAAATAAAATTTATCGTAATTTTTCAACTTACCCTCGTATCTCAGCTCGACGATCTAAAATACGTGAAGCTGTCAGTGGACATAATTCCTTACTGATAGCGGGTCTTAGCCATGCCAACGAAAATCGGGCAAAGCGCTGATTTTAGAAAATACAAATAATATAAAATTTATCGTAATTTTTCAACTTACCCTCGTATCTCAGCTCGACGATCTAAAATAAGTGAAGCTGTTAGTGGACATAATTCCTTATTGATAGTGAGTCCTAGCCTTGCCAACGGAAATCGGGCGTAGCACTGATTTTAGAAAATACAAATAAAATAAAATTTATCGTAATTTTTCAACTTAACCTCGTATCTCAGCTCGACGATCTAAAATACGTGAATCTGTTAATGGACATAATTTCTTACCGATAGTGGGTCTTAGCCATGCCAACGGAAATCGGGCACAGCGCTGATTTTAGAAAATACAAATAAAATAAAATTTATGGTAATTTTTTAACTTACCCTCGTATCTCAGCTCGACGATCCAAAATACGTGAAACTGTTAGAGGACATGATTCCCCACTAGTAGTGGGTCTTAGCTATGCCAACGGAAATCGGGCAAAGCGCTGATTTTAGAAAATACAAATAATATAAAATTTATCGTAATTTTTCAACTTACCCTCGTATGTCAGCTCGACGATCTAAAATAAGTGAAGCTGTTGATGGACATAATTCCTTATTGATAGTGCGTCTTAGCCGTGCCAACGGAAATTGGGCACAGCGCTGATTTTAGAAAATACAAATAAAATAAAATTTATCGTAATTTTTCAACTTACCCTCGTATCTCAGCTCGACGATCTAAAATACGTGAAGCTGTTAGTGGACATAATTCCTTACTGATAGTGTGTCTTAGCCATGCCAACGGATATCGGGCACAGCGCTGATTTTAGAAAATACAAAGAAAATAAAATTTATCGTAATTTTTCAACTTACCCTCGTATCTCAGCTCGACGATCTAAAATAAGTGAAGCTGTTAGTGTACCTAATTGCTTATTGATAGTGGGTCTTAGCCGTGCCAACGGAAATCGGGCACAGCACTGATTTTAGAAAATACAACTAAAATAAAATTTATCGTAATTTTTCAACTTACCCTCGTATCTCAGCTCGACGATCTAAAATACGTGTAGCTGTTAGTGGACATAATTCCCTACTGATGGTGGGTCTTAGCCATGCCAACGGAAATCTGGCACAGCGCTGATTTTAGAAAATACAAATAAAATAATATTTATCGTATTTTTTCACCTTACCCCCGTATCTTAGCTGGATGTCCTAATATAGAGAGATGTGTTACCAAAAAAAATTTCATACTACTACTAGGTCACATTCACCTCAGCACCAATCGTACTCAACATTGATTTTAGACAATACGATTTATCTTCATTTTTTAACTTACCCTCGTATCTTAGTTTAATGATTTAACTCACTCAACAGTGCATCTAATTTCCAGTTATGTCTGCACGTCTCAATTATATCACAACTATCTTATCAATCCAATGGTTGGGGCATTATTTTCCTATACAACATTTTACTGGTGAAACTATAAGTTTCTGACTCTCCCCCGTAACACCAGGATAGACAATTTCTATTTTTTAGTAATATCCAACTGCCTTAGCATCATAAAAAATTCTTATGTAGTTAAAATATGAAAATAAGAATATACAGCAAAAACGAACTGGTCCACTGTAATTTAAATGAATCTGAATCTGATGCTCACTTCCACCACGTGTAAAAATAATACGAAACGCACCGCACCGAACCGAACCGAACTATTATTCCAAACCGAACAAAACCGAACCATTGTGCCGAACCGAATCGAACCGAACCCTAAACAGTGAATACAACTTACCTCCGTTTCTTCTTCCGTTGACAAGTTCACTCTGAATGAACAATCATCAATGTGATGGTAACTATATGTTGAAGGCAAAAATAAGCTCATCTTTTTTGTAAAATAAGACAAAAGCACATGGCTCGCTACACAGCTGAACGTGAACTAACATCTTATTTTCGCGATTGCGTGTGCTAGTTATGAAGGCGCGTTGCTTAACAAATGATAGATAAGAGCCTATGTTCGGCAAATGTTCGGGCTCACTCGATTCGCTATTCCAGGTGATAGATATGAATATGCGGCCCGGGCCTCCCCGAAGCTAAGATTTTTTTCACATATGTCACGAATCCAAACATAAAATAAAATAAAATACGGTCTCGCCCCCCCCCCCCCCCCCAAAAACTGTCTCGGGCCCATTCGAAACTTTTTTCTATATACGCCACTGGATGAAAGCACAAAAATTAATCGTCATTCATACTTACTTATTTATATGTACTATTATTCATACATACAAGAAAAACACTCATACCCTTCATGTTGCTTCGCGTAGTATATAGGCTAAATAGTGATGTAATAAAAATAACACCTCACTTCACCATTATATCGCCGGCGGAATTGGTCGCGTCATTAGAAGTTTTCTAACATTACATATAACGTAAATGGTCGTGTGTGAGATTTAATCTAACAATCATCACTAACTTACCGCGGACGACCAAACTGAGGAATATTTAGGGTAATTATAAAATATTAGATTTTTTCTAACAGCGCGCCCGTTCCTGGGTTAATTGGAATTAAATATAATTCCCATTTCGTTTTTTTAGCGCCATTTTTAAAATTCGATGGCTTCAGTTTTTCTATTGGTTTATAATTGGGTGTCATTGGATGCCAAGTTCATGCCTAACATATTTATGGCAGCCAAGAATACCTGAACACACAACTTGAAGAAGAAAATTAAATAGAGCGAAACATAATAACTTGTTAAAGTAGTCTTAGTAATATGTTCTGATGTGGGCTTAATATATGATAGGTATGCACCCACTAAGCACAAAATCGTAAGAAACATTAAATAACTTTTTTGTTCCAATTAAGTCAACTTTTGACATTAAAAACATGTAGAAAATACTAACTAAAATTTTTTGCAAAAGCATCACTAAAAATATATTTATTATTAACGTTAAGAAACCAACATTCAAAGAACTATAATTTTATATATTTATGTATGGATATTCTTATAATGTTTCTCCTAGATCTCATTGCTAGCGTTGAATTTAAGATATATGAAGCTAATAAATGTTTTGTTTTTTTAACATTAAAAAAATAAAACTATAGAGTGCTTTAGTTCCACTACCAGAACTGGCCATCGCCATATTTTTAGTTGCGTTTTTCTGCGAGTTTATACGAGTCGGTAATAGAGACGCTGTGTGTTATTTTGGTTAAAATGTTTGCTTTTTGTAAAAACAAACATGGCAAATTAATAGTACAAATATTAATAATAGTGAATACATATTTGGGTCGGAATATACTCCAGTTGGGTGAGAAGGATGGTATAGTTTAAGAACAACAAATTTAGGTATGCAGTGATTTAAATGAAGCACCACAAAATAAGGTAAGAAAAGTAAACTACAGTAAAAAAAATGGTTTTGTATTGAATATCGCTAACCTACGTTATAGGTAATCAGACAGGGAATGCGACAATTAGCCGCGACCGATTAGCCGCCGGACCTGCGATTTAAGGCAATATTCTCGAACCCGAACGCGCATTTGTATATGTTCGTGCTTTAAAGGCGTGGCTAACAGCAACAGCTTATCTTTGGAGATATTTGAAACAAATATATTTTTTCAGTGTTAAAAAAACATTTAACTTTTAATGTTAGAAAAACCTTTTTTTTACTATTAAAAATCATTTAAAAACAACATTAGTTTTTTGATGTTGGATAAACATTTTATTTTCAATGTAATATTATTTTTCTTACGTCAGAAAAGGGCTTATTAAGCTTTTTTTTCACTATGAATATGACGTTATTAAAATGTTTTTGTGTTTAGAGGGCAAAAATATCGGCATAGTTTATTTTTGGAAGAAGAGAATCTTTTAATAACTTTAGTTTAATAAGAAAATATTTATTTACGTTACCAAATTTTATTATTAGAAAAAGAAAATTATTTATTTATTTAAAGAAAATTGAAAAAAGCTTAATGTCAGGAAAATCATTATTCTTAACTGAAATAAATAAATTATCTTAACTTATTTGAAGACAATTTTACATTATATTACCTTCATTTTAACGATTCATTTTTGTTTAAACAAAACAATACATTTTTCTTCAAATAAGCCCGCTGGTTTGCCTAATAATGAATACATATTTATTTGCGTGTACCTAAAATATAATCAAGAAACCTATAAAAACTTAGTAAATAAGATGTACCCTACTTCTTCTATGTTCGCATCTGTGACAAATTATATTATTATTTAAATTTCTACCAGTTAATACGTTTAATGTTACCTACAAGCACATAAAGTAAACGTCGACATCGGCGGGCGTAGCATCGCTGGAGACTTAGCTATCTTCAAGTCAAGTTAAATATCTTAACTGGATTAATCAAGTAGGCGCAAATTTTCTGACACCTCGGTGGGTTGCGGTCGCGTGCTGATTGTTTAACCGTGTTTGCCGCGATAACTTGGTTTAATAAATTGATGTGACGTTGCTTCCTCTAAAATGTATTGTTATCAATTGAGGCATACAAGTAATAAGTTTCTAAATGGCCTTGTTGAGTCCTTTTTGCTATTGGTGCTTTGAATCACTTGACCTAACCTCATTTTTTATTTTTGTTGCATTGCAGAAACCAAATAAGTAGGTTAGGAAGAATAGTATTTTAAAAAGTTAGATCAGATTTAGTTAAGACCAGGTTAGTTTAGATCAAGTTATGGAAAGTTTTAGTAAGGCAGTGGCCTATATATAAAGTAGGCGGAACGAAAGTCCGCCGCAAAGTCCATCGAGTCCATTTTATAACTTTTTAGTTTATATTGTATGATCGTTCCCATGCTGATTTAAAAGATTAAAACTTTGACATGGTGTTTTTGAAAACTATTTGATAGTTTGGACAGTTAAAGACATAGAAAATTGCCAATATACGGACACCTAAGCTCACACTAGGTACTATAGTTATAGTGTACGTGTGAGTTAATATAACCTGAAATATATTTTATTCAACTCCAGACTTAATTACCTTTCGTTTAATAAATCTACCCTCACGCTTTTATTTAAATAAAATGTATTTTGTTTAACTCCAGACTCAATTACTTTTCCTTTGATATCACACACGCCATATTTTCACTTAAACTCTAATTTTTGAAATATACCCCCACCCATTTTTTAAAATAAACTAAAATGTATTTTGTTTAACTCCAGACTCCATTTTCTTTCGTTTGATACCACACACGCCATATTTTCATATAAACTCAAATTTTTGAAATCTACCGCCACCCCTTTTAGTTGACTTGCGTTCGGTGGATTTTGTTCATTTTTAAATGGGACATCTCGACCCAAGACCCAGCGTAGGTACCAAATTTCATTCAAATCGGACAAGCGGTTTTTGAGTTATGCGCGTTGGTCGTTACAGACAGATATACAGACAGACATACAGACAGACATACAGACAGACATACAGACAGACATACAGACAGACATACAGACAGACATACAGACAGACATACAGACAGACATACAGACAGACATACAGACAGACATACAGACAGACATACAGACAGACATACAGACAGACAGACATACAGACAGACATACAGACAGACATACAGACAGACATACAGACAGACATACAGACAGACATACAGACAGACATACAGACAGACATACAGACAGACATACAGACAGACATACAGACAGACATACAGACAGACATACAGACAGACATACAGACAGACATACAGACAGACATACAGACAGACATACAGACAGACATACAGACAGACATACAGACAGACATACAGACAGACATACAGACAGACATACAGACAGACATACAGACAGACATACAGACAGACATACAGACAGACATACAGACAGACATACAGACAGACATACAGACAGACATACAGACAGACATACAGACAGACATACAGACAGACATACAGACAGACATACAGACAGACATACAGACAGACATACAGACAGACATACAGACAGACATACAGACAGACATACAGACAGACATACAGACAGACATACAGACAGACATACAGACAGACATACAGACAGACATACAGACAGACATACAGACAGACATACAGACAGACATACAGACAGACATACAGACAGACATACAGACAGACATACAGACAGACATACAGACAGACATACAGACAGACATACAGACAGACATACAGACAGACATACAGACAGACATACAGACAGACATACAGACAGACATACAGACAGACATACAGACAGACATACATACAGACAGACATACACACAGACATACAGACAGACATACAGACAGACATACAGACAGACATACAGACAGACATACAGACAGACATACAGACAGACATACAGACAGACATACAGACAGACATACAGACAGACATACAGACAGACATACAGACAGACATACAGACAGACATACAGACAGACATACAGACAGACATACAGACAGACATACAGACAGACATACAGACAGACATACAGACAGACATACAGACAGACATACAGACAGACATACAGACAGACATACAGACAGACATACAGACAGACATACAGACAGACATACAGACAGACATACAGACAGACATACAGACAGACATACAGACAGACATACAGACAGACATACAGACAGACATACAGACAGACATACAGACAGACATACAGACAGACATACAGACAGACATACAGACAGACATACAGACAGACATACAGACAGACATACAGACAGACATACAGACAGACATACAGACAGACATACAGACAGACATACAGACAGACATACAGACAGACATACAGACAGACATACAGACAGACATACAGACAGACATACAGACAGACATACAGACAGACATACAGACAGACATACAGACAGACATACAGACAGACATACAGACAGACATACAGACAGACATACAGACAGACATACAGACAGACATACAGACAGACATACAGACAGACATACAGACAGACATACAGACAGACATACATACAGACATACAGACATACATACAGATATACAGACAGACATACAGACAGACATACAGACAGACATACAGACAGACATACAGACAGACATACAGACAGACATACATACAGACATACAGACAGACATACAGACAGACATACAGACAGACATACAGACAGACATACAGACAGACATACAGACAGACATACAGACAGACATACAGACAGACATACAGACAGACATACAGACAGACATACAGACAGACATACAGACAGACATACAGACAGACATACAGACAGACATACAGACAGACATACAGACAGACATAAAGACAGACATACAGACAGACATACAGACAGACATACAGACAGACATACAGACAGACATACAGACAGACATACAGACAGACAGACATACAGACAGACATACAGACAGACATACAGACAGACATACAGACAGACATACAGACAGACATACAGACAGACATACAGACAGACATACAGACAGACATACAGACAGACATACAGACAGACATACAGACAGACATACAGACAGACATACAGACAGACATACAGACAGACATACAGACAGACATACAGACAGACATACAGACAGACATACAGACAGACATACAGACAGACATACAGACAGACATACAGACAGACATACAGACAGACATACAGACAGACATACAGACAGACATACAGACAGACATACAGACAGACATACAGACAGACATACAGACAGACATACAGACAGACATACAGACAGACATACAGACAGACATACAGACAGACATACAGACAGACATACAGACAGACATACAGACAGACATACAGACAGACATACAGACAGACATACAGACAGACATACAGACAGACATACAGACAGACATACAGACAGACATACAGACAGACATACAGACAGACATACAGACAGACATACAGACAGACATACAGACAGACATACAGACAGACATACAGACAGACATACAGACAGACATACAGACAGACATACAGACAGACATACAGACAGACATACAGACAGACATACAGACAGACATACAGACAGACATACAGACAGACATACAGACAGACATACAGACAGACATACAGACAGACATACAGACAGACATACAGACAGACATACAGACAGACATACAGACAGACATACAGACAGACATACAGGCAGACATACAGACAGACATACAGACAGACATACAGACAGACATACAGACAGACATACAGACAGACATACAGACAGACATACAGACAGACATACAGACAGACATACAGACAGACATACAGACAGACATACAGACAGACATACAGACAGACATACAGACAGACATACAGACAGACATACAGACAGACATACAGACAGACATACAGACAGACATACAGACAGACATACAGACAGACATACAGACAGACATACAGACAGACATACAGAAAGACATACAGACAGACATACAGACAGACTTACAGACAGACATACAGACAGACATACAGACAGACATACAGACAGACATACAGGCAGACATACAGACAGACATACAGGCAGACATACAGACAGACATACAGACAGACATACAGACAGGCATACAGACAGACATACAGACAGACATACAGACAGACATACAGACAGACATACAGACAGACATACAGACAGACATACAGACAGACATACAGACAGACATACAGACAGACATACAGACAGACATACAGACAGACATACAGACAGACATACAGACAGACAGACAGACAGACATACAGACAGACATACAGACAGACAGACAGACAGACAGACAGACAGACAGACAGACAGACAGACAGACAGACAGACAGACAGACAGACAGACAGACAGACAGACAGACAGACAGACAGACAGACAGACAGACAGACAGACAGACAGACAGACAGACATACAGACAGACAGACAGACAGACAGACATACAGACATACAGACATACAGACATACAGACATACAGACATACAGACATACAGACATACAGACAGACATACAGACAGACAGACATACAGACAGACATACAGACATACAGACAGACATACAGACAGACATACAGACAGACATACAGACAGACATACAGACAGACATACAGACAGACATACAGACAGACATACAGACAGACATACAGACAGACATACAGACAGACATACAGACAGACATACAGACAGACATACAGACAGACATACAGACAGACATACAGACAGACATACAGACAGACATACAGACAGACATACAGACAGACATACAGACAGGCATACAGACAGACATACAGACAGACATACAGACAGACATACAGACAGACATACAGACAGACATACAGACAGACATACAGACAGACATACAGACAGACAGACATACAGACAGACATACAGACAGACATACAGACAGACATACAGACAGACATACAGACAGACATACAGACAGACATACAGACAGACATACAGACAGACATACAGACAGACATACAGACAGACATACAGACAGACATACAGACAGACATACAGACAGACATACAGACAGACATACAGACAGACATACAGACAGACATACAGACAGACATACAGACAGACATACAGACAGACATACAGACAGACATACAGACAGACATACAGACAGACATACAGACAGACATACAGACAGACATACAGACAGACATACAGACAGACATACAGACAGACATACAGACAGACATACAGACAGACATACAGACAGACATACAGACAGACATACAGACAGACATACAGACAGACATACAGACAGACATACAGACAGACATACAGACAGACATACAGACAGACATACAGACAGACATACAGACAGACATACAGACAGACATACAGACAGACATACAGACAGACATACAGACAGACATACAGACAGACATACAGACAGACATACAGACAGACATACAGACAGACATACAGACAGACATACAGACAGACATACAGACAGACATACAGACAGACATACAGACAGACATACAGACAGACATACAGACAGACATACAGACAGACATACAGACAGACATACAGACAGACATACAGACAGACATACAGACAGACATACAGACAGACATACAGACAGACATACAGACAGACATACAGACAGACATACAGACAGACATACAGACAGACATACAGACAGACATACAGACAGACATACAGACAGACATACAGACAGACATACAGACAGACATACAGACAGACATACAGACAGACATACAGACAGACATACAGACAGACATACAGACAGACATACAGACAGACATACAGACAGACATACAGACAGACATACAGACAGACATACAGACAGACATACAGACAGACATACAGACAGACATACAGACAGACATACAGACAGACATACAGACAGACATACAGACAGACAGACATACAGACAGACATACAGACAGACATACAGACAGACATACAGACAGACATACAGACAGACATACAGACAGACATACAGACAGACATACAGACAGACATACAGACAGACATACAGACAGACATACAGACAGACATACAGACAGACATACAGACAGACATACAGACAGACATACAGACAGACATACAGACAGACATACAGACAGACATACAGACAGACATACAGACAGACATACAGACAGACATACAGACAGACATACAGACAGACATACAGACAGACATACAGACAGACAGACATACAGACAGACATACAGACAGACATACAGACAGACATACAGACAGACATACAGACAGACATACAGACAGACATACAGACAGACATACAGACAGACATACAGACAGACATACAGACAGACATACAGACAGACATACAGACAGACATACAGACAGACATACAGACAGACATACAGACAGACATACAGACAGACATACAGACAGACATACAGACAGACAGACATACAGACAGACATACAGACAGACAGACATACAGACAGACATACAGACAGACAGACAGACATACAGACAGACAGACAGACATACAGACAGACATACAGACAGACATACAGACAGACATACAGACAGACATACAGACAGACATACAGACAGACATACAGACAGACATACAGACAGACATACAGACAGACATACAGACAGACATACAGACAGACATACAGACAGACATACAGACAGACATACAGACAGACATACAGACAGACATACAGACAGACATACAGACAGACATACAGACAGACATACAGACAGACATACAGACAGACATACAGACAGACATACAGACAGACATACAGACAGACATACAGACAGACATACAGACAGACATACAGACAGACATACAGACAGACATACAGACAGACATACAGAAAGACATACAGACAGACATACAGACAGACTTACAGACAGACATACAGACAGACATACAGACAGACATACAGACAGACATACAGGCAGACATACAGACAGACATACAGACAGACATACAGACAGGCATACAGACAGACATACAGACAGACATACAGACAGACATACAGACAGACATACAGACAGACATACAGACAGACATACAGACAGACATACAGACAGACATACAGACAGACATACAGACAGACATACAGACAGACATACAGACAGACATACAGACAGACAGACAGACATACAGACAGACATACAGACAGACAGACAGACAGACAGACAGACAGACAGACAGACAGACAGACAGACAGACAGACAGACAGACAGACAGACAGACAGACAGACAGACAGACAGACAGACAGACAGACAGACAGACAGACAGACAGACAGACATACAGACAGACAGACAGACAGACAGACAGACATACAGACATACAGACATACAGACATACAGACATACAGACATACAGACATACAGACATACAGACAGACATACAGACAGACAGACATACAGACAGACATACAGACATACAGACAGACATACAGACAGACATACAGACAGACATACAGACAGACATACAGACAGACATACAGACAGACATACAGACAGACATACAGACAGACATACAGACAGACATACAGACAGACATACAGACAGACATACAGACAGACAGACATACAGACAGACATACAGACAGACAGACATACAGACAGACATACAGACAGACATACAGACAGACATACAGACAGACATACAGACAGACATACAGACAGACATACAGACAGACAAACAGACAAACAGACAGACATACAGACAGACATACAGACAGACATACAGACAGACATACAGACAGACATACAGACAGACATACAGACAGACATACAGACAGACATACAGACAGACATACAGACAGACATACAGACAGACATACAGACAGACATACAGACAGACATACAGACAGACATACAGACAGACATACAGACAGACATACAGACAGACATACAGACAGACATACAGACAGACATACAGACAGACATACAGACAGACATACAGACAGACATACAGACAGACATACAGACAGACATACAGACAGACATACAGACAGACATACAGACAGACATACAGACAGACATACAGACAGACATACAGACAGACATACAGACAGACATACAGACAGACATACAGACAGACATACAGACAGACATACAGACAGACATACAGACAGACATACAGACAGACATACAGACAGACATACAGACAGACATACAGACAGACATACAGACAGACATACAGACAGACATACAGACAGACATACAGACAGACATACAGACAGACATACAGACAGACATACAGACAGACATACAGACAGACATACAGACAGACATACAGACAGACATACAGACAGACATACAGACAGACATACAGACAGACATACAGACAGACATACAGACAGACATACAGACAGACATACAGACAGACATACAGACAGACATACAGACAGACATACAGACAGACATACAGACAGACATACAGACAGACATACAGACAGACATACAGACAGACATACAGACAGACATACAGACAGACATACAGACAGACATACAGACAGACATACAGACAGACATACAGACAGACATACAGACAGACATACAGACAGACATACAGACAGACATACAGACAGACATACAGACAGACATACAGACAGACATACAGACAGACATACAGACAGACATACAGACAGACATACAGACAGACATACAGACAGACATACAGACAGACATACAGACAGACATACAGACAGACATACAGACAGACATACAGACAGACATACAGACAGACATACAGACAGACATACAGACAGACATACAGACAGACATACAGACAGACATACAGACAGACATACAGACAGACATACAGACAGACATACAGACAGACATACAGACAGACATACAGACAGACATACAGACAGACATACAGACAGACATACAGACAGACATACAGACAGACATACAGACAGACATACAGACAGACATACAGACAGACATACAGACAGACATACAGACAGACATACAGACAGACATACAGACAGACATACAGACAGACATACAGACAGACATACAGACAGACATACAGACAGACATACAGACAGACATACAGACAGACATACAGACAGACATACAGACAGACATACAGACAGACATACAGACAGACATACAGACAGACATACAGACAGACATACAGACAGACATACAGACAGACATACAGACAGACATACAGACAGACATACAGACAGACATACAGACAGACATACAGACAGACATACAGACAGACATACAGACAGACATACAGACAGACATACAGACAGACATACAGACAGACATACAGACAGACATACAGACAGACATACAGACAGACATACAGACAGACATACAGACAGACATACAGACAGACATACAGACAGACATACAGACAGACATACAGACAGACATACAGACAGACATACAGACAGACATACAGACAGACATACAGACAGACATACAGACAGACATACAGACAGACATACAGACAGACATACAGACAGACATACAGACAGACATACAGACAGACATACAGACAGACATACAGACAGACATACAGACAGACATACAGACAGACATACAGACAGACATACAGACAGACATACAGACAGACATACAGACAGACATACAGACAGACATACAGACAGACATACAGACAGACATACAGACAGACATACAGACAGACATACAGACAGACATACAGACAGACATACAGACAGACATACAGACAGACATACAGACAGACATACAGACAGACATACAGACAGACATACAGACAGACATACAGACAGACATACAGACAGACATACAGACAGACATACAGACAGACATACAGACAGACATACAGACAGACATACATACAGACAGAATACAGACAGACATACAGACAGACATACAGACAGACATACAGACAGACATACAGACAGACATACAGACAGACATACAGACAGACATACAGACA
This sequence comes from Aspidapion aeneum, assembly GCA_963576565.1. Taxonomy (NCBI): domain Eukaryota; kingdom Metazoa; phylum Arthropoda; class Insecta; order Coleoptera; family Brentidae; genus Aspidapion; species Aspidapion aeneum. The sequence continues at coordinate 110,541,583 of OY755039.1, forward strand.
GACATACAGACAGACATACAGACAGACATACAGACAGACATACAGACAGACATACAGACATACAGACAGACATACAGACAGACATACAGACAGACATACAGACAGACATACAGACAGACATACAGACAGACATACATACAGACAGACATACAGACAGACATACAGACAGACATACAGACAGACATACAGACAGACATACAGACAGACATACAGACAGACATACAGACAGACATACAGACAGACATACAGACAGACATACAGACAGACATACAGACAGACATACAGACAGACATACAGACAGACATACAGACAGACATACAGACAGACATACAGACTGACATACAGACTGACATACAGACAGACATACAGACAGACATACAGACAGACATACAGACAGACATACAGACAGACATACAGACAGACATACAGACAGACATACATACAGACATACAGACAGACATACAGACAGACATACAGACAGACATACAGACAGACATACAGACAGACATACAGACAGACATACAGACAGACATACAGACATACATACAGACAGGCATACAGACAGACATACAGACAGACATACAGACAGACATACAGACAGACATACAGACAGACATACAGACAGACATACAGACAGACATACAGACAGACATACAGACAGACATACAGACAGACATACAGACAGACATACAGACAGACATACAGACAGACATACAGACAGACATACAGACAGACATACAGACAGACATACAGACAGACATACAGACAGACAGACATACAGACAGACATACAGACAGACATACAGACAGACATACAGACAGACATACAGACAGACATACAGACAGACATACAGACAGACATACAGACAGACATACAGACA